>OY282640.1:156863627-157463627 GCA_958299015.1 Tetanocera ferruginea | reverse complement strand
ACGGAAGTATTTTACCGTTATCATATAAAAATGTTGATTTTGGCATTTAGAGTCAATTGCTCAATTGTGTTACATAGCTTGAATAGCGTAGATGTGCATTGCTAAAATCGTCAAATAAATAAACAGTTCATATCTGTGAAATCTTGGAATTATTTACTGCCTAATCCTGTTAAGATAAAAATAATTTCTTTCTTAACATTTGCTCAATATTGAAATTGATTTCTTTAAGGCAAAATGCGGAAGTTAACTGAAAACAATTAAAAAAAATTTGGCTATCAAACCGCTAAGTGAGAGCCTGTCATAACGTATGTTGGTATTTTATACGACTCTGTGAAGAACATTGCTTATAACAAGGATATACAGGCTTCCAAGCAGCGCGCTGGTCGAAGAAGCCTTTTATATGACCTTGATCGGAGAGCTGTATGCCGTTCAATTATTACAGGAACAGCAAAATCGAGAACTGACGTTCAAAACCAGCTCAAAAATAACTTGGTGAAACAAGTTTCAAGAACGACTGTTAAACGAAGCTCCAGAAACCTTTACAAGTACTACGACACAAAAAGTTGCGGCTAGCGTATACAAAGCTCAGGTTATGGAGCCTCGGTAGTCGAGTGGTAAGCACGTTTGACTGCCAACCCAGAGGTTAAGGGTTCGAATCCCCCCGGTCTAGGCATGGTCCTACGTTTTTACCTCTCTTAACTTCTTTCCTCATTTCTTATCAACTGATATTAAAAATTTATCAATATATACGACTTTGGAAGTGTAGTTGGTGGTAGAGATGTTTATGGAATGAGATTGTTTGTTTAATAACTTTCTCTCCTACACGGTTAAAAATCTTGGACTAAATTTCAAACTTTTTTGGATTACATATAGGACACGACCAAAAAAAGATTCTTTTTTAATCCAATGAAAAGTTTTAAATTTTTCAATCCAAAAAGGATTTATTTTTAATCCGCAAAAATTTTAAAATTTCTAAATCCAAAATGGCAATGGTGACCGTGGCATGCAGGTGAAGAACAATGGTGACCGTGGCATGCAGGTTAAGTGTGTGGCTTAGCATGCTCGGAGCCCGGGTTCGATCCCCAGCCGCGGCGAAAAGTTTTTTCAATAAAAATTTTTCTGATCGGTCACCACCTCTCTGCAGACAATGGCAAACCTCAGAGAGTAAATAATGCCATGTAAAGCTTCTTGAGAACATGAGCCGTTCGGAGTCGGCATAAAACATGTAGGTCCAGTTCTCGGTCAATTGTGTACAAACATTTAATAACACACACAACACAATTGATCATAAGAAGCTCGGTCAAAGTCCTTTCAAGGGCTGAAATGGCCAATTTGTTTTTTTTTTTTTAAATCCAAAATGGAATAATTGTTAATCCACAGAAAGTTTAAAATATTGTAGTCCGAAAAGGATTACTTTTTAATCCACAAAGGTTTAAACACTGTTTACTGTAATAATGTATATATTAATATTTTGGTTCATGTTTTAATAAACAATTTGTTTCCTTTTATTAAAAATAAATTTCGGATGCTTTGACAACATTTAGAATTATATTTAGCTTAAATTTCGTAGTAGTAGTAGTTTTCAATCTTATACCTGAATTACAATGCGTCAGTGGCAGCGTCAATGGCAGTGGCATTGATCAACTGTTATTTTAGGAATACTGTTTTTCAATGGTAAAACTTACATAGCAGCAGTGGCAGTAAGCAGTACTGCCGAAGTTAGCTCTCTTTCTAAATTTACTGCCAACATGCAAATAATTAAACTACTAAGAAAAATTCCACATTCACTGCTTTTGATGCTGACGCTGCCAATGCTAGATTGTAATTTGCAGGTGGTAAAATACGAAACAGCTGATCACTGCCGCTGCAACTGCCGCTGCTGCATTGTAATTCAGCTATTAAATAACATAAATACTTTCTCCTGAAGATACTACCTTAATGCCAATTAGTAGTCCAAAAATTGTCTTAAACTTAAACTTTTTCGGATTAAAAAAAATTAAACTAATATATGGAATAAAAAATAGTACTTTTAGGATTAAAAATTCCTTTAAACCAAAGTTTGGATTAAAAACTAATCCAAAATTTTTAACCGTGCAAAATAACAAAAGGTGGTTACACCAAATCCTAAAGATCTGAAAGTAGTTGGTGGGCTCAGTGTGGCAGAATTGTGCTTTGTACTAAAATATATAAAATTTTTCATAACTAATGTTACTAAAGTTTATATTTTTTTTTTAAATTAATGAAAAAATAGTTTATTAATGAACCCTCAATTGTGTTACATACTATATATCCTTACATTTTTATTTGACAACTTGCCGATATACCTTGTGTTACTCGAGATTTTAATCTTCAAACAAATTCTATTTGGGTTTGTCTTTTGTTTTTATCTTTCCATATCTTAGAATGTTTTTTAAAAAGAAAAAGAAAAACTAGCGGGTAGCCAGTAATAAGTCGATTTAAAAATAACATTCAGCATGTAGCGTTTGAGGTGCATTTCAGACATGCTAAATCGTTTTTAGACATCACTTGGTTCAGTTCGACATATTACAAGCGTATGTGTTAGTGGACCTATCTATTGTAAAAGTTCGGTTTTTATAGCAAACAGCCAATATATATATCTGAGTCGACGATTCTGTAGATTTGAGCATTCACACACAATGTGGGCGATTGTTTCCTTTTCTTCCGGATCATAACAGCTTCAACAAAATTCTGGTGCTGTATTATCAATCCTATTGGCGCCATTATACCGATAGGTCAGTGGACTGTTTGAAATCTCACCAGTTCCCATCATGCCGATAGGGCTGTGACCTGTTGGGACTGCCGTCAGTATTCGGATTTCCTGTTTTGCTTAGAGCATAAGGCTCGTAGTTCTATTCTCGTCTTAGCTAGAAGTTTTAATCATTTTTTTGATACTTTGAACCATATTTTTCAATAGAGGTCAGTTTCATCCCTATTGAATACTGCTTTACGTGAAAGTTTGAATTCATGCATACCATCAGGCAATTTATTTATGAATGTAATCAAAAGATGTTTTGACGGGTCCAATGGGCACTGATAACGAATCTAAAGTCAAATTGTAAAATCTCAAGATCAGCCAGAAAGTAGAACTACTTCAATACTAAAGATGGGAACCTATAAATATCGAGGAGCTTTATTGTTGTCTTTATCTATGCATTTTTGAAATTAAAATATGGAATACTTGTTTTTTAAATTTTAGGTAAAATATGATTACATTTTTCATATACTCAAATGTAAAATCGTTAGAGTCAATTTCCATTATAATATATCCACATCTTGTGCTTTTGAAATTTGACTTCATATTCGTAATAAGCGATCAAATCTTTAAAACCGCTAACAGGTTGATTAACTTTAGAATTGCCTTCAAATCCTTTGGCCTGGAAAAGGGCAATTTTAAAAGTTTAGGAAATAAATGTATATTAGATTAATAGAAAGTTTGAGAATACCACTTTCAGTTTAGCAAGAAACTTGGAATTTCTCAGCATATAACATAATAACAACATATTCGGAAAAGCTTCTAGTTCTTAGTTTGTCAAAACGGGTATAAAAACAAGTATTGTCGTGCAATTAAATGATGCAAATGGCTTAACCTCCTGGTAACCTGGGTATCATATTTGATACTTAAAATAAAAGTTTCTTGGCAGGCCCATCCATAAAGTAAGAGTGGATCTTTCTTTTTGAAGGTATAGAATAGGCCTTTAGAGACATACAATAACATATTTCGTTGCCATGGTAAGTTCCGTTAGGATAAATTACAATTAAATTTAAATAAATTTTATAAGTTACCTATTATTATTATGTCATAGCCTCTTTTCTATGTACTTTAACAACATTTTTTTTGGTGTTTTTTAAAGAAAGCGTACAAAGCAGTACCACGCCCATTTTACAACACTTGCCAACAGTAAGCAAATGAAATAAAATAAAAATGTTCAGTCTAATACGACCAATATCGTCTGATAAATAGCAATTTTTTTTAAATTGTGGGCATTAAAAGAGGTGTGGTAATTAGCCTATGTCCCAACTGGGTACCATTACTATTCAACAGAAAAATAATTTTTAAAATAGCGTTTACCGTTCTAAAGCAGGCAGGTGACAAACCAACAGAGATTTTTAAGAATTAATTCTACTATCAAAATTTTGAAAAGTTAGCTTGTGGATTGATTTTATTTATCAGCCTAAAAGTCAATTTTGATGATTTCTGAAAAAGTGGGCGTAGCTACTATGCGACTACGTCCATTTTTATTACAGTTTTTGAAAGTATGTAAGAATTGTATAAGTATGTGGGCGGTAAATTGGGGATGTGGCAATAATTGTTTAGCCTATGTCCCAACAGGGTACTATAGCTATCTAATAGAAAAATTATTACTGGAATAGCGCTTGCCAATCTCGAGTATTGCGTTGTCGAACATACATATATGATTGCTTTTTTATAAAATAATATGAACTACAAATAGTATGAGCAAAACTCTGTGCTCAAATAAATATGGTACATTGTTTTTGTTTCATAAGTTCTTATCAAATTCCTTCTCTTATATATCGACTGCCCATGCATGGACTTGGATTAAAATGGTTTAATATATTTTTATAAATCGATTTTATTACTATTTTCAGAAAAACTATGAAGGTGGTGCTTAACACTTGGCTTAACATGTCCCTTTTCGCAATGAACTGCAAGACGATGAATATGCGAATAGAAAACATACAGACCATTAATGCATGTGCATGTAGGCGTGTGTGTGGGTGTGTGTTTTTATGTGTCAATGTGTGCTAATAACCTTCCTTGCCAATGTAATTGTGGTTAAAATTAGGCGGCAGCACTGCAAAAGCTGTTTACTGTGTGGTGTGGTTACTAACATAAATTGCAACAGCACAACAACGCATACGTACATATACCGTGTATATATATATATAGAAAAAACAACATTTTCGCCAACACTGTATGAATATGTGGGAGTTTTTATGCGATTCCGGAAACAGTTTTAATACACTAGGTATTTATTATTGTAACAGCTGAGGTTACAAAAGAGTGTAACAAAAGCGTAACATGCGCTCGCTCCTATTTTTGTAACAGAAGCTTTTATTTATTTTTCATTCTCAGCTATTAACATTTTCATTTAAAGCTTTTCATTCATAACCTTGTAAAGACCACCTTTTGCACCAAAAACGAATTACAACAGCAACAACAGGCACAATTACAATTACATACAATTGTGTGTGTGTATATGAATGTATGTATGTTTATGGCAGCGTATTTGTTTTCAGCGCAGACAAGCATACAATGAAAAGATTTGTTGTTGTCATCTATTGTTCAAGAAGGAATGAATTAAAATACAAACTTATTGAAAATAAAACAGCGTTGCATTTTAAGTAGGAGAGTGTGAAAAGGCAGTTTCAGAGAAGGTAGTAAGGTGGTTGCTATAAAAACATTATTTGGAGAGTTTTTCATAAAATTTTAAGAAACCTATTGATTTTGATTTTAAATTTTAATTAATTGATGTTTAATATTGAATACGTGTTAAGAAAATGATATACTAATGAGAATGACTGAATGAGATACTCAATTTTTTTCACATATGGATACCTAAAGACAAATTTTTAAAACACAAACATGGCTCGGCGTTGACGTTTGGATTTTATAGATGGGATATTTCAAAAGTACAATATATTATTATTTTTAAATAAGCATGAGTATCATAAAATATGCTTTTTTTACTGTTACTTAGCAGTAATTATAATAAAATAATTCTTTTTTTATATCAAGTATGAAGTGCTGTGGACATTGAGTTGCCTGAGTTCTGTGGAATCATCCATTGAAACAAGATATGAATAAAACATATTGGCTAGTTTCAAAACTGAACTCGATCAGATGAAAACTACCCGTACATCATATAAAAAGTGGCTTTTTTAAAGCGTTTTCTCAAAATTCTCAAAAAATTAATTTAAGACTTGAAAATTTAAACTCACTCTAAATTTAATATGTGCAAGATTTTCACATCGAAATTCACATCTACCACCCATATAAAATAACTTTTTGAATACAATAAAATCTCTTAACATTGTAAATTTCTCAACAGACATTAATTTAATAACATGAAATATTTCACACAAGCTGCTATATGATGCATGACATGTGAAAACTTAAATATAATCAAATTTACTCATGTACTTTAAGTTTTTTTAATAAATATAATACTGTACTAATTGGAGTGATCCATATATGCATGCAGCATAGGGTTAAATACCAAAAGTTTGGTCCTATCGAATGAAAATTCCGCCTATCTCCTTTACGAATTGACGCCATAAAATTGCTTCATAAATTCTGTGTCGACAAGGAATAACCACCAAAGTCGAGTTAGGACAAAGTGAGGTTATTAGGTACTTTCATTGCCTTTTTTTGCAACGAAATACACTAGTACGCAATACCTCGAAAATTAAGTTTTGGAGGCCATCAAATCTAAACAGCAGAAGTCAGGATACCCTGATAAAAGGTAGTGATTTCAATCTAAAAATGCTCTACAGAAGTTTTGAAAATGAATTTCGCTGTTATTTCTTGTTGACTCAGAATTCCTGAGAAATTAATGCATTGACTTTATTGTTATTTTACTCCAATAAAGTCTGGTTTTTACTACGTCATTTTTAATGGTCAGGTGGTGTCAGTCTACTAACAAAAACCAGCACGTTGTCAATTATTTTCGTTTAACAATGACGAGGCACAAGCAAAGCTGATCAATTGAAATGTTTTTTTAGCAAAAAATGGCATACAACTAATTACTTATGGAGTATTGTAGTCTTTAAAGTTCATGTCAAATAAAAATGACACAAGGAATGAGTAATTTTGAAATTTAAAACAATTGTATGGAAACCAACTGAATTCCAACCAAATTGGCGCCATAAAAAAAATAATAAAAACAAAAGTGAACACTGAAAAATAATTTTGACTTTACAATATAGTACTTTTTCTTTATTAATTTTATTAAAACCTTTAGAACAACTCTTGAGGTACCTGCTCATTTCCAATAACAGTACTTTTTTGGGTACTTCTTTTGATCTTTTTTATGCGTTCTCTTCTTTTTGGCATAGCAAACAAAGTTATTTTTGTGCTTAAAATAGTTTTTAAAACTTGTTGGTTCTTAAAGTACTCGTATCAACATTTTAAAAAATTTTTAACAAAAACAGAACTTAAGAAAATTTTAACAAGTCTTCGCATTTATCAAATCTTATATATTAATACGTGAACATTAAAGTTTGTCGTACGCTTTTTTGGTATTAATTAAAACTCAAAATAATTGAAACTTATATCATTTGAAAGGTTTTGTTGTCCAGATGTGCAGAATGTATATATAAATGATATATATGATAGAGGGGGTTCCCAACCTTCTAAGAGAGAAATTAAATTTTTGAGAAAAAATCTGCTCTTTGATTAGTATGAAATTTGATTGGAGGAGAGTTCTTAAGTCGCTCGAATTTTAATTTTTTTTAAAGGTAACAATTTCTTAAAAAATTGCAGTTTTATGCATTCATCAATTGTTAAATTTGTAAAAAAATGTGTTTTGAACTAAAAAATTTGACTTTCCATGTGAATATCGTGGTCGGATTTTAATAGTTTTTAAATTTTTTTCATTTTTTCTAAAAGTTTGATAAATTTTCTTTTAAATGTGCTAAAAATTACAGCAAAATTCTAACCAAAAGTATTTTTAATGAATTTTCTTAATATTGTCGTTAGTTATTTAGCGTGTGTTTCAACCAAATGCCAAGAGAGAGAAAAAAACTGTCTCAAATTGAATGGTCTAAATTGGGAAGCCAATATCTCCGCCATCTGTGCATAGATGTTATTTATTTCTTTTTTGTATTTAAGTCTTATCAGTTAACTTAAAACAACTTTTGAAAATAATACCGTTTTTTTTTTGTTTATATTTAAATTATTCCTTTTAAAAAAAGACCATAAAATTTGATTTATTCTTAAAATATGGGTTAAAAATGATTTTTGTTGTAAAAAAACAAAAACTCAAAATTGCATTTTTGATTTTCTTTCAAAGTCTGTACCGACTTTTAGGCGAATTTATTTTGTCTTGACACTAAATTAATAAACTGTCCGTGCCATCAAAAAATCAAGGCTACCCCCTATGATTTCTTTTAAAAAATTAAATTTTTTTTATATGTTGTTTTTCTGTTTTTGAAAGAAATAATTAAATAAATAAATAATTTTTCTGAAGAAAATAGCTTAATATCTCCAATCAATGAAAAGTTATAGCCCCGAACTTATTTTGATCATCTCGCATATCTTATATATTAATACGTGAACATTAAAGTTTGTCGTACGCTTTTTTGGTATTAATTAAAACTCAAAATAATTGAAACTTATCTCATTTGAAAGGTTTTGTTGTCCAGATGTGCAGAATGTATATATACATGATATATCTGATAGAGGGGGTTCCCAACCTTCTAAGAGAGAAATTAAATTTTTGAGAAAAAATCTGCTCTTTGATTGATATGAAATTTGGTTGGAGAAGAGTTCTTAAGTCGCTCGAATTTGAATTTTTTTTAAAAGTAACAATTTCTTAGAAAATTGTAGTTTTATGCATTCATCAATTGTTAAATTTGTAAAAAAATGTTTTTTGAACTCAAAAATTTGACTTTCCATGTGAACATCTTGGTCGGATTTTAACGGTTTTTATTTTTTTTTTATTTTTTCTAAAAGTTTGATAAATTTTCTTTTAAATGAGCTAAAATTACATCAAAATTCTAACCAAAAGTATTTTTAATGAATTTTCTTAATATTGTCGTTAGTTTTTTAGCGTGTGTTTCAACCAAATGCCAAGAGAGAGAAAAAAACTGTCTCAAATTGAATGTTCTAAATTGGGAAGCCAATATCTCCGCCATCTGTGAATAGATTTTATTTATTTCTTTTTTGTATTTAAGTCTTATCAGTTAACTTAAAAAAACTTTTGAAAATAATACCGTTTTTTGTTTGTTTATATTTAAATTATTCATTTTAAAAAAAAACCATAAAATTTGATTTATTCTAAAAATATGGGGTAAAAATGATTTTTGTTGTAAAAAAACCAAAAACTCAAAATTGCATTTTTGATTTTCTTTCAAAGTCTATACTGAATTTACGGTGAATTTATTTTGTCTTGACACTAAATTAATAAACTGTCCGTGCCATCAAAAAATCAAGGCTACCCCCTATGATTTCTTTTAAAAAATTAAATTTTTTTTATATGTTGTTTTTCTGTTTTTGAAAGAAATAATTAAATAAATAAATAATTTTTCTGAAGAAAATAGCTTAATATCTCCAATCAATGAAAAGTTATAGCCCCGAACTTATTTTGATCATCTCGCATATCTTATATATTAATACGTGAACATTAAAGTTTGTCGTACGGTTTTTTGGTATTAATTAAAACTCAAAATAATTGAAACTTATCTCATTTGAAAGGTTTTGTTGTCCAGATGTGCAGAATGTATATATACATGATATATCTGATAGAGGGGGTTCCCAACCTTCTAAGAGAGAAATTAAATTTTTGAGAAAAAATCTGCTCTTTGATTGATATGAAATTTGGTTGGAGAAGAGTTCTTAAGTCGCTCGAATTTGAATTTTTTTTAAAAGTAACAATTTCTTAGAAAATTGTAGTTTTATGCATTCATCAATTGTTAAATTTGTAAAAAAATGTTTTTTGAACTCAAAAATTTGACTTTCCATGTGAACATCTTGGTCGGATTTTAACGGTTTTTATTTTTTTTTTATTTTTTCTAAAAGTTTGATAAATTTTCTTTTAAATGAGCTAAAATTACATCAAAATTCTAACCAAAAGTATTTTTAATGAATTTTCTTAATATTGTCGTTAGTTTTTTAGCGTGTGTTTCAACCAAATGCCAAGAGAGAGAAAAAAACTGTCTCAAATTGAATGTTCTAAATTGGGAAGCCAATATCTCCGCCATCTGTGAATAGATTTTATTTATTTCTTTTTTGTATTTAATTCTTATCAGTTAACTTAAAAAAACTTTTGAAAATAATACCGTTTTTTGTTTGTTTATATTTAAATTATTCATTTTAAAAAAAAACCATAAAATTTGATTTATTCTAAAAATATGGGGTAAAAATGATTTTTGTTGTAAAAAAACCAAAAACTCAAAATTGCATTTTTGATTTTATTTCAAAGTCTATACTGAATTTACGGTGAATTTATTTTGTCTTGACACTAAATTAATAAACTGTCCGTGCCATCAAAAAATCAAGGCTACCCCCTATGATTTTTTTTAAAAAATTAAATTTTTTTAAAATGTTCTTTTTCTGTTTTTGAAAGAAATAATTAAATAAATAAATAATTTTTCTGAAGAAAATAGCTTAATATCTCCACTCAATGAAAAGTTATAGCCCCGAACTTATTTTGATCATCTCGCATATATTTATAAATAGGCAATCAATAAATTGGTCGAATTTCGACCCCAGGCGATACTAGTATTTATAAATAGGCAATCAATAAATTGGTCGAATTTCGACCCCAGGCGATACTATATTTATAAATAGGCAATCAATAAATTGGTCGAATTTCGACCCCAGGCGATACTAGTATAATGAAATTTATCAAGTTTCTATAAATTATTAAAACAAATTTTTCGCTGAATTCATTTCATTTATTAGATTTTTTCAGAAGAAATAATTTATTTGTCTATTTAGAACAGTGAGTGAACTTTTTAGTGCTCTGCTGCTAATCTTTCGAACTTCACGTTTCCATCGTTTTGAATGAGTGCTCAATAAAAAACACGAAAATCTCATCATGTTTTATATACATGTTTTTTTATTAAAACTCATTACAAATTTATAAACGAAGTACGGAGTGAACGACAGCTTTATAAAAGTATTGCGTCAAGATTTGTTTTAATGTTCTATTTATTTTTGTGTTTGTTTTATAAAAGTCAAAAGATCTCTAAATTAATCTTTATTAAGCTAAATATATAATTATCTTTCCATGCAAAATATTTATCTTTATCCTCTTAAATACTAGAACTCATAATAATATCAAATTCAAGCTGATTTATAGAAGTTTTTATTTTTTTATTCTTATGTCAGCCTTATTGTATCCACCATTTTGAATTTTCAGTTCTTTACTGTTCGGTGCCGAAACTAAACTCCAGTGAATTGATCTATACTTTGTATATTTTTCAATTCGCTTTTTGTCATGTTCAAATATTTGTAGTCTACAAATTAAAATTATTTGTACACAGCAACACTGATTTCAGTTATTTATTTTTTTTTAACATAAACCAACATAGAAGCCGATGTACATACATATTTGGTTTTATTGTACACGCTTAACAGCTACATACAACAACAAAAGCAGGGCCGCTCTTATTCATCATATAGGGACCGTTACGCCTGAAATAAATTGGAGCCCCCTTTGAAAATAACAGAATTCAATACACAGTTTTGTAATGACATTTTTTGGAAAAACAAATTTTTCCAATTTTCTATTTTTTTTTTTTTTTTTTTTGGTTTTCGGGCATTACATAATGTTCTTTGAAGAAACATTAATATAAGAGCTTATATTTGATTTTAATTTTTCAAAAAGTGGAACCTATGACGCTATAAGCGTTCATAATTATAAGTCCAAAAATAATTAAATTTATGAATAATTTCAGAAAAACAGAAAAAAGTCATAAAAAATTGATGTAGATTTTATTATAACTTAGAAAAGAATTTTAATTGTGAAGAATCAATATGATTCATAGTTATTTTTTCGGCAAGTAGAGTTCTTATACATTTTAAGTAGAACAAATGTGTCATTCTAAGGCACAGAAATAACGCTTCAGACCATGTCAAGGGTCACGTGGTGACCGTGGCATGCAGGTTAAGTGTGTGGCTTAGCATGCTGGCAGCCCGGGTTCGATCCCCAGCCGCGACGAAAAGTTTTTTTCAATAAAAAATTTTTTTGATCGGTCACCACCTCTCTGCAGACTATGGAAAACCTCAGAGAGTAAATAATGCCATGTAAAGCTTCTTGAGAACATGAACTTTAACCGTCCAGAGTCGACATAAAAGATGTAGGTCCAGTTCTCGGCCAATTGTGTGCAAACATTTAATAACACACACAAAACAATTGATCATAAGAAGCTCGGTCAAAGTCCTTTCAAGGTCTGAAATGGCCAATTTGTTTTGTTTGTTTTTTAAGAGTTAGAAAAAACACTTGAGACTTCTTTTTCAACCACGTCAAGAGTTTGAAACACACGAATACAGAAAATACAAAATATTTCTATTTCTAAAGTTCTGACATAATCATTTCAGGGGGACATTTAAGAATTTTATATTTAAAAACCGTTGACTCTTCGGAAAAAATAATATGTCAAAATACTCCCACAAAATTACTCGTCGATCGGGGTAAAACTCATAGAGTTATAGAGTATTAATTCTCGTTCTTTTAAGACGAAGCTTAAAGCTAAAATAGTATTTTTCTCAAAACTAATCTTTTTTCTGTGGACTTGATTACTCAATTTTTTGCCTATCATGATGAAGTTTTGCTCATTGTTTGTGCTACAAAAAATAGCCCGACTCCTTGGTAGCAGTTTTGAATTTTTTATTTTATTTCTTTCAATTTTACAATAATAAAAAGGCGAAATTTTTCGATGAAAATTAGAACTTCTGAAAGTTTTGCTCTCAAAACAAAACAAAAGAGGTGTTTGAGGACAAATCTTATCCTGGAACTATATTTACTTCTTTTACTTTACTGACTTATTTTTGTATCACGGGTGAATCTGTGATGAGGAATCGTATCTACCGCAAATCTTCTGCTAGTGCCTCAATTATGATATTCTGCTGAATATTCTTAAAAAGATGCTCTACTATAGTTTTGGATCTTAAACTTTAACCATTTCTTCAAAAAAATTTATAAAAATATTCATTTTTGTTATGTAAGTATCCATAATTATAAGATATAAATAAACAAATATGCATTTAACACTCTTAATTATGAGTCAGAAAAAAGTTCATGAAGCTTTAAGTGTCACAATTATGAGTGTTTTCAGATTTTAGTAAAAGTCATACTAATAGCTGTGTGCCATTCCAGTAGTTGACTGGAATAAAAATGTATTTTTAAGACAAAAATACTTGCATTTGTTTGTTTGTTATTATTCTATTTTCAAATGTGAAACTTTGGGCAACTTTTTGGCCCTAGACTTTGCCTTTATTAAGGCAAAAGAACAGTGGTGACGACCATCTAAAATATGCATGAAAATTTAAAAGGGCAAGAAATCAATTAATTTTCATTAAAGCATTGCAAACAAACTGCATCGCAAGTACAACGCAAGTTCAAGATACTTGAAAATTCTTTTGAAACATTCTTTTAAATCAATATATAATAGTTTTAATAAATGTCTAAATGACAATTTGTGACATTTTTTGTAGTTTTTCTGGATGTGTTCCTTTAGTAAAAATGTTTTTTCGCAAGCAAAAAATACACGTAAAAAATATTTTTTGCAGGTATTTTAACATATAAGGCTTAAAAAACAACACAGAAGCAAAAAAGTCACTGTTTGTCCAAAAGCGTCTGATTTGACATGAAATGAAATAAGGTTTTGTTCATTGAATTTTTTAATGCTAAAGAACTCCTTTGTTTTTTACACATAATACAGATAGAGTTTTTAAAAAATATTGAAGATATGCCCGGAGGGAACCGTTTTAACCTATCTTGGGTATGAAGAGTCCAACTGTGTCATGCATTTTTAAAGTTTTTGGCACTAAAAAGTTTTTGAACTACATTTTTTTGTTGAAGCCAAGGCAAGCTTTTTCAGGCTTATCACCTATTTAAGGATTTGTAAATCGTATATGTTTGGTTTTTCGATACGATTTTTTTGGAAGAATATGACAAAAAGGCCGAATAAAGCCATTTCTACGGCATTAAGAACTTATTTGGACCAATGCCACTTTTATGCGTATGTTTTTTAACATATTTGTGAAGGTTCGAAAAGTTTTGGCTACTTGTGAGTAATTTAGATACTCTGAAAAAGTCTGAAAAATACATTATTTTAAAATTTTGACCAAAAGGTGCCCAAAGCCTATTTTTTGGTGCTTGGTATGTTCACGAAAGTAGGCTACTTTTAAGCCAAATGCTTTAAAAAATTCAGAAAAAATATAATATTTTGAAATTTTGACCTAAAGATGCCCAAGACCTATTTTTTTGGTGGTTGGTATGTTTACAAAAGTTACAGCCTGAGGCATTCCGATAAAACATTTTTAAAGAAATCTTGCCTGAAAATTCGACCAGCTAGAAGAAACAAGCGAGAAAAGAGAGAATTAATCTGAAATTGTAGAGTAAATTTCAAGGCTTGGAGAAAAAATGTTCAACAAAACATTTTGTATGAAGGCGTGCGAACTTAAAAAACTTATGATTCTGTTCAATTCCACATTCTTGAAATAAGACGAAACTCTCGTCTCCGAACATGTATGTTTTTGCGACTATTACTGTGTAATGATTAAAAATATAATTTTTTCTTTGATTGTAGAAAAAAAAATTTTTTGAGTGTAAAGAAGAAGAAAAATGCTTTTTTTGTGAATGTTTTTCTTAGATTAATGAAAAATAAAAATTGTCAATTAAATATGAGAGCAAAGTGGAGGGCCCTTAGATCAAGGGGCCCTGGCCACCGGCGCAGCGAGCTCATGCTCAATGATGCTTCTGAATACCAACAAAACCAATAACAACACGACCGTAAAAACAACAGCAAAAAAAACAGCAATAACAACAACAACACCAGAGCACACAGCATTTAAATATCTGCTCGTGTAGGTAACCAAAACCGTTGAACTACGTTTAAGGTTGAACACTTGGGTTGAATCTTTAAGTCTCTAGGTCTAGGTTTATGTGCCAATGAGGGAACGAGTGGGTGTGAAAAGAAGAGCGAAAGAAAGTAAAACGAAAAAATAAAACGTATTTGGATGAAGTTTTATTGCTTAAGCCACAACAACAACTAACCGCCCTGACACAACAACGTCTGTGTTGGGGCAATAGTTGTTGTATTTGTTGAGTTAGGTTGAGTTGTACAGAAGAGCAGAGAGCTGATGTAGAGCGAAAAGCTTCTGCTTTGACTTTAACGAGCTACGATTGAGAGTTGAAACTTTGAAAATTGTTTTGAGTGTTGGAGTAGGAATGAAGAAAGAACAATTGAATGGGCATATCAATATTTTTAAGCCCAGATAATTGTAAGTTTTTTTCTGACAATCTGGCATAAAATAAAATAAAAAGTATGTTTAAGCAAAACTGAAATACACAAAGCTACGTTATCAAAACATTTTTGGTCTGCATACAACAAACTGAAACTCATCGCAAGCCCCATGAAAGGACATTTAAAAATTACTAGAAATTAGCCATCAAAATTTATGAATAAGCAAATTCCCAAAAAAATGCTACAGACATAAATATAAATAACTAAGAAAAACGACAGCAGCAGTATTAATTAACAACATGAATGCAATTAAAATAAAAACAATAAAAAAAATAGTAAAGGATGAGAAAATTTACGTTGAATAGACTTGATCTAATTCTGCACAAACATGCAAAAAAAAAACAAAAATGGAAATTAAATGAAATAATCCTTTTTACTTCGCATAGTTAACGTAAAAATAGGGTTAACTATAATTAAAAGAAAACAAGAAACGTTTAAAAACAACTCAACGCAAATACTAAGCTTTTATTTTTTTTATTGTAATTTTTTTGTTCCTAGCTGTAGGCCACGGAATTGTAAGGGAAGGATTTGTTATGCTTCTCAGCATTCGGAGGAATATTCTTCTTTCACCTGCTTGTGTTTTTCAGTGTGTCTTTAGATGAAATGAAATAGAAGAAGTATGACTATTTTTGACCTTTACATTTTTCTCTGTTGTTGTTTTTAACGGTATTTGTTGGCTATGAAATAATTTTAACAGCTTCGTTAAGAAAAAATTGATGTGTCATAAGTAAATAATTCTACAAAATTAAAATATATTTGGTTGTTATTTTTTTTCTTAGAATTGTTGTTGTTCTTTGAAAAATTCCTTATAAAACAAGATTTGGCTCAATGTGAGCTCAATCCCTAAATTTTGCAGTCTGGAAATTATTGACTGAAATTAACATATTTACTATGAGCTACGAGCACGCAGGAAACGAAGGAAGTGTAATAAAACTTTTCCTTTTCCCCGGAATTTCTTTTTGAAAATTGTTCAGTAAGATATCGTGGTCACAAATACAAAAATTCTGAATATTGCACAAGGTTTTTCAACTTAAAGCCAGTTAATATAACTTACTTTCTTTGGCACTTTTTTTGATGGTTATGATAATCACATCAATTGCATTGGTTGCATAACTGTAGATTGTATTTTTGGTAATTTTTATTCTATGTGTTTTTTTGCTACAAATCTTTATTAAGAGACAAACTACAAAATAGCGACTGTTTCACAAAATCGTACTTTTTGACAAGGACTATGTTTGCTGAAGAAAGCTTAGAGTTTCTTTCAAATGTAGCAAACATCTTTCAATTATCCACATCAAGAATGAAAGTGGATCATTACTAGGATGCATGAAGACAGGAAAATGTTGCCAAACATAACATGTTAATGACTACAACTTTGTCCTCAACATCAAAATTCGTACTACTTAATGTTTTATACTTTATTCAAATTTTATGAAATGTTTGTAAATGATTTATTTTTTATAAAAATTTGGTTTTGTTTGATGTGAGATGCCGGGTGTGTTTTAATTTTTCGGTTTTTCCGATTTCTCTTATTTGATTCTAAGAAAAAAAAAATGGTACACTGTACCATAGGCGTACGATAAACTTTAAAGCACCACATTTTTTATGTTAACTTAAATGTGTACAAACTTTAAATTTCTCTGGACAAACACAAACTTACATAAAAAATGGGACTCTTCGAAGTTCGTTGTACGCCTATCGTGTACTGGACTAATTTGCTTAGAATTGAACGTAGAATCAGATATAAGTGTCTTTAGGTGAGAAAAAAATATATCCGCTCTAGTGTTGGGTATTATACTGGATATCAAGGCCGCAGTACTGACATTATCCCCTCACAGAAAAATATATCTTAACTATGGAGTACAACGTAATGACATCAATTGTTTACGGTTTTTTCCATCTTTGTGGCGTTTGTGAACATGATCACCCATACAATTTTGTACTGGTCTCATCAAGGAGAAACACCTCCGCGAGGTAGTGCGTTAAGCCTGAGGTCTTTCTATAAACCGGGTGTACCAGACCTAGAGGACAATATTGCGTGGAGTGAAACCCCATCATAATGCGAGCAAAAAATTGTATGGGTAGGGATGGTCGCAAACGTCACCTAGGAAGCTGGGACGGAAAAACCAAAAACATACGTTTCATCACATATATTTCTACCACAATTACCAAACACAATAAGGTGATTCATGTCACTTCGTAAGTTTCTGTATGGCGTAAATCGTATTGAAATTTTTAAAAAAATTTATAACATGTAAATCGTATAATTTTATGTAAATCGTATTTGAAATTGACATAAACAAACTTTTAGAACTTTCATATGATTTTTTTGTAATCTTAAATTGGTTCCATTCCGTTTGATTGAGCACTCAAAAAGCGATGGAACACAAAACTCGTATTTAAGTAAAATTTCTTTCCAAACGAAACACAACGAAAACTTGTTCACTTATAGTTGATCTGTATCTTAAATGATTTAATTAAACACTTACTGTTTTCTTAAAATGACAAAAATATATAACGATAAATTTCAAAAATACTTTTAATCTACCCGTTGTCTAATTGTTTCTTTAACTAACATAATCATTAAATTGCATTGAATATTTACTGCTTTTACCGATTTTTAAAACTAAAGACATAATGATAAATAAGAATTTTGACGTAGAATTACGTCTTACAGCGCGGTTTTTATGGGGTCGTTTTAACAGTTTTTTTCAAGGCCATGAAACTTTTTTGACGAATACTTTAGGGTATACCTACAGCCTTTAATATTCATCGTTCAAAAATAATATACATATTAAAATATCAGATATATCCTGCGCTGAATGAATATTTAATTTTTTATTTTTTCACTATTATATAAAAGTCACAAAATAGTAAAATATAAGAAGAAAAATTCATGGGTTTATATAAGAAAATCAATCATCAGCTGCTTATGCTGTGCCTGCTGTTTTCTTTGTTTTTGTTTTGTTGTTTTTGTTTGCATTTTTTTTGTTTTATACGAACTTATTAGCAGGTTTCTTTATTGGGTTCTTGTATGTACTACTTTTTTATTGGGTACTTGTATGCACTACTTAGAAATGAGTGCTCTATTTTAACACAAGATGTCAATTACAACCTCTTTTCAACTCGGTCAATGAACTCAAACTGTCAAACTTAACAAAATGTGTCTGTGATTCGGTTAGATTTAACTCTAAATCAATGAACTCAACCTCTCAAACTTAACAAAATGATCGAAAGAATTTGGCATTTCGCTTGTTTATTTTTGCCGTCTCAATTTATCGTGCTTATTTTTAATTTTTTTTGTGTTTTTGTCTCGATAAAAAGTCCATAACTTGAGTGTTATTAATTTGTTTGCTAATTTTCGGAAAATATATATTTAAAAATACATGCAAAATGGGCAAAGCAATCGAACCAAAGAGACATAGTAGAAGAGGTTACAACTTCAATAGAATTCTATGTCTACACTTACGATACTATCGAAACTGTGCCTTTTTTATTGGACTTTTAAAAAGCTTGTATTGGATGATAATGTAATGAAGAGGCTCTTCATATAAGGCTCAGCCGTAAGCAAATCCACGGAGCCAGAAATCGTAGCCACAAGAATTTTCTTTATAAGCAACGTAGTGAGTGTTAATCAATATAACTCTCGGGACGGGAAAACTATGAGAAAAATTCATCGCTGTTTCATTTTCCATCAAGACAACGGCTTGGGTATTGAATGAGCTCAAATCATTTCAAAAGGTCAGGGTATGGGACATCGGTGTAAGCACACGGCCAGTTATGAATGAAAACTATCCTTGGATTAAATGCCCATTGCCTCGAGAGTCCAGATATTCAAAGTAGCACTACAAAGAGCCACTACTGGTCTGAAACGACTCTCGCAACGAGATGATATGTCTGAAATGAATTGCCAAAAAAAGTTCAGAGATATTTCACGGAATATTATTACAAAATAAGCAAGGAAAGGGTAGACAATGCTTTATTCTTGGTATTGACCTCTGATTTCTTTTGCTGAGTAGCTTTGCTGAAACTCCAGCTAGATTTGGTAGAAGTTTGCACCGACAAAATACCGACTTTTTTTTTGTTATCTCATACCTTCCAAAACCAAAATGAGTCCTCTTACATTAGCTCCCAACTGATCAACGAGGAGCAGTGTAATTTGAGCCAGTAACAGGGGTGCAAACTCAGAAAAAAATTATTATTTGAAAATGTATAATTTTCAATTGATCCATAATTAAAAAAAAAAATTCATATTTTTCATATTTTTAAGATTAATTATGAAAGATCATTATTTTACAAAAATTTACTCAAATCGGATAAAAAATTTAAAAATTATTAAAAAAAATTGGTGACCAAAAACACTGTGCAACACATATTTTCGGAAGTGAGCCAAACAATTCTCAAACGATAGTATTTGACATCAATAACAAAAGCCCAAATTTATTTTTGCTTCACTACGTCATAATTTTTTTTTTTACAATGGTTTAAAATTTGAATGTTTTGGTCAAAAATTAAATTAAAAAATATGAAATATCATATGTTAAACTTAATTCAGGGTGGTTCTTGTATTCGGAAGTCTAAGTTAAAATTTTCCGGGGAATATTTTTTTTTAGAACACTTTAACCCTCTAACTCCTACCAGTATGGGTCATTTTGACCCCTTTTTTTAAAAAAGACCCTTAAAGTCAACTTTGGAGGGAGGTCAAGAATCAAAACCTTCCAAAAAATATTTTTCAGAAAATTTCACTAAGGGTCACCCAAGGCAATTAACCTCTACGAGTTATGGGTTTCACACACACATATTATAATTAGCAATACAGAGTAAACATTATGACTCTTAAAAGACTCTTTCAAGACTCATTTAAATGAGAGTCATTTATCATCATAATGCGCTCAAAAAACACCCTTTTATGAGTACATTTTCGTATGTTGTGGGCCACAAAATATGATTCATAAAAATGATTGTTTTATGAGTCTTTTTGGACTCATAGTAAAACGGTTTTAAGACTCACATTTGATAGTCTTTTACGACTCATGTTTGGTACTCTTTTAAGACTCATATTTAGTACCCTTTTAATACTCATATTTAATACTCTTTTAAGACTCATATAAGAAATCTTTTTGCAACGAACATTTGTTCAATTTTAATGCATGTTTATCGCCATAAACAAACAATTCTCCGAAAAGCGACGCCTGGATAGCATGTGTGCATAACGGGCAGTTACAAAGTTTTATACAATTAAAAAAAGAATTTACCCGTTTAAATTCTTATTTATTTATTAGATATGGTTCTTAAGCAATAAAACGATTCTATTTTCTGATGAAATACTCGTATATAAGACTCTTTTATGAGTCTTCTTTATAATTTCGCATATATCAATCAATATACGATCATTTTATGAGTTTTTGTTATGAACAATCATATCACCGTCCTATTTAAGACTCTTTAATGAGTCTCTTTTATGAGTACTCATAAATCAGATACAATAATGACTTTTGTATGAGTCTTATTTTTGAATAATCATTTAACAATCATATTAAAGACTCTTTCATGAGTCAATTTAATGAGTCATCATAAAACACGCATATAAAACACTCTTTTAAGAGTCATTTTTTGGAGAGCCTCATAAAATGTTTGTAGGGTAGTTAAGACTTTCTTTGCTACAGCGACGAATCATAAGTTTAGCGTATGACGATGTAATGCCATCAGCAGTGGTCACATATTCAATGATTTGTAAATGTTCAAAAAACCATTTTTAGTTCCAAATATTTATAAAATAGCTTAATTTAAAAACTGAAACCATAGTTGGTACAAGATATATGTTTCAAAATATTTTATAAAACTCAAAATTTCAAAATGAAAACAAAAACGTCAATAAATCACAAAACATAAAATGCCTAAAAATATGCTAAAAAATTTTTCAAAACAATCAAGCCCATTTCTACAAAATTATATTGTAAGAATAATTATAATAATAATATTATGAAGCTATCTATAATACTGGAGACACACAAATGGTTGTGATACTACAAAGTAAGAATATTAATTAATTTGTATACCACATGTGTGTCGGTATACCAGCTATACACTAGCTTCTGAAACTAGTATAGCGTCTTATACACAACATTTTTTCATGGTTTCTCGATGCTAAATTAATTTTTTAGACTTTCAACCATGATATTGCTAAATTTTATCTGATATCAGCGCTAATCAGAGAGCCTGAATTGAAATAATATTGAAAATATTTTGAAAAGAATTAAAATTTAAAAAAAAATAGCAGTTGCAAAAAAAAATGAAAAAGCTTTTTCAAATTCTGAAATTTATTTACATACTAGCATAGAAGCCCGTCATACGACGGGTCGTATTCAAAATAATTAAATAGCAGAAGATATGACAACATTTTTACATTCACCTCAAATGTTTTTTTTTGTTCCAGACGTCTTCAATGTGTCCTTACTGATAAATATCAAATAAATTTTGGGTGCATACTTTTTGGCTGACAATTTTTTCATATAAAAAAACACTGTAATCGTAAGATTGTATGAGCAAAACTGGTTCTGGTTCAGGCTAAAAATGTTTTAAGAAGCATAGAATTAACAACTATGAACAGTTTGAGCGATTTAGAGCGCGGAGCAGGAAGCTTGTCAAAAAAGTAAAAAAAGCCATATATAACCATATATTTAAAGGCTGGTTTCCCTGACTTAAGAGCTCCTTTGATTGTTGTCAAAGAAATTTTAGAAATTTCTCGCACTTTCAGAATTTTAAATGACTCTTTAAAGTAAAAAATGTTAAAAATATTTTTGTTCGAGTCGACTTTATTGGCTTCATTGTGCGCCATGTGCTTCACATTGCTTATGGAGATGAAGAAAATGGTAATACTTGATGGATTTGCATAACTAAAATAAAGTAAACACAATATGACGAAATCTCATATTATATCGATAATATGCAAAATAATATTTGGAAATACAGTCTTATCACCCAAATAATCACTTGATCAATTTGATCATCTTAATACATAAAAATTAAGCATCTTGCTACACACCTAATTTCTCTCAAACTGTTTAATCTAGCTATTACAGTGCTCTTATATTACGAAAAAATACCAGCCTGAAAGTATGCTTACAAAACTGATTTGATATTTATCAGTAACGAAGCATTGACGACGACTGCAATATAACAAGATTTGAGGAGCATGTAAGAATGTTGTCATATCGTCTGCTACTAAATTATTTTGAATGCGATCCGTCTTTGGACGGGCTTCTAAAGTGCTTGTATTATTGTATATGATGGATAAATAAATTATTAAGATCACTTAAATGTAACATTATTGCTTGTTTTTTACCATTTATTTAATATAAGTTAAATATTATTATTAAAATATTGTTAATTTATTAAGTTAATCAAAAAAACACACAATCAAATATTGCGCTTGTATAATAATTTATTAAATGACGCTGCATTAAATGCCATAACTGTAAAACTATAATGATGCTTAAACTTTAAGCTGCATGCACAAATATATTTATGCACACACAGACATATGTCTGTCTGTGCATGTTTTTGTAAGCATGTGTAAGTGTAGAAAATTAAAAACAAAATCTCATGCTCATTTTCTGCCATTTTACTTTGACTTTCCTGCCCTTGCCCAACACAAAAAAACAACGCTGTACAGCAGATGATAATTAAGTAAATTATTATCCAAGGACTTTCGCAACACATGCATGCATCATTAGCAGCAGGCGCTGTCGTTGTGCTGCTCACAAGCGATACTCTACGCTACGCTCGCTGAAAGAAATAAAAGCTCTGTATTGGTTAAACAAAAAAGCTCTTCCGCAATCGAGTCTCTCACAGCAGCCGAGAAGACACACACTCAATCACTGGAAAAAAAAAGTTGAAGATGAAAATCATCTGTTGTGGCGTCACCGACACTCCAAAATGAAGCAACGCGAAACGCACACAATTACGTATAAGACTGCACTCAGCAAAAGCACAGACACACACAAAGACTCATTGAGAGACGGAAGTCATTTTGCTGCCATATTGAGCGAAAGACAAAGCAAATGTATGTTAAAACGAAGTCTTAAACGACTACAAGCGAGCAATAGACAGTGGGGCGAGTAGGGACAAAAGTCTTAAATATTTCAAAATAGTTATAAAAACAAAAACTCTCTACAAATTAAGAAAAAACTCTGCTCACAAAAAAATTCAGAGCAAACAATTTTTTACCTACATTTTTGTGCATTAGAGCATAGCTTCGTTACACTGTGCAACGCCAGACTTGACGATTGAGCACAAATGCGAGCGAAAATTCAGTAAATATGTGTGGGTGAGGTCAATGTTACAAAAAAAAATGTGGGTGGGGGTCAGAGCACTCAACAGCGCCAGAGAGTATATGAGCGAGCAAGCACAAGAGAGCCAGTGAGTGTCAGGTTAAGACAACAAAAGGATGCCAGCTTTTGGTGCGAAAACTTTTTTGCAGTAGTTGCTGTGATTGTAGGCGCCACATAAGCCGTTAGCAGCAACAGCATCGCTGCCCACTAAACAGGTTCGCATTTTCGCAGAGATGAACAGAAAATTTAGTCGCTTCGGAAATGTCTACCAATTCGGCCGTTTAAGTTCTATTGATATAACTTTGATGTTATAAGATTTTTTGCGATTCGCTCTTATTCCTTCATTTCATTCACTGCTTGTAAAGCTTGAGTGTGCGGGTGTGTGTTAGAGTGTGTGTGTGTGTATGTGTGTGTTTGTGTGTAACTACTGTCGTCTGCTAAAGTGCAAGGCTAAGTGCGAGCAGCATAAAACGACAAACAACAGCCACCAACACCACAACAACAGCAACAAAAATAAATTCCAGCAGCAGCAAAATTTGTCAAACGAACACACAGATTTTGTGATTTTTTATGGCATACTAGCGTCTAGCAAGCAGGTTGCAAGTATTTGAGCTGCACAGAAAAAAATAAATTATACAACAAAAAAAAAAGAAAAAAAAACGAATTGAGTGCAAAGAAAAAAAAAAAAAAACCATAAAGTGCTGTTGAGTACACAAAATTTTTTGCCCAACAACACTTTTGCACAAATTATTGAAAAAAAGTTGCTGAAAAAATTTCACTCTCTGCGTTAAAAGCCATTTTAAACACGTAATACTCAGCGGCATAACTTTTCAGGCAGCACATAAGAAAACAGGCAAAGCAAAGCTGAAAAATCCCTTACCTAAGTCAAGAAAAAATAAGGCCGAATAGTGAAAATAGTGTACCTGATAACGAAGCTTGCGCTGTTAACATCAGCGTCAACGCAAGCAGTATCATCAGCTGCAGCGTCACTGTTATATAAAGCAGCAGTGAAAGTTATCGACAAGATCCTGTCATCCAAAGCTATGCTGCTGTCTGTGCCTGTATGTGTCTGAGCTTAACATATATATAGTGTTGAGTGAGTGCAGAGAAAACAGCAAAAACATAATAAAAAAAAAAAAAAAAATATAAATTAAACAATAAAAGCTTGCAAAAAAATTAAATCAAAAAAAAACATGAAAAAATATAACCACATAAAGTTAATAATTAAACAAGCGCAACAATAAAAAACAACAGCTCATGCATATTAATTTTGCTCTACAGCATTTATTGTGTGGTTGGCATAAAAGCGAAACAAAAAAAAATAATAATAAAATAATTTAAAACATCATAAAATAAGCTTGATATATTTTTTTTTTTTTGCTGCTCCATAAAACAAAAGCAAATTAAAACAATGCAAATAAAATTTTTGCTTTGTTGCCATTAATTAACAACAGCCTGTCTACAAAACTGTGTCTGTGTCTTGCTGTGGCAGCATATATATATATCAGTGTATGTGTGTTATGTGTATGTGTGTGGCCCACACATGTCGCTTGGTAACTGCGACGCTTTGTGTTCATATGCTTGTGCTGAGCCATTGAGTAAAAAGCTAGGCTAAATTATATGAAAAACAGCAGCATTTTCCAGCAGCCAAACGCGACTCGGTTTTGTATTGTTTACGCAGCAGTAAATTATCAATTTCAGAAAGCAGTAAAAGTGGCCGAAGAGTGACAATAACTTATAATAGGCTAAATTTTGCAACAAAATTAAGGTAATTTTTATTTAAAATTATATGTTTTAGCGCTTGACTATAACTTTGTATAACGTAGGCGTATGAGTAACATTTAATTAAAGCAGACCAAAAGAATAGCAACTGATTTCAGTCAAATAAAAAAAAGCAAAAATCACTGGCAAAAACAAACAAATACATATATTTCTTTATACATATATATGTATATATTGACATACATATGTGAATATATATACAATTTTTATATATATAGTCTGCAAATGTTCGAGCAAAGCTTAGGCAAAAGTTTGTTTCAAGCAAGTGCAAAACATTAGCAAACAACTTAAAAGAAGAACTGATAGAAAAGTGAAGTAAACATAGAGAAAAATATAGATAGTTGTAAGAGTTCTATTGAAATTTTGTATTTTATAAAGAATCGTATTAAAAAGTTATGCTAGACTTTCCGCACGTTTTCAAAATGCAATTTTCATTTGATGAACACATCATAATCAGATAATCAGCATTGTTTTTGTAGCGTTTTTGGTATTGACAACAATTTTTATGATTGCAAAATTTTTTCCAGTGTCTTTGTGTAGCATTTTTGTCAGTACGAGAAAATTTCGTCTGAATTTTGTGAAACTTTGCAGCAAGTTTAAAAAAGTCTTGCCTAATTCAGAAAATTTTAACATGGCGTATGAGCAACATTTATTTACTTTCAGTATAAATTCAGCCCAATCATGAAATATTTTCTCCCGGGGGTTGTAAATGGGAGTTTTGTGGTTTTAAGATAACAGATAGAGATATCTCAATTTTTTTTTTTATTTTACACTCATGAATATTGGCGGTTGATGAACAAAATTGCATTAAAAATTTTCAAAAAGTATTTTAACTTTATCTTAAAAACGGAAACTCGCATTTACAACTCCCGGTAGAAAATGTTTCATGATTGCGCTGATTGTCTTGTGGCTCTTTGACGTCTTAACTTTTATGAGTTTTGTTCGTATTTTTTTTTAATTTTTTTTTTTGTTTAATTTGACTAATATGCACCGTCACTCAATGTCTCTATTGTATACCTACGTTTTGGAAAACTTTTTTGAAATTTTGTAAGTAAGAAAGTAAAGAAACTTCAGAGTTTTCAGATTACCGGGCATTCACAAAGAACGTGTTCTGGACCCCCTTCCTCCTTCTCGCAGAGTCTGTCATGAAACATCTGATTCAGATAGAACTATCACTTTGAGATGCCATCTGAGAGCACAGTAACCTGCATGGGCGTCCACAGACGAGACAGGGAGGGGCACTTACCCCCTGAGCGATGAACAATTTTTAAAGTATGTTCATTATTTATTATAACTAGTATCGCCTGGGGTCGAAATTCGACCAATTTATTGATTGCCCATTTATAATTATATTCGAGATGATAAAAATAAGTTCGAGGCTATAAATCTTAATTCATTAGAGGTATAAAGCTATTTTCTTCAAAAAAACTATTTTTTTATTTTATTATTTTGTTCACAAACAGGGGGGTATCCTTGATTTTTTGATGGCACCGACAGTTTATTAATTTAGTGTGAAGACAAAATAAATTCACCTAAAATTTGGTATAGACTTTGAAAGAAAATCAAAAATGCAATTTTGAGTTTTTGTTTTTTTACAACAAAAATCATTTTTACTCCATATTTTAAGAATAAATCAAATTTTATGTTCTTTTTTTAAAAGGAAGAATTTAAATATGAACAAACAAAAACGGTATTATTTTCGGTATTAAGTTTTGTTAAGTTAAGGGAGACAAAAGGAGACATGGGGGCGATATTCACATGGCAACGTGTCTGACTGCCTCAACTTGGCGAGGCCAGCATTATCCATGTCGAAATCGTCTCAAGTCGACTCAAAACCTCCGCGTGGTGTCTCCTAGAAACGTCAAAAACTATCGCCCGATAAACTTTGGCGGCTAATTTGAGCGGCGGGCTTCCCCTTTGGCCATCAAGCAAAGGTTGTGCGTTGGGTTTGAAGCCCACCACATAAAAAAAGATTTCAATGAAACGCAAAAGAATAAATGAAAGAATGATCCCCAAACCTGATGACGACTACCGCAAACGAAAAACTGATAATGATTTACGGATATGCACCTGGAATGTCCGGACCGTAAATTGGGATGGTGCCTCTATCCAACTGATTTTTATCTTGGAAAGATATAATTCTGATATCACTGCAATCCAAGAAATGCGATGGAAGGGACAGGGTTGCTTACGGCAAGCATCCTGTGATATCTACTACAGCGGCCATGTGGAGAAGCACGAGTTTGGATGCAAGTTTGGATTTGTAGTTGGCAAGAGAATACGGCATCATGTCCTGCGATTCACTCCTGTGAACGAACGACTTGCCATAATCCGCTTCAAGGCAAAATTTTTTAACATAAGCCTAATATGTGCGCACGCTCCGACAGAAGAAACAGATGACGAGACCAAAGAGAGTTTTTACGAGCGCCTTGAAGACGCATACGAGCGCTGCCCCCGTCATGACATAAAAATCGTGCTTGGTGACTTCAACGCCAAGGTGGGTAAGGAAAATATATTTGGTCCAACAGTCGGAAAGTTCAGCCTCCACGACAACACATCCGATAACGGAATGAGGTTGATTGACTTCGCCGCAGCACGAAACATGGTCGTTAGTAGCACTAGATTCAAGCATCTCAATATTCATAAGGCCACTTGGCTGTCCCCTGATCGAAAAACATGTAACCAAATTGATCACGTTTTGACTGACGGAAGGCACTCTTCCAGTGTACTAGACGTTGGCACGATTCGTGGTGCTAACATAGACTCGGATCATTATCTTGTCGCAGCCAAGATCCGCACACGTCTGTGCGCAGCTAAGAATGCTCGCAATCCTACACAAAGAAAGCTAGACGTCGATAAGCTGCAGTCAAAACGGACGGCCGAAGCCTTCGCTACTCGACTCTCACTCCTGCTTCAAGAAAGCACTCCTCCGATCGACGATAAATGCGGACAGTGGACGCACATATCCCACTCTATGCGTACGGCTGCCGAAGAGGTGATAGGCTACCACCGCCCTCGCCGAAACCAGTGGCACGACCAGGAGTGTCGCGACGCCACTGCAGAGAAGGACACCGCCTACAAAGCCACCCTGCAGTCGGTTGAAACGCGTGCTGTTATGGAGCGATACCGTGAGAAGAGGAGGGAAGAGAGACGCATTTTCCGGCGAAAAAAATGAGAGGCGGAAATGCGTGGCAGAGTGCGAGAAAATTGAGACGAATGGCGACAGGAATGAGACTCGAAAATTTTTCGAAAAAAAAGACGCCTGGCCGATGGTTTTAAGACCGGAGCCTCTTCCTGCAAGGACGAGAATGGGAATCTAGTGACAGATATCCAGAGTACACTGATGTTATGGAGGGAGCACTTCTCTAGACTTTTAAATGGCGACGCTGACAACAATCCCGCCAGTGGAGATGATATCCCGGAAACCCCAATTATGGACGACAGCGCTGAAGTTCCGCTGCCCGATTATAACGAGGTCTTAACAGCTATAGCTCGGCTTAAAAACAACAAAGCCGCAGGAGCCGATGGCCTACCGGCTGAGCTGTTTAAGATTAATGGTGAAGCTCTGTTTAAATGCATTCACAGACTTCTATGCAGAATATGGTCGGAAGAATGCATTCCAGATGATTTGAACCTCAGTGTGCTCTGCCCAATCCACAAGAAAGGCGATCCCACCATTTGCGCCAACTATTTATTTATTTATTTATTTATTTATTCATTTTGAGACTTAGCGCTAACAAGAGTTCACTTATAACTAGCGCTAACATTATTAAGTGTAAGGAACACATAGTTCATACAAAAATAATAAAGCCAATAATGCTTTATACCGTGGGATTAGCCTTCTTAATATCGCATATAAGGTCCTGTCGAGCGTATTGTGTGAAAGACTGAATCCCATCGTTAACCAACTGATTGCACCTTATCAGTGTGGTTTCAGACCTGGAAAGTCCACCATCGACCAGATCTTCACGCTCCGACAAATCTTGGAAAAGACCCTCGAAGAACAAATCGACACACACCATCTTTTTGTCGATTTCAAAGTCGCCTTCGACAGTCCAATAAGGAGTCACCTATATGCCATCATGTCTGAATTTGGTATTCCTGCGAAGCTAATACGTCTTTGCAGGATGACACTGAACAACACCAGCAGTGCAGTGAAAATCGTTAAGGACCTCTCCCTTCCGTTCGATACCAAGCGAGGTTTCAGACAAGGTGATTCCTTATCATGCGACATCTTTAATATAGTAATGGAGAAGATCATCCAAGCTGCTGGCCTGAGACGCAGCGGCACAATTTTCTATATTGACATCATTGACCAATACGCGCGAAGTCAGTGCAGCATTCTCCAGGCTAGAAAAAGAGTCGAGTCGCATGGGTCTTGCAGTGAACGCAGATAAAACGAAGTATCTTGTGTCAACAAACAAACAGTCCCAGCGTCTTGGAAACCACGTTACTGTTGACAACACCTCCTTTGAGGTAGTGAAGGACTTTGTTTACCTGGGATCCAGCATTAACTCCTACAACGATATCAGTATTGAGATTAAACGAAGGATAACTCTTGCCAACAGGTGTTACTTTGGGCTCAGTAGGCAATTGTGAAGCAGAGCTCTTTCTCGACGAACAAAATCACAAACCTGGACGATGAGCAGCTCTGATGAAAGGACTTTGGGAGCGTTCGAGAGAAAAATCCTTCGCAAGATCTATGGTCCAATCTGCATCAATGGCGAGTACCGAATACGATGGAACCACGAGCTGTATGAGCTATATGCCGACATCGATATAGTCAAGCGTATTAAAATAGAGCGGCTTCGCTGGCTAGGTCATGTCGAGAGAATGAACGACGAAGCTCCAGCGAAAAAAATATTGGATTCGGTACCCAGCGGTGGCCAACGCATCTCCGTTGGAAAGACCAGGCATTGGATAACCTGACAACGCTTCGAATTTCCAACTGGCGCCAGCAAGCACACGACAAAAGAAGCTGGCGAAAATTCTTAGACGAGGCCAAAACCGACCAACGGTTGTAAGAGCCATCTAAGTAAGTAAGTTAGTTTGCTAAGTTAACTGATAAGACTTAAATACAAAAAATAAATAAATAAAATTTATTCACAAATGGCGGAGTTAATGGCTTCAGAAATAAGAACATTCAATTTGAGACAGTTTTTTCCTCTCTCTTGGCATTTAGTTAAAACACACGCTAAATAAGTAACGACAATATTAAGAAAATTTATTTAAAATACTTTTGGTTAGAAATTTGCTGTAAATTATATCACATTTGAAAGAAAATTTAACAAATTTTCAAAAAAATTAGAAAAATTGAAAAACTGTAAAAATTTACCCAAGATATTCACATGAAAAGTCAAATTTTTAATTCAAACACACATTTTTTTATCTCATTTATATCACATTTGAAAGAAAATTTAACAAATTTTCAAAAAAATTAGAAAAATTGAAAAACCGTTAAAATTTAACCACATAAAAAGTCAAATTTTTTCATTCAAACACATTTTTTTACAAATTTTACAATTGATGAATGGATAAAACTACAGTTTTTTAAGAAATTGTTACTTTTAAAAAAAATTCAAATTCGATCAACTCAAACTCAACCAAATTTCATATTAATCAAAGAGCGGATTTTTTCTCAAAAATTTAATTTCTCTCTTAGAAGGTTGGGAACCCCCTCTATCAGATATATGATTTATATATACATTCTGCACATCTGGGCAATATAACCTTTCGAATGATATAAGTTTCATTTATTTTGAGTTTTAATTAATACCAAAAAAGCGTACGACAAACTTTAATGTTCACGTATTAATATATAAAATATATTATGAAGAGCATACAAAAATACTTTTAAGTTTAATATAAATTAAGCTGAGTTAAATTATGCATTTGAAAATACTTGGGTTGATTTTTAAGTCTTGAGATATGATATAATGTGAATATGTCAAATTTGACTTGTTATCGTAAAATTTAACATTTCAATGGTGAACGTACTCAGAACTTTTTGTCATACGAGTGGTATTTGTGTTGTTTACAGATACTTGGAAAATTGACCATGATGAAAAAAAATGGAATTAAAACTTTAATTTTTTTCGTGCGATGATTTTCTACGGCTTTCGATGTGGATGAAACCAACAGCAGTGCACCGATAAACTCACGTTAACTTTTGGTGATGAAGCACCATTTCGAAACAACGTGTTTCGCTGGTTTTCCAAATTCAATCGTGGTCGCACTTCGCAACAGCAAAAATTTCATTAAGGTTGTCCAAAATCGGTTGTAGTGTCACAAAACATCAATGCTAAGGGTGAACTAATATTGCACGATCATCATGATTTAAAGTGAAATAGAAGTATCTTTGACTATTAGTTGGACCAGCATAAATTCAATATTGCATCAATATTTGGTCCTTAAACAGATTTTTCGCGTTGGATTCGCCATAATATGACGATCGCTCAAAAACGGGCTTGTATCGATTGGTCGTAAGAATACAATCTTGGTGCTTCAAAACATGTACATGACATCATAATAATTGACGAATCATGGATTTTTACGTATGAATCTTAAACTAAGTAATAAATCGACTGGATGAGCCTTTCAACCCGAGCCAAACACAAAAAAAGTTGGTCTTGCACGAACCACTTCCAAGCAAATATTCGCCAGTTTTTTCGGAGTAACTAGAAATGTCGCCACCGTTTCATTAGAGCAATAAAGAACGGCCTATTCTGAATGGTACACCATCTTTTGTTTGCCAGAAGTGTTAGGAAAAGTCAGAGAAACTAATCACAGAAGACGAATCAAATCTGCTCTACGCCAATGCAAACTCTCACACATCAACTCAAATAAAAACGTTTTTGAGTATTCATCGATCATCCTCCGTATAGTCCTGAATTGATGGCGTATGACCCAGAAAACTCCCAAGAATTTCTTCTTATTTTCTCGAAGCACAAATTAAATTGCAAGGTCAACGTTTTTCCTGAATACCTGAAGAAGCGGTTGATGCATTCACATCGCATGTTTTGGAGCTACCTTAATCGGAGTGGAAAAAATGCTTTGAAAATTGATTCTAGCACATGCAAAAGGCTATCGACTCATAGTTATCAACTTGCTGCATTATCCAAGACCAATAAAAGAAAAAAAAATAAGCTTGTCCTTCGAAATCAAATACAAACAAGTTCGAGCAAAAAGTGCCCATTATGCCTGTCGTATCCAAGAATATTTTTCTCCAAATGATTGGTATTCTCTGTTACACGAAAATTACGCAGATCTTGCTCATGTTACATAACTGGCTCCTAGACAGAAACTGCTTAACTAGAAATGTGAGGTGCGAAAAATCAAAGAACCGCGTGCTTTGTCGTGAGCGCGATTTATGGTACAAAGGATTTATTGTACTAAAATAGTCTTGCTTCGGGTCCACCCGAATATTTATTTTATTTCATTGAATATTAAAATAATTTTATTTTTGCATTTTTAGTTAAGTATCCTTGAGCCCGGGTTCGATCCCCAGCCGCGGCGAATATTTTTTTTCAATTAAAAAAAATTTTCTGATCGGTCACCACCTCTCTGCAGACAATGGCAAACCTCAGAGAGTAAATAATGCCATGTAAAGCTTCTTGAGAACAAGAACTTTAGCCGTTCGGAGTCGGCATAAAACATGTAGGTCCAGTTCTCGGTCAATTGTGTGCAATCATTTAATAACACACACAACACAATTGATCATAAGAAGCTCGGTCAAAGTCCTTTCAAAGGCAAAAAGGCCAATTTGTTTTTTTTTTTTTTTATCAATAGTTATGGATATACAGAGCATAAAAGTTGAGATCGCGAACGTGAAGTCTCTTGCGTAGCCTGAAACAAAAAACCAAAAATTTTTTTATATAAAAATTTTACTTTTCGCGTTAAACAACAAAAAAGTTAAAATTAAAAAAAAAAAAAAATGCCGCATTAAAGAAAAAAACAATCGTCCACAAATTTGAGCCTTATAAATTAAATAAAGAGCAAAAAACTATTTTTTATTTGATTTTGTTAGTTCACGCAGAGCGTTTTCAATTATTTAAAAAAATTAGGCAAAATATTAGATATTAAGACGAATACTTTGTGAATTATGTAGAGTGCAGGCCATTTCAAAAAATGTCATTTCGTGACGGCGTGGGTTCGAATCTCACGGCGTACACTAATTTTTGCAGCAATTTTTTATTATTTTGTATGATTTTTTATTAATTTTAATTATTGTTTATATTTTTTAAATTGTTTCATTATTGTTTTCTATTTATTCGCCAAAAATTCAAATTTTTGCAAATGAACGCAATTTTCCAGCAAAGATAGTGCGACCTGGCTTGGGTTCGAATCCCACGGTCGACACTTTTTTTTAACAATTTATTGTTTTTTTATAAATTTTTATCCTTGTTGATATTTTTCAAATTATTTTCTTAAAAACTTCATTGGATCAACCAAAACCTTAAAACATATCTTATATCTTCTTCAACATATAACAAAAGTATTGAAATATTATTAAAATATGCAATATAATATTTTCTGTTGGCCCAATGAAGCTTTTAATTAATAAAAATAAACAGGAAAAATAAGAAAATAAATTGAAAAATATAAGTAAGCAATGATTCAAAATGATAAAACTGCTAAGACAAATAATTGTTGGTCGTGGTACTTGAAGCCACGCCACCACGATCGCTGGCTGATTTGGCTACATTCAGTACATAGAATGCGAGTGCAACGCGGACAAGATTCCGTTAAAAATCTACCGCATACAGAGTTACCATATGCGCAGCTAATCCTGATTTGGGCAGAATTTTAAGCAGGTAGACAGGATTCCTATTTCTATCAGAATTTTGGGCAGTTTCTGAGATTTATTCTCAAATATATATAAGCACAACAAAAACAAATTAGAAACTCTCACCTTGTGTGGGATTTTTCGCACAAATGAGGTTTTGATAAAAAATTAAAAGATTATATAAATTTTGAAACATCATCACAAGGTATGATGAAGAAGTTTGGAAAGATTGCTTATGAAAATTAAATTTAACTATATATTTTTAAAGATCACAACATTGCTTTTATTTTTGTTAATTTTAATAAATAACTATTTAGAATGTATTATGTTTTGTATAATTATAATTAACTTTAAATCAAATATTAAAAATATTATAATACAAAATTTTATAAAAAACATATTCTAAGTCCTTTCATAAGAGTGGTATTTTCTCTTAAAATTAAGGATTTTTTTTTTTGACAATAACAGGATTTTTAAACAACATATGGCATCACTGCCCGCATAACACTTTCACAGTACTTAAGAATTTAAAAACTAAATTGGTAAAAAATAGAGTGCGGTGTTGTTGCTGCTTTTTGGCTATTTCAGCTGTTTCGAATAAGCAGCATGCACAAAAAAATTAAAAAATTAAGGCACATGCCAGGGATTGAACTCACTACCCTCAGTTTAATAGGAGAAAACTCTTTACACTGCGCTATCAATACCATAATTTATACGGAAAAATTAACTTAGCATATTCGGCTGGAAAATAAAGTATTTATGAAATGCGTGAAAGCTTGGAAAAACGACTTTGCCCATAGATGAGACTTAGCTGGATCGATTTTTCAGCCCCCTTTTCATCTATATTGTAAATTTTATCGAAATCGTTAGTACCGTTTTCGAGAACTCAGTTGCACATATAAATATAAATATTGCTCGTTTAAGGAAGGACATAACATTCGTTGCAGAGAAAACAGACCTTTTTGAAACAAGTAAAGAAAGTCTAAAGTCGGTCTAGGCCGACTATGAAATACCCTAAACCTACTTTAAACAAAAAAAAAAACTAATATTATTGAAAATGGATGTGTCCGTGGGCGGATGAAACCTATATTTTATATGCATTTAAATGTTGATGAAAAATTTACACATACCAAATTGTATTCCTGTAGCTCACAGTTTACGCTTTTATTGTGCTTTCGCTATGGGAGGTGGGCGTGTTCATGGACAGTTAACTCGCATTTTTTGAACACACCTTAGTTTTGGATAAAAAAACATACATAACAAATTTGATCTCTCTATGGCAGACATAATCTTAATTATTGAGTTTTAAACTTTTTGGGTTGTATGGGAGGTAGGCGTGTCCGTCGGCAGATGACGTCCATTTTTCAAAATCGTATTTGGTTTGTCATAAAAACATACGTGCCAAATTTTAACTCTGTAGGTTAAACATAGGTTTATTTATTGCGTTTTCAATTTTTGGGTTGTATGGGAGATGGGCGTGTCCGTGAGCGGATGACGTCCATTGTTGGAAGACATCTTTGTGTTGCTATAAAACACATACATATCAAATTTTATTGTTGTAGGCTAATTATGAGCTGAGTTATGCAGTTTTCAATTTTCGCATTGTATGGGAGGTAGGCGTGTCCGTGGGTGGATGATGTTCACTTTTCAAAACCATTTTTGTTTTGTCATATAAAAGATACGTTCCAAATTTTACCTCTATAGGTGAAACAGAGGCTTATTTATTGCGTTTTTAATTATTGGGTTCTATGGGAGGTAGGCGTGGCCGTGATGGGATGACACCCATTTTTCGAACACATTTTTTTGTTAATACAAAACATATACACAGCAAATTTTATTGTTGTAGGTTAATTATGAGCTGAGTTATGCAGTTTTCAATTTTTGCGTTATATTGTAGGTAGGCGTGTCCGTGGGCGGATGATGTCCATTTTTCCAAACCATCTTTGTTTTGTTATAAAAAACACACGTGCCTAATTGTATATCTGTAGGTTGAACAGAAGTTTATTTATTCCGTTTTCAATTTTTGGGTTGTATGGGAGGTGGGCGTGTTCGTAAGCAGATGACACCCATTTTTCAAAGACATCTTTGTGTTGATACAAAATACATACACACCAAATTTTATTGTTTAAGGCTAGTTATGAGCTTATTTATGCAGTTTTCAATTTTTGCGTTGTATGGAAGGTAGGCGTGGCCGAGAGCGGATTCAAAAAATATTCAATAGGGCAGATTCTTGGGTCCATGTGACCATGTGTACCAAGTTTCATTCAATTATCTCAACTCCTTCTTCTTATCCTGTGTATACGGACAACACACAGACGGACAGACGGACGGACGGACATGGATAGCTCAACTCACGTGGTGACGCTGATCAAGAATATATATACTTTTCTATACCGGACTCGCTTTGTTCTATGCGTTACAAACGTTAGCACAAAGTTAATATACCCTGACCTTTCAGGTTTAGGGTATAAAAATTCATAACTCAGTCAAAAACAAACATTTTTCCAAAATTTTTTTTTTTATTATTGTATAGAATTGAGACAAGAGAAAAAACGGGACCTCGTGGTTAAAGAAAAGTCGCAAAAATTGTTCGATCTGGAGAAAAATGACTTTTTTAAATCTTAACAAACTTGGTTATCGTATGACAGGAGCTTTTTTTAAAAAAATTTTTCAATTTTTGGTGATGTTACAAATTTGAAAGTGTGTTTTTTCGTAAAAAATATTGACTTTAAAAATTAATACAAAATCGAAAAAAAAATTTTTTTAAATCTCTGTCATACGAATCAAGTTTAAAAAAAAAAAAAATTTCGAAAAACATGGTTTCGAGATAAACGCTTTCAAAGTTTGTGAACAAAGAAAAATGCAAGGAAAAATAAAAAAGCGCTCTCACTTATATAGCTGTAACTTTTGAACCCATAGGAATTTTTCCATGAAATGAGAATATATATTCTTAGAATCATAAGAATATTTACTTATAGACAAAGTTAAAAAAAAGTCAATTTAAAAAAACCGGACAATGTCATGTCCCCCCTTAATAGAATAAGATAAATGTAAAACAGATGTACAATAGAAAGTCCCAACTGAATTTTTTTTTTAATTTCAAAGTTGCTCAGTCTCTGTTTGAAAGCTTATAGCTGCTTAGTTATTTTTGAGATTTTTTGCAAATTTTTTGAAAAAATTTGCGCTACTCGAAGTTTTACTAAAAAACAGTTCTTGGGAAAATTTTCATATTTCTAGCAAAAGTTGGTCAATAACAGACATTCTCTTAGTCTTCTTTGAGTAATTTTTTCTAAAATAAAATGTTCAAACTTTACTTGAATGCACATAAGTCAGAATTTTTTGCAATTTTTTGGTCATTTGGGCAACATATTTTTAAATTTTTTCGTGAAATTTCCGTAAACTTTTTAAATGAACGATTCATTTGAAAAATTCCATAAAAATGGTTGGTGTACCCACTGCAAAATTGCTAAAATTTTGGAAATTTTTTAAGCACCGGTAAGTTAAATATGCTCCTTCAGTAAACAGCAGATTTATGCCTTCGTTAAAAAATATATCTGAAGTTTAAAAATTGCACGATATTTTTTATAAAAAAAAATACCTCATTCTTCTTAACCTTTTCCAAAAATTTTGAAAAAAATCTCAAATCAAAATAAAATTTTTTTTTTTTTTTCTTGACACTAATGTACAATCGGCACTACAAAACTCGTTTTAAACTAGAAAGCAGCTTAAGGTATGACAAGACACCAGAAAGCAGCTTAAGGTATGACAAGTTCGACAACAGACCTTAAAACAAAATTAGGCGTGACAAGTTCTACAACGGACCATAAAGCAGCTTCGAAGTGCCATGAAACTTATTTTGCCTCTGTTAACAGCTTTAAGGAGAACTCATAAGTAGGTTTCGAGTCATTTTATAGATGGGTATTCAAGTCTGCAAGCCAAAACAAAAGCAGCAAATTTTAAAGAAAATTTAACAATAAAAATAATCCACACAATATCTTAGTATCATCTGATCCCTTAAGTCATTTTCCAGTAGCCACATTTTCTAGTTATTAATAGATTTTTCAATGCTTTCTTTCCATATCAGTGCCATGTGCGTTGTGTTCACTAAGTGACAAAATTTTCTGATTTCCATGAACACTTTACCGAAAAATCATTCTTGCTTGCATACTTGAATCGGATGGCTGCTTGTATAGATGACCCTCTTGACTAAAGTGTAATTCTTTACCAAATCTCGACTAAGTTGTCATTTCCTTAAAATTTGGGTATGGTTACCATTTCGAATACTGACAACTGAAATTTTGAATTTATTTCATAACAGAAACTTAAACAAGTTGTAAAAAAACAAAAATTTTTGGCTTGTTGTCCCACAAAATTTTTCCATTCATGCGGTTTTTGTGGCCTTTTTTAGCTATTACTTCCATAAATCTAAAAGCTATTTATTTTAGTACGAACATCAGTTAGGATAATCAAAGGATAATTTTCTTATCACATCCTAAGCTAAAAATGACTTAAATAAGATTTAATTGTTTGCCTTTGTAAATTTAAAATTTTAAAATAAGTCCATTGACTGGATTACTAGGAATTGTGACACACCATTATTTATTTATTAACACAAGTTATGTTCTCAGAAACAAGCCAGAGCTCGATGCCTTTTATCAAAAGATATAGCAATAAAATATATTCAAGCAGGTTGTCATAGAATAATTGATTGAAAGAGATTCAAGGAAAAACATGCTGATTTTATGGTTTTTGGTTTAATGGGGTTGTTATGCATGTTTATGTTAGAATCTAACTTTTGCCTTTAAAGCTATGTTGTTGTCATTTTCGGAGAAATATGATTTCAGATGTTTTCAAAGAAACGTAGAAAAAAATTCTTAAATTTCTGGAACAAATTTTAACCTTTTCCAGACACAGTTTAAACAATTTCAATTCCAAATTTTAATCTGACAAGAAAATCAAGAAAATGGTTTGGTTCAAAAATTAACAAAACACTTTAAGATAAATTATTTTTAGGCAATATTTATGAGATTTTTTATTTAATTATTTTTTAATCCGAGGTTCGTTAAACGATAGATAGGGTTTAACGAACCTCGGTTTAGAATTCTGGTAGCCAAAAAACAAATAGAAAACATGTTTTGATACCAAGGCTATAATCTATCTTTTTGTTTTTACGTGCCTGTGTTATCAATGGTAATTTTCTTTTGTTGTTGATAATTTAAATAAATTAAATGTCAAGCATAATCTGTTAAATTTGATGTAAATAAATGCTTAATTTCGATGTATTTAAATTTCGTTTAAGACCCCACTACATGTCTTATAAAACTTAAAATATTTGTAATATATATTTCTGCATTCGCCACTTGTTTGTATTGAACAACAGAATGCAGTTTTTTGTTAATTAATTTTGTATTTTTGTATCTTTATGTTAGTTTTAAGATACATTGTACAACATTTAATTAATTAATAATAATAAATAAAAATAAAAATAAATGGTTTAAATAAATTGAAATATTGTAAAACGAACACGGAGAGAAAAAATGGGCTAAAATCAAGCTCAAGGCGTTCGTAAATGAAATTAGTTTAATAGAGCCCAAAACCCTCTCAAAACCCTCTCATTCACGTACGCATTTTATGACAGAAATCTGGTTTGAACATTTTTTTTGATAAACGAGTCAATTTGTGCCAAGTGTGCTTTATAAGATCTTGGGCCTTAATCATAAAAATTAAATTTTTGTTGTTGTTGTTTTTGCTCAACAAAAAAATTAACAACCGAACGTCATAATTCTCAGTTGGTTTTTATTGCTGTTGGTATAAGAGTGTGTATTAAAGTGCAGAGCATAAATTAAAAATTATAATTTCCTGTCCGAATTGGATCAAATATCTTATTTGGACAATGAAAATATAATTTTGAATTTGTGTCTGATCATAGTTTTCTTGCGCTTCCTTTGATGCCTGAACCCCTAACATTTTATCATCGTTTGCCTTGTATTATTGAAATTCATAAAATGTCACATTCCAAAATTTCTTACATTAGACCTATGAAAGCATGTTAACTTGTTTTATTCACAGTCCATAAATGACATGCATTGGACACAAATGTGCATGTTTTTTTTATATCATTGCCAATATATAATAAATTGTTCCCAAGTGAGCATATTAGTTTTTTGACGAACAATTCAAAAATCACATACATTATGCACAAACGAGCGTGTTAATTTGTTTGATCAACAATCACATTAGGGCTTGATATCAAGAATATTATGGCTAAGCTCAGAATCACTCCCAAAACAAAATTGATTTGGAATTGTTTTCAGCTCAAATTTCTCTGCAAGTACTTATTTTGATATTTTGAATTCAGTTCTAAAATCATTTTCCAACGAACGAAAACGTTTCCATGAAATTCAATCAATATTTCGAAGTTCAAGCTTAGCCGAGCTTGCTGGCGTTCGCATTCAACACCCAATTTCGCTAGGTTCAATCCCCGACGATACTAGCAAATTATTTGTTTTTTTTAAATATGTATTAAATATTCTATACAAGAAACCATTTATTTATTATTTTTTTTTTTTTTTTTTTTGAGATGTAAGCGCAAACTTATTTCGGAGGTTATATCTGTTCAAACAATCAATGAAACATAGAATCGGAATCGGAGTTCCAATAGTAATTAAATTTAAATTTAAATACTTACACAGTCGGGATACGAAACAATGTCTTACACATGCGATTTAGCAGCAGTTCTTACCAATTGGCGTTTTTTTAAGTACGCTTTTATAGCAGACTTAGAAAAAATGTAACGCTGCATTGACGTTGCGGAATAGATGCCCGATATCAGCGAATTTTATGGCAAAATGGGCCTACTGGAGAGATTAAGGAGTACTTTTGTTCTACGGTCCTGTTTGGTGCCTGTTCAGCACCCTTTACTGCCATCCATTGACCCAGCCCAACTGGCTGGTTGAATCCAGTTATTGTAAGAGCCAAATTAATAATGCAACAACTGTGGTGCCTCAACCTTGGCTGGAATGAATGCGTGCCAAAAACAATTCAGTCATCATGGAACAAGTTCATTAACGATCTACCAGCTATTTCAAAGATACGAATACCCCGCTGGCTGCAATGCGATAAAAGCAGAACAAGAAGTTTGCATATATTTTGTAACGCATCAATGCGTGCCTATTCAGCTGCAGCATATCTTCAAACAAAGGATATACACGGATTTTATCAAACATGGTTACTTATGACTGAGTGCAAGGTATCACCAACCAATTACTCGAGCAGAGTCATGTGCGGTGGTATTAGCAATCAAACTTTTTAAATTTTTAAAACAATAACTGAGTTTCGATGCTCATCATTGTGAGATTTTTTTTTTTTGGTCAGATTCCATGGTCGTGCTAGGAGGGATTTGTGGAAGAAAATGATCGTTGGAAAATGTTCGTGGCAAATAAAGGGTGTTTTTTTAAGAGCATTAATTATTAAATAGCCCAAAAAAATTTTTTATTTGGTAGATAATTTCTTGGCATTTAACAAAAAAATTTTGAGCATATGGCCACCACGACTATTTTGCACAAAGATCATTCTGGAGGTCCAATTTTCAACCACCTTTTCAAGCATTTAAGGGCGTATTTCAGCAATGACACGTTCAATATTGGTTTCCAAAGCGTCAGTCGTTGCTGGTTAATCTACATAAGCCAATGACTTCACGTATCCCCACAAAAAATTATCAAGTGGCGTCAAATCATACGAACGCAGAGGCCAATACACCAGTCCATTTCTCGAAATAATGTTGTCGTTGAAATGTTCTTTCAATAAGTCGATTGTTTTGCCCGCAGTATGACAAGTGGCACCATTCTGTTGAAATCACATTTCGTCCACATCCATATCTTGAAGATTTGGGAACAAAAATTCATTGATCATGGTTCTGTATCGATTTCCATTCACGGTAACGCGTCGTCTTTCCTCCTCTTTTAAAGAAATAAGGACCGATGATTCCACCAGCCCATAGACAGCAACATATTCTTCTGTACGCACTCTTTTCATTCTTCTCGGTGGCTTGGCATCCAAAAGAGTGAATGTAGACCGAAATTTGGTAATAACGTTCTTTATGGTGGTCTTAGACGAACGATTATGTGCACCACAAAATTCATGAAGTGCTCTATAAACATTTTTAATTGAACACTGTTTTTGAAAATAAATTTCCACGATTTGGAAGCGTTGTTCTGGAGTTAACCTATTCATGATGATTTGCCAAACAAAACAGAGTAGAGACGTCACTTTAAACTCTCAAAACAACTGTCAGACAATAGAAAAATCCATATTGAAAAAAAAACCTCATAAAAAAACACCCTTTACAATAAGCATAATTTTGAACACATCCGAAATCAGGGGATAATACTGCAAATTGCTCTAGACGTGGTCTTAGTCCAGAAAAACTGGAGAAATTTGGTGAAGTGGCCAGAATCGCTTCAAGATAACGAAAAAGATCGGCCATAAACACCAGTTAATACAAGCTTATCTATATCTTTAGTCGAAACAGAAGTTGACACTGTAAAAGCTTATTTTGTCAACTTCAAATGACTGCATCTTATAACCCCCATTTAAAAATGTTCATCATACACATGCCTTATAAGAGTCATCACTCACTGCCACCTTAAACTGCCGCCATCGAAAGGGTCAGTGGCGCTGTAAGTCTTTGTTCGTTGCTGAGCTGAACATTAGCCTGTTCAGCATTGTATACGTTGTTTAACGCAATGCTTTTTCTTCTGACTATGAAGCACTATCAAAAAATCATAATTTAATGGAAAAAAGTCCACTATCATCATTGAGTCCTTTTCTTGATCAACTATTGCGGCTGGAAGGACGTCTACGTGACGCTTTGCTTTTCCCAGACGAAAAATATCCTTTAATTTTGCCAATGAAACATTCCTTCACAACTTTATTAATCAATTATAGCCATCTGTCTACACTGCACGGAGGCGCTGCAATAACTTAACCATATAAGAAAGCGATTCTGGATAACCAATGGAGGTTACATTCATCGCTGCATAACTGGCTATAAAATGAAGCCTAAATTGCATGAGCCAATTATGGGCAATTTACCGGGCACACGCGTACGCCCTGCCAGAGCTTTTACTTAAGTCGGTGTGAACTATGCTGGCCCAATCAACATTTTGCCTTCAAAGGATTTAGGTCTTATTTCATTAAAAGGCTATATAGCACTTTCCATCTGCTTAGTATCCAAAGCGTTCCATCTCGAACCTGTCAGAGATTTATCTTCAAACGCCTTCATTGGAGCGTTAAAGCGGTTAATTAGCCAAAGAGGATTGTGTCGCAACATCTTCAGCGACTGCGTTAATAATTTTATTGCCGCAAATAGCAAACTTTGTAAGAATCAGACATCGTATAAAACCTACATTGAAAATATCATCATACCATTTCTCAGCGAGCATCAAATCCCATGTCATTTTATTTTATTCCCCCTTCCGCACCGCATTTTGGTGGATTGTGGAAAGCAGTGGTGAAGTCAGAGAAATATCATTAGAAGCGATTTATTGGTCAACAATTGCTGACATTCAAAAAGGTCTCTGCAACTTTAGCACAAATGGAATCGTGCCTTAATTCCAGGCCTTCATGCCTCCTATTCAATGATACTGATGACCGATTAGTTCTGACAAATGGAAACTTCCGCATTGGTAATTCCGTGCTAGCACCACCGGCAGCAGAAAATGTAAAACTAAGCGTTATCGATCGTTGGAAAAAATGCGAATTTTTCATTCAACAATTTTGGCGCCGTTGGAGCAGCAAATATCTATCACGATTGCAAAGACGGCCTAAATGGTTGCAATCAAGACCAAATCTTCAAATAAATTACTGTGCTCATTAAGGACGAAAGAATACCATGCAATCGCTGGGCGCTCGGAAGAATAGAAGAATAGAAACACATGCAGGCGCTGATAACATAGTTCGCGTCGTCACACTTAAAATTCAAAATGGGCAGATAAAAAAGACCTGCATGTATGGCAGTTGCCACGCTCTCTTATCAAAATTTATGAAATGCTTTTTTGTAACTTTTCTGTACCTATAAATATCGAAAACTATTCAGAAAACCTACAACCTAGTTTCCTCTGTCTAAATTGTATGAAACGAAACTTGTGTTCGGTATAGCTCAGACATTGCCTCTTCCGACTTCTATTTGTTTTTGTCCATGACGCATGCTCTTCAGGATCATCATTTTTGCTAATGTCAAAAAGTAGTGGATAGCATTGGTCAATACTTTGGAAAATTAATTTGTAACAACTTGAAAAATCCTTTAAACTTTTTTGTACAACAAATATTTTATTTAAGGAATTAACAAACTATTGCAATTATTAATTGATTTTTTTAAAAATTTTTTAGTGGGCTTTAAAAACAAAAATTAAATTTGTAGAAAAATATTTAAAATCTGTGCCAACAACTGAAGCTGGATAAAGGTACATGCTTGCATACTCAAAATTTAAATTTACACAGACAAGCAGTTAAACTTTAAGCCTAGTACTATGCTCGATTGCGTGAAATTTTGCTGGCAACAGCCATTTATTTGTTGCGTGAAAATTTTGACAGATATTTTGTTGCGAACGAACAGCTGATGATCAGCTTCGACAAAATGTAAATAAACAGCCACAATTTATTAGAGGAAAAGCAGAAAATCATTTAAGTTCTTTAATTTTCATATTTGTGATTATATCAATACAAAATAAATATTTATACAAGTATGCATGTCCTTTGTTGTGGAGCAGAACAAGTCATTAGTTTATGGCAGTCTGCAAACTGCGAAGTTTTGCGACCGCCAACACCGCGGGAAGGTGCATTCGTGTTAACAATTTCCAACAACTGCAATTATTAATTGCAAAACTTTAGAAATAGTACAAAAAATATAATTTCAATTACAAACTGTTCTTTTGCTTGCACTTTTTTTTAAATTAAATGACAACTGTCACTTTTCACGGCAAAATAAATGGTCGGTTCAATTAAATTGCCGTGAAAATAATGTTGCTAGATGCATGTTGCTGAACATTGTAATAGATTTTCCGCAGCGAAGCATAGTACAGCTTTGATGAAAAAGTTGTGAAATATTCACGCTTGTTTCACAGCTGTCATTTTTTGTATGGAGATTTGAGTGGAATTTCACGTGAAGCCGAACAGAGTACTATGCTTTAATAAGAACACGCACATGCAGACACACACATACATAGACACACACACACACACACACACAGACAATAACACCTACTTGAACATGCATGTGATTAAGCAGAACGCAAGCAGTGCAGCATAACAACAAAACAAAAGCAAAAAATGAACAACAATTGATTAAACCAACAGGGTACAAAAACAAGCATGACTGTTGCTAAAGCAGTAAATGAAGGAAAAACAACAACAATAACAACAACAGCAACAATAACAACAACAGCAACAATACTAACAACTGCACAAACAACAAAAGCTGCGTAAAGCACTGCAACGCAACGAAATGCCACACATGCTGTTGTTTATGTATTAGTCAAGGTCAATGAAATGTGCACGTGTGTGCGTGTGCCAGCTTGTTTGTGTCTGTCAATATTTCATAGTCGATAATGCGAAGGAGCAGGCAGCCAGCTGAGTGAACTGGGCTGGGCTCGGCTGGGCTGATTTGTTGTGGGCAGAGCCAACTGACTGTTCTAGGACATACATACATGCATAATTTAAATGTAGCGTAAAGATGAAGTAAACAACTTAAAGCACTTCATTCAAAAACATTAACACTTGCTACATTATGAGTTGCTCTGCACTCTGGCGTATGAGTGACATTTAATTACCTTAAATTGTTCAGGTGCAAAATTGATTCAAAATTTTGCATTAATTTCACTTGTTTAACTAGCTTAACGCATTTAAGCTTATAAAAGGTAGCACAACGTTGGCATATCCTAGTGATTTGGAAATTAAGCACTATAAACTCAAAAAAAATTGCTTAAAAAACACATTTAAATAAGAACAGAAAAACCGCAAAATTTGCTGATAAAACAAATAGCAAACCTACTTAAACCACTCTAAGAAGCATAAATGAAAAAAGAAAATGCTTAAATAGGCAAAAGCAATAAAATTTGCTGCAAATAAAAATAAAAAAAAATATAAAAATGCTTGCCTCAGCCGCAAAATTTTTATATATGCTGTTTACTCTAATTGCTGTATTTCTAATATATACATACATACAGTCATAATTTTTTTTGAATGTGTGCAGGTTAGGCGTGTGCATCTATTCTTAGTAATATGTTAACTTTTAAGGCGCCATTTTTTAACTTGCGTTTCGCTTTTGCTCTTTTGGGACTTTTGAGACTTTTAAGACTTTTAGGTTGACTTTTGTATTTTTTTTTATGACTTTTTAATGGCTTTTTAACTTAAATAATTTATTTCCTATAAAAATATAGATATTTCTGCTGCAGCTTCTTAACATTTTATGCACACCTTAAAAAAATTCAATTTTAATATATAAATAAAAGCTTCAAGCATTGAGTCAATATTTAAGGCTTTTCACAAGTTACATAAGATACAAGATTGAATCACCAGGTTTAACTATTGTATTTAATTTTAGCAAATGGATAAAATTTTCAAGTTAGTGATTTGAAATTTTTCACTTAACAACTTTGGTTCAAGTAACCTAAACACATGTGCAAAGTTGACAGAAAACTTGAACTTTTTCATTGTCTATTTTTGCCTAGCCAGTAAAAGTTTTATTTTTCCTTTCTTTTTTTGTTTACTTTGTATATAAAGAAAGAACAAGCAGCTTTTGTCTACTTCTGCTGCGCCTGGTTTCAGCTCAAGTCATTGGTTACGTCAACACCAAAAACACCGCAGTATGTATGCATGTCCAAATATTAAGAAATTGTTTTTTTTTAGAGCTTATTTGCTTTAAATTAATTTTGGTTTTGCTTGAGTTTTTTAGGCTTTTTCTGCTAGCTGGCAGAAAATTAAGTGTGCACCACCACACTTTATTGTTTGGCTAAAGATAAAATTTCTGTTTTTTTTTTATTTTGTGAAAAAGAAATAATACATTGTTTTCAACATAATTTAAAAATATTTAATTTATTGATTTTTGGAGTTTACTTCTTATTTTGCAACTTTGAACTGGTACTGATATTTTCGCACAAAACATAATCAAAAATAGTTTTTTTAAAAATAATTTAACCCACTTCGAGTCAGATCATATATTTTTCCATTTTTTTTAGAAATTTTTTTTAATTTACGTTGTTGAGACCATAGCGACATTCTAACTAATTAAGAATCTATATTCGTTTCTTCTTCAGGACACCAGAAGGTTTGGAATCATGTCAAGAAGAATGGAACGCACACTTATTTTTAGCATTACGGCTTGATATCAAGAATATTATGGCTTAGCTCACAATCATTCCTAAAATTAATTCGTTTGGGATTCTATTCAGCTCAAATTTCTCGGGTTAATTTATGTAAACGGGTAAACATAAACAATATGGTTAAGGTCATATAATGGAAAGTTACCATGTAGATGTCCCATCAAAAGTTAAAAATTAAATTTGCTGGTAACCGTTAGAATAGCAATATTTATAAATAACCGCAAAACAACCGTTAAAGTCACACCTACTTTTTAATAATTGATATCAAGTGGTCGAATCAATTGTTAAAAAAAATATTTTTTGCGCAATTTTGGCACAGTCACATCAAGTGACTGTAGTTTATTTGTTGCTGAAATAAGAAATTGAAATCATAAAATTTTTAAAAAAATAACAGAATGTCGAAAACAAATCTAATTGAAACGTCTATGAAGGATTCAAGAACTAGGACCGAAATTTGAATGGTTTAATTGTTATTGAACAACCGGTTTTGGCATCCCCCAGAAATTTGGACGTCTCGGTAAAAAATTATAGCTTCTCGCTTACCACACTGGCAGCCTATTCCAAATCCTATTCTATTCCAAGACAGATAGAAAGCAAGATAGCGCAAAGACAGTATAAAAAATTTGCACTGATCTGCGCATCTAGTCACGAAATACAAAGCGCTGTCTGTTTCATATTTGTGTGATTGTGTGTTTGATTGATTGTGAGAAAAGGAGAGAACGAAATGCAGCTGAATTCTATATCAGATCTGTTGTGACGTAGGCAACCAATAGCCGCGACTTGGTAACCGCCATGAACATGACAGAATGTTTTTGTATGTATGTTACTATATATACATATATGTATGCGTTTTTCAAACGATAGGAATATTTAGAATACACAAAAATTTATCTCTCATTTTTTATCCAAGAAATTCTTTTTCAAGTAGCTAAAATAGCTTATATATTTGCTTTAAGAATACAGGCCTTTCTCTTGGAATTAGTTAATTATGAGCATGATTCATACATGGTGCTTGTGGTGTATTTTCGCCTCTAACGCGAAAGTGTGTGTAAAATGACTTTCAAAGACTTCGCCTTAACTTTTCGAGGATGTAAAGGAATCATGATAACTTGACTATTTTATATCAAAAGAGAATCTCTATAGGACAAAAAGATGACGAATCCTTAAATATCACTGTTGAAGGCCAATTTTTCACAGTATCTAAGCATCGATTCTGCTCAACCGTTATGATACTTCATAACTTAACAATAAAAGTTAAGTAAAGAGTGTGTTTGAATTTGTATTTTACCTACGGAATTTCTTATCGGAATCCTTTGAAAATGTTAAAGGACTCTATCACGTACGCAGGCATTCGAGTGACACAAACTGTTTAAAGAGAATCACACATCAGTTGACAACTTGCCTTACTCTTCTTCAGTGTTGACAGTTTTTTTTTCAATATTCAAGGTATCGTGTACTTGGAATTCCTTCCGCTAGATCAATCGGTCAAGGCTGTGCTATATCAACATGCAAATCTCGAACCTTAATCTCAGTCAATTCGTGTTATAAAACAATCTCATTCCCTCATTTCACAAACTTGTTTACCATCAACTACAACTTTACACAAAGCCGTAAATATTGAGGAATTCTGAATTTCAGTTGATTAGACAGTAGGAAAGATTTAAAGAAAAGTTAAAGCGTAGGACCATGCCCAAGATTCGAACCCAGGACTTCTGGTTTTGCATTCAAGCATGCTTAACACTCAACTATCGAGGACACCAATATTTAGCGATAAAGGCCGGATTATTTATGGTTTTGTGCCATGACAATTCGCATTATAAGCTATTATTTAACCAAAAATAATATCCTTATCGTTATACAAGCAACATATTTATCAGATATGCCCCCATGTGACTTTTTCTTATTAACAAAACTCAAATTGTCGCTTCGTGGAAAAGATTTTGAATGGATTAAAGTTATCAAAAAGAATTTGCAGAGGGAGCTAAAGGCCATTCCGAAATCTTAATCACTTACTTAGTTGGTGCTTACAACCAATAATAGCTTTTGGACTCGTATTAAATCTAATACCTGGTCGTTTTTAACTGGGATGCGATCTTTCTCGCCTGCTTTGGCCACCACAGGGTATCGAATTGAATCATTTTATCGATGAAATGGCGTCGTTCAATCTTTCAAAATGACCTAGAAGCCACTCAATTTTTATTCTCTTGATGTCGGCATATAGCTCTGGATTGACATAGATTGAACCATAGATCTTGCGAAGGATTTTCCTCTCGAACACTCCGCAAACCCTTTGATCAACGTCCTACAACCTGGATTCACTTTTAAGCAATTTTGAAAAAATAAAGTTCCTTTTGAATACTTTCAGTTATTTTTTTGTGCAATTTTAACTTTACTTGAGAGCTGGAAACTGACCGTTAACATGAAAACTTAACTGCTTATTTAATTTAATCTATTTAATTCGATTTTAAGTTTAAAATTTTTGTTTTTCAAAATTTAAAAATAAAAACGAAAAGCTCGTATATTTATATATCAAGAAAATTTTACCGTACGCTTAATACTTTTAAGAAGAATACTTTTTATCTAATTTTTAAGGGAAGGTAATACCCTGATATTCGAGATATAAAGTCTTGCCAGATATAACTGATTTATATATCACTAGTAAACCTGTTGCCCGAATTCGAGCAATTCAATAAAAATTAATTGTTAGAAACGATATATTGACTCTCAATAATGATATAAAAGATCATTATCTGAATGGTTTGACTTTAAACGTTTGATCTGACACACAATTTTTTAATGTAACTGTCAAAATACGAAGACGGACTTACACTAATATATAAACTGAGAAAAACATTATTACTATTCGAAAACATCGCAGCTTAACTCTTCCAGCTATAAAAAATAACTAATGTTAAAGAAAAACGCATTAAAATATAGATTAAAAAAATAATACTAAGATATATTTCAGAAATTAATAAAAGATACTTACAGAACACCTACAACATCGATTTATGACACATTTAGATGAAAAAACACTAAAAAACCCAAAAAAAAATTTTTTTTTGAAAACCGTTAAAATTTGACTGAGTCGTTTGCTCGGAAAGTGGAATTTTTGATTTTTGAAACTGCATTTTTCGGACAATTGACATTTGAGGAATGCATAAAAGATAATTTTGGTTAAAAATTTTTAGTTTTGAAAAAAATTCAAATTCGATCAACTCATAAGCTCTTCTCAAACTAAATTTCAAATCGATAAAATAACGGATTTTTGTACAAAAATTTTATTTCTGTTTTAAAAGGTTGGGAACCCCCTGAAGTGAAATCACAATTTTTAAAAGTGGTTTGCACATATACAGCCTAAACCTGATTTAATGACATCTTAATCGATAGAATCGGTCCATTGGTCTGGGAGGAGTTGAAGTCACAAAAAAAACCTTAGCCTATTAATTATATAGATAAGCAGGATGATTAAAACAGATTCGTGGCTATAACTTTTAATTGGTTGTAGCTATAATGAAATTTTTTTCAAATATATTGTTTTTGAAGCTTGTTGAAGATTTAAAAATTATAAGAACAACATTTAAAAAAAAAAAAAATTCGAGCAAAAAACCATAGGGGGTATTTATTAATTTTTCTGTCAAACAAAAACAAATTCGTCTTAAATAAACTATATACAATGAAAGAAAATCAAAAATGCAAATTTGAAATTTTTTTATTTTTACAACAAAAACAATTTTTAATACATTTTTTGAGAAAACATTCATTTTATTGGACTCTTTTTAAAGGCAATGATTAAATTATAAATAATAAAGTAACGGTAAAAACTTTGTTATTTTTTTAAAGTCAATTAATTGCAATTAAATACAAAAAAGAAATAAATGCAATTTTTTAAAAAGTGGCAGAGATATTCGCTTCCAAATACAGAACTTTAAATTTCAGAGAGTTTTTTTCTCTGTCTTGGCGTTTGATAAAAATACACGTTAAACAACTAAAGAAAATATTAAGAAAATTCATTAAAAATACATTTGGCAAGATAATTACCGTAACTGCCAACACATTTCAAAGAAAATTAAACAAAAATTTAGAAAAACAAAAAAAATTTGAAAACCGTTAAAATTTGACTGAGTCGTTTGCTCGGAAAGTGGAATTTTTGATTTTTGAAACTGCATTTTTCGGACAATTGACATTTGAGGAATGCATAAAAGATAATTTTGGTTAAAAATTTTTAGTTTTGAAAAAAATTCAAATTCGATCAACTCATAAGCTCTTCTCAAACTAAATTTCAAATCGATAAAATAACGGATTTTTGTACAAAAATTTTATTTCTGTTTTAAAAGGTTGGGAACCCCCTGAAGTGAAATCACAATTTTTAAAAGTGGTTTGCACATATACAGCCTAAACCTGATTTAATGACATCTTAATCGATAGAATCGGTCCATTGGTCTGGGAGGAGTTGAAGTCACAAAAAAAACCTTAGCCTATTAATTATATAGATAAGCAGGATGATTAAAACAGATTCGTGGCTATAACTTTTAATTGGTTGTAGCTATAATGAAATTTTTTTCAAATATATTGTTTTTGAAGCTTGTTGAAGATTTAAAAATTATAAGAACAACATTTAAAAAAAAAAAAAATTCGAGCAAAAAACCATAGGGGGTATTTATTAATTTTTTTGTCAAACAAAAACAAATTCGTCTTAAATAAACTATATACAATGAAAGAAAATCAAAAATGCAAATTTGAAATTTTTTTATTTTTACAACAAAAACAATTTTTAATACATTTTTTGAGAAAACATTCATTTTATTGGACTCTTTTTAAAGGCAATGATTAAATTATAAATAATAAAGTAACGGTAAAAACTTTGTTATTTTTTTAAAGTCAATTAATTGCAATTAAATACAAAAAAGAAATAAATGCAATTTTTTAAAAAGTGGCAGAGATATTCGCTTCCAAATACAGAACTTTAAATTTCAGAGAGTTTTTTTCTCTGTCTTGGCGTTTGATAAAAATACACGTTAAACAACTAAAGAAAATATTAAGAAAATTCATTAAAAATACATTTGGCAAGATAATTACCGTAACTGCCAACACATTTCAAAGAAAATTAAACAAAAATTTAGAAAAACAAAAAAAATTTGAAAACTGTTAAAATTTGACTGAGTCGTTTGCTCGGAAAGTGGAATTTTTGATTTTTGAAACTGCATTTTTCGGACAATTGACATTTGAGGAATGCATAAAAGATAATTTTGGTTAAAAATTTTTAGTTTTGAAAAAAATTCAAATTCGATCAACTCATAAGCTCTTCTCAAACTAAATTTCAAATCGATAAAATAACGGATTTTTGTACAAAAATTTTATTTCTGTTTTAAAAGGTTGGGAACCCCCTGAAGTGAAATCACAATTTTTAAAAGTGGTTTGCACATATACAGCCTAAACCTGATTTAATGACATCTTAATCGATAGAATCGGTCCATTGGTCTGGGAGGAGTTGAAGTCACAAAAAAAACCTTAGCCTATTAATTATATAGATAAGCAGGATGATTAAAACAGATTCGTGGCTATAACTTTTAATTGGTTGTAGCTATAATGAAATTTTTTTCAAATATATTGTTTTTGAAGCTTGTTGAAGATTTAAAAATTATAAGAACAACATTTAAAAAAAAAAAAAATTCGAGCAAAAAACCATAGGGGGTATTTATTAATTTTTCTGTCAAACAAAAACAAATTCGTCTTAAATAAACTATATACAATGAAAGAAAATCAAAAATGCAAATTTGAAATTTTTTTATTTTTACAACAAAAACAATTTTTAATACATTTTTTGAGAAAACATTCATTTTATTGGACTCTTTTTAAAGGCAATGATTAAATTATAAATAATAAAGTAACGGTAAAAACTTTGTTATTTTTTTAAAGTCAATTAATTGCAATTAAATACAAAAAAGAAATAAATGCAATTTTTTAAAAAGTGGCAGAGATATTCGCTTCCAAATACAGAACTTTAAATTTCAGAGAGTTTTTTTCTCTGTCTTGGCGTTTGATAAAAATACACGTTAAACAACTAAAGAAAATATTAAGAAAATTCATTAAAAATACATTTGGCAAGATAATTACCGTAACTGCCAACACATTTCAAAGAAAATTAAACAAAAATTTAGAAAAACAAAAAAAATTTGAAAACCGTTAAAATTTGACTGAGTCGTTTGCTCGGAAAGTGGAATTTTTGATTTTTGAAACTGCATTTTTCGGACAATTGACATTTGAGGAATGCATAAAAGATAATTTTGGTTAAAAATTTTTAGTTTTGAAAAAAATTCAAATTCGATCAACTCATAAGCTCTTCTCAAACTAAATTTCAAATCGATAAAATAACGGATTTTTGTACAAAAATTTTATTTCTGTTTTAAAAGGTTGGGAACCCCCTGAAGTGAAATCACAATTTTTAAAAGTGGTTTGCACATATACAGCCTAAACCTGATTTAATGACATCTTAATCGATAGAATCGGTCCATTGGTCTGGGAGGAGTTGAAGTCACAAAAAAAACCTTAGCCTATTAATTATATAGATAAGCAGGATGATTAAAACAGATTCGTGGCTATAACTTTTAATTGGTTGTAGCTATAATGAAATTTTTTTCAAATATATTGTTTTTGAAGCTTGTTGAAGATTTAAAAATTATAAGAACAACATTTAAAAAAAAAAAAAATTCGAGCAAAAAACCATAGGGGGTATTTATTAATTTTTTTGTCAAACAAAAACAAATTCGTCTTAAATAAACTATATACAATGAAAGAAAATCAAAAATGCAAATTTGAAATTTTTTTATTTTTACAACAAAAACAATTTTTAATACATTTTTTGAGAAAACATTCATTTTATTGGACTCTTTTTAAAGGCAATGATTAAATTATAAATAATAAAGTAACGGTAAAAACTTTGTTATTTTTTTAAAGTCAATTAATTGCAATTAAATACAAAAAAGAAATAAATGCAATTTTTTAAAAAGTGGCAGAGATATTCGCTTCCAAATACAGAACTTTAAATTTCAGAGAGTTTTTTTCTCTGTCTTGGCGTTTGATAAAAATACACGTTAAACAACTAAAGAAAATATTAAGAAAATTCATTAAAAATACATTTGGCAAGATAATTACCGTAACTGCCAACACATTTCAAAGAAAATTAAACAAAAATTTAGAAAAACAAAAAAAATTTGAAAACTGTTAAAATTTGACTGAGTCGTTTGCTCGGAAAGTGGAATTTTTGATTTTTGAAACTGCATTTTTCGGACAATTGACATTTGAGGAATGCATAAAAGATAATTTTGGTTAAAAATTTTTAGTTTTGAAAAAAATTCAAATTCGATCAACTCATAAGCTCTTCTCAAACTAAATTTCAAATCGATAAAATAACGGATTTTTGTACAAAAATTTTATTTCTGTTTTAAAAGGTTGGGAACCCCCTGAAGTGAAATCACAATTTTTAAAAGTGGTTTGCACATATACAGCCTAAACCTGATTTAATGACATCTTAATCGATAGAATCGGTCCATTGGTCTGGGAGGAGTTGAAGTCACAAAAAAAACCTTAGCCTATTAATTATATAGATAAGCAGGATGATTAAAACAGATTCGTGGCTATAACTTTTAATTGGTTGTAGCTATAATGAAATTTTTTTCAAATATATTGTTTTTGAAGCTTGTTGAAGATTTAAAAATTATAAGAACAACATTTAAAAAAAAAAAAAATTCGAGCAAAAAACCATAGGGGGTATTTATTAATTTTTCTGTCAAACAAAAACAAATTCGTCTTAAATAAACTATATACAATGAAAGAAAATCAAAAATGCAAATTTGAAATTTTTTTATTTTTACAACAAAAACAATTTTTAATACATTTTTTGAGAAAACATTCATTTTATTGGACTCTTTTTAAAGGCAATGATTAAATTATAAATAATAAAGTAACGGTAAAAACTTTGTTATTTTTTTAAAGTCAATTAATTGCAATTAAATACAAAAAAGAAATAAATGCAATTTTTTAAAAAGTGGCAGAGATATTCGCTTCCAAATACAGAACTTTAAATTTCAGAGAGTTTTTTTCTCTGTCTTGGCGTTTGATAAAAATACACGTTAAACAACTAAAGAAAATATTAAGAAAATTCATTAAAAATACATTTGGCAAGATAATTACCGTAACTGCCAACACATTTCAAAGAAAATTAAACAAAAATTTAGAAAAACAAAAAAAATTTGAAAACCGTTAAAATTTGACTGAGTCGTTTGCTCGGAAAGTGGAATTTTTGATTTTTGAAACTGCATTTTTCGGACAATTGACATTTGAGGAATGCATAAAAGATAATTTTGGTTAAAAATTTTTAGTTTTGAAAAAAATTCAAATTCGATCAACTCATAAGCTCTTCTCAAACTAAATTTCAAATCGATAAAATAACGGATTTTTGTACAAAAATTTTATTTCTGTTTTAAAAGGTTGGGAACCCCCTGAAGTGAAATCACAATTTTTAAAAGTGGTTTGCACATATACAGCCTAAACCTGATTTAATGACATCTTAATCGATAGAATCGGTCCATTGGTCTGGGAGGAGTTGAAGTCACAAAAAAAACCTTAGCCTATTAATTATATAGATAAGCAGGATGATTAAAACAGATTCGTGGCTATAACTTTTAATTGGTTGTAGCTATAATGAAATTTTTTTCAAATATATTGTTTTTGAAGCTTGTTGAAGATTTAAAAATTATAAGAACAACATTTAAAAAAAAAAAAAATTCGAGCAAAAAACCATAGGGGGTAGCCTTGTTTTTTCGATGACACATAGTATTTATTAATTTTTCTGTCAAACAAAAACAAATTCGTCTTAAATAAACTATATACAATGAAAGAAAATCAAAAATGCAAATTTGAAATTTTTTTATTTTTACAACAAAAACAATTTTTAATACATTTTTTGAGAAAACATTCATTTTATTGGACTCTTTTTAAAGGCAATGATTAAATTATAAATAATAAAGTAACGGTAAAAACTTTGTTATTTTTTTAAAGTCAATTAATTGCAATTAAATACAAAAAAGAAATAAATGCAATTTTTTAAAAAGTGGCAGAGATATTCGCTTCCAAATACAGAACTTTAAATTTCAGAGAGTTTTTTTCTCTGTCTTGGCGTTTGATAAAAATACACGTTAAACAACTAAAGAAAATATTAAGAAAATTCATTAAAAATACATTTGGCAAGATAATTACCGTAACTGCCAACACATTTCAAAGAAAATTAAACAAAAATTTAGAAAAACAAAAAAAATTTGAAAACCGTTAAAATTTGACTGAGTCGTTTGCTCGGAAAGTGGAATTTTTGATTTTTGAAACTGCATTTTTCGGACAATTGACATTTGAGGAATGCATAAAAGATAATTTTGGTTAAAAATTTTTAGTTTTGAAAAAAATTCAAATTCGATCAACTCATAAGCTCTTCTCAAACTAAATTTCAAATCGATAAAATAACGGATTTTTGTACAAAAATTTTATTTCTGTTTTAAAAGGTTGGGAACCCCCTGAAGTGAAATCACAATTTTTAAAAGTGGTTTGCACATATACAGCCTAAACCTGATTTAATGACATCTTAATCGATAGAATCGGTCCATTGGTCTGGGAGGAGTTGAAGTCACAAAAAAAACCTTAGCCTATTAATTATATAGATAAGCAGGATGATTAAAACAGATTCGTGGCTATAACTTTTAATTGGTTGTAGCTATAATGAAATTTTTTTCAAATATATTGTTTTTGAAGCTTGTTGAAGATTTAAAAATTATAAGAACAACATTTAAAAAAAAAAAAAATTCGAGCAAAAAACCATAGGGGGTAGCCTTGTTTTTTCGATGACACATAGTATTTATTAATTTTTCTGTCAAACAAAAACAAATTCGTCTTAAATAAACTATATACAATGAAAGAAAATCAAAAATGCAAATTTGAAATTTTTTTATTTTTACAACAAAAACAATTTTTAATACATTTTTTGAGAAAACATTCATTTTATTGGACTCTTTTTAAAGGCAATGATTAAATTATAAATAATAAAGTAACGGTAAAAACTTTGTTATTTTTTTAAAGTCAATTAATTGCAATTAAATACAAAAAAGAAATAAATGCAATTTTTTAAAAAGTGGCAGAGATATTCGCTTCCAAATACAGAACTTTAAATTTCAGAGAGTTTTTTTCTCTGTCTTGGCGTTTGATAAAAATACACGTTAAACAACTAAAGAAAATATTAAGAAAATTCATTAAAAATACATTTGGCAAGATAATTACCGTAACTGCCAACACATTTCAAAGAAAATTAAACAAAAATTTAGAAAAACAAAAAAAATTTGAAAACTGTTAAAATTTGACTGAGTCGTTTGCTCGGAAAGTGGAATTTTTGATTTTTGAAACTGCATTTTTCGGACAATTGACATTTGAGGAATGCATAAAAGATAATTTTGGTTAAAAATTTTTAGTTTTGAAAAAAATTCAAATTCGATCAACTCATAAGCTCTTCTCAAACTAAATTTCAAATCGATAAAATAACGGATTTTTGTACAAAAATTTTATTTCTGTTTTAAAAGGTTGGGAACCCCCTGAAGTGAAATCACAATTTTTAAAAGTGGTTTGCACATATACAGCCTAAACCTGATTTAATGACATCTTAATCGATAGAATCGGTCCATTGGTCTGGGAGGAGTTGAAGTCACAAAAAAAACCTTAGCCTATTAATTATATAGATAAGCAGGATGATTAAAACAGATTCGTGGCTATAACTTTTAATTGGTTGTAGCTATAATGAAATTTTTTTCAAATATATTGTTTTTGAAGCTTGTTGAAGATTTAAAAATTATAAGAACAACATTTAAAAAAAAAAAAAATTCGAGCAAAAAACCATAGGGGGTATTTATTAATTTTTCTGTCAAACAAAAACAAATTCGTCTTAAATAAACTATATACAATGAAAGAAAATCAAAAATGCAAATTTGAAATTTTTTTATTTTTACAACAAAAACAATTTTTAATACATTTTTTGAGAAAACATTCATTTTATTGGACTCTTTTTAAAGGCAATGATTAAATTATAAATAATAAAGTAACGGTAAAAACTTTGTTATTTTTTTAAAGTCAATTAATTGCAATTAAATACAAAAAAGAAATAAATGCAATTTTTTAAAAAGTGGCAGAGATATTCGCTTCCAAATACAGAACTTTAAATTTCAGAGAGTTTTTTTCTCTGTCTTGGCGTTTGATAAAAATACACGTTAAACAACTAAAGAAAATATTAAGAAAATTCATTAAAAATACATTTGGCAAGATAATTACCGTAACTGCCAACACATTTCAAAGAAAATTAAACAAAAATTTAGAAAAACAAAAAAAATTTGAAAACTGTTAAAATTTGACTGAGTCGTTTGCTCGGAAAGTGGAATTTTTGATTTTTGAAACTGCATTTTTCGGACAATTGACATTTGAGGAATGCATAAAAGATAATTTTGGTTAAAAATTTTTAGTTTTGAAAAAAATTCAAATTCGATCAACTCATAAGCTCTTCTCAAACTAAATTTCAAATCGATAAAATAACGGATTTTTGTACAAAAATTTTATTTCTGTTTTAAAAGGTTGGGAACCCCCTGAAGTGAAATCACAATTTTTAAAAGTGGTTTGCACATATACAGCCTAAACCTGATTTAATGACATCTTAATCGATAGAATCGGTCCATTGGTCTGGGAGGAGTTGAAGTCACAAAAAAAACCTTAGCCTATTAATTATATAGATAAGCAGGATGATTAAAACAGATTCGTGGCTATAACTTTTAATTGGTTGTAGCTATAATGAAATTTTTTTCAAATATATTGTTTTTGAAGCTTGTTGAAGATTTAAAAATTATAAGAACAACATTTAAAAAAAAAAAAAATTCGAGCAAAAAACCATAGGGGGTATTTATTAATTTTTCTGTCAAACAAAAACAAATTCGTCTTAAATAAACTATATACAATGAAAGAAAATCAAAAATGCAAATTTGAAATTTTTTTATTTTTACAACAAAAACAATTTTTAATACATTTTTTGAGAAAACATTCATTTTATTGGACTCTTTTTAAAGGCAATGATTAAATTATAAATAATAAAGTAACGGTAAAAACTTTGTTATTTTTTTAAAGTCAATTAATTGCAATTAAATACAAAAAAGAAATAAATGCAATTTTTTAAAAAGTGGCAGAGATATTCGCTTCCAAATACAGAACTTTAAATTTCAGAGAGTTTTTTTCTCTGTCTTGGCGTTTGATAAAAATACACGTTAAACAACTAAAGAAAATATTAAGAAAATTCATTAAAAATACATTTGGCAAGATAATTACCGTAACTGCCAACACATTTCAAAGAAAATTAAACAAAAATTTAGAAAAACAAAAAAAATTTGAAAACCGTTAAAATTTGACTGAGTCGTTTGCTCGGAAAGTGGAATTTTTGATTTTTGAAACTGCATTTTTCGGACAATTGACATTTGAGGAATGCATAAAAGATAATTTTGGTTAAAAATTTTTAGTTTTGAAAAAAATTCAAATTCGATCAACTCATAAGCTCTTCTCAAACTAAATTTCAAATCGATAAAATAACGGATTTTTGTACAAAAATTTTATTTCTGTTTTAAAAGGTTGGGAACCCCCTGAAGTGAAATCACAATTTTTAAAAGTGGTTTGCACATATACAGCCTAAACCTGATTTAATGACATCTTAATCGATAGAATCGGTCCATTGGTCTGGGAGGAGTTGAAGTCACAAAAAAAACCTTAGCCTATTAATTATATAGATAAGCAGGATGATTAAAACAGATTCGTGGCTATAACTTTTAATTGGTTGTAGCTATAATGAAATTTTTTTCAAATATATTGTTTTTGAAGCTTGTTGAAGATTTAAAAATTATAAGAACAACATTTAAAAAAAAAAAAAATTCGAGCAAAAAACCATAGGGGGTAGCCTTGTTTTTTCGATGACACATAGTATTTATTAATTTTTCTGTCAAACAAAAACAAATTCGTCTTAAATAAACTATATACAATGAAAGAAAATCAAAAATGCAAATTTGAAATTTTTTTATTTTTACAACAAAAACAATTTTTAATACATTTTTTGAGAAAACATTCATTTTATTGGACTCTTTTTAAAGGCAATGATTAAATTATAAATAATAAAGTAACGGTAAAAACTTTGTTATTTTTTTAAAGTCAATTAATTGCAATTAAATACAAAAAAGAAATAAATGCAATTTTTTAAAAAGTGGCAGAGATATTCGCTTCCAAATACAGAACTTTAAATTTCAGAGAGTTTTTTTCTCTGTCTTGGCGTTTGATAAAAATACACGTTAAACAACTAAAGAAAATATTAAGAAAATTCATTAAAAATACATTTGGCAAGATAATTACCGTAACTGCCAACACATTTCAAAGAAAATTAAACAAAAATTTAGAAAAACAAAAAAAATTTGAAAACCGTTAAAATTTGACTGAGTCGTTTGCTCGGAAAGTGGAATTTTTGATTTTTGAAACTGCATTTTTCGGACAATTGACATTTGAGGAATGCATAAAAGATAATTTTGGTTAAAAATTTTTAGTTTTGAAAAAAATTCAAATTCGATCAACTCATAAGCTCTTCTCAAACTAAATTTCAAATCGATAAAATAACGGATTTTTGTACAAAAATTTTATTTCTGTTTTAAAAGGTTGGGAACCCCCTGAAGTGAAATCACAATTTTTAAAAGTGGTTTGCACATATACAGCCTAAACCTGATTTAATGACATCTTAATCGATAGAATCGGTCCATTGGTCTGGGAGGAGTTGAAGTCACAAAAAAAACCTTAGCCTATTAATTATATAGATAAGCAGGATGATTAAAACAGATTCGTGGCTATAACTTTTAATTGGTTGTAGCTATAATGAAATTTTTTTCAAATATATTGTTTTTGAAGCTTGTTGAAGATTTAAAAATTATAAGAACAACATTTAAAAAAAAAAAAAATTCGAGCAAAAAACCATAGCGGGTATTTATTAATTTTTCTGTCAAACAAAAACAAATTCGTCTTAAATAAACTATATACAATGAAAGAAAATCAAAAATGCAAATTTGAAATTTTTTTATTTTTACAACAAAAACAATTTTTAATACATTTTTTGAGAAAACATTCATTTTATTGGACTCTTTTTAAAGGCAATGATTAAATTATAAATAATAAAGTAACGGTAAAAACTTTGTTATTTTTTTAAAGTCAATTAATTGCAATTAAATACAAAAAAGAAATAAATGCAATTTTTTAAAAAGTGGCAGAGATATTCGCTTCCAAATACAGAACTTTAAATTTCAGAGAGTTTTTTTCTCTGTCTTGGCGTTTGATAAAAATACACGTTAAACAACTAAAGAAAATATTAAGAAAATTCATTAAAAATACATTTGGCAAGATAATTACCGTAACTGCCAACACATTTCAAAGAAAATTAAACAAAAATTTAGAAAAACAAAAAAAATTTGAAAACCGTTAAAATTTGACTGAGTCGTTTGCTCGGAAAGTGGAATTTTTGATTTTTGAAACTGCATTTTTCGGACAATTGACATTTGAGGAATGCATAAAAGATAATTTTGGTTAAAAATTTTTAGTTTTGAAAAAAATTCAAATTCGATCAACTCATAAGCTCTTCTCAAACTAAATTTCAAATCGATAAAATAACGGATTTTTGTACAAAAATTTTATTTCTGTTTTAAAAGGTTGGGAACCCCCTGAAGTGAAATCACAATTTTTAAAAGTGGTTTGCACATATACAGCCTAAACCTGATTTAATGACATCTTAATCGATAGAATCGGTCCATTGGTCTGGGAGGAGTTGAAGTCACAAAAAAAACCTTAGCCTATTAATTATATAGATAAGCAGGATGATTAAAACAGATTCGTGGCTATAACTTTTAATTGGTTGTAGCTATAATGAAATTTTTTTCAAATATATTGTTTTTGAAGCTTGTTGAAGATTTAAAAATTATAAGAACAACATTTAAAAAAAAAAAAAATTCGAGCAAAAAACCATAGGGGGTATTTATTAATTTTTTTGTCAAACAAAAACAAATTCGTCTTAAATAAACTATATACAATGAAAGAAAATCAAAAATGCAAATTTGAAATTTTTTTATTTTTACAACAAAAACAATTTTTAATACATTTTTTGAGAAAACATTCATTTTATTGGACTCTTTTTAAAGGCAATGATTAAATTATAAATAATAAAGTAACGGTAAAAACTTTGTTATTTTTTTAAAGTCAATTAATTGCAATTAAATACAAAAAAGAAATAAATGCAATTTTTTAAAAAGTGGCAGAGATATTCGCTTCCAAATACAGAACTTTAAATTTCAGAGAGTTTTTTTCTCTGTCTTGGCGTTTGATAAAAATACACGTTAAACAACTAAAGAAAATATTAAGAAAATTCATTAAAAATACATTTGGCAAGATAATTACCGTAACTGCCAACACATTTCAAAGAAAATTAAACAAAAATTTAGAAAAACAAAAAAAATTTGAAAACTGTTAAAATTTGACTGAGTCGTTTGCTCGGAAAGTGGAATTTTTGATTTTTGAAACTGCATTTTTCGGACAATTGACATTTGAGGAATGCATAAAAGATAATTTTGGTTAAAAATTTTTAGTTTTGAAAAAAATTCAAATTCGATCAACTCATAAGCTCTTCTCAAACTAAATTTCAAATCGATAAAATAACGGATTTTTGTACAAAAATTTTATTTCTGTTTTAAAAGGTTGGGAACCCCCTGAAGTGAAATCACAATTTTTAAAAGTGGTTTGCACATATACAGCCTAAACCTGATTTAATGACATCTTAATCGATAGAATCGGTCCATTGGTCTGGGAGGAGTTGAAGTCACAAAAAAAACCTTAGCCTATTAATTATATAGATAAGCAGGATGATTAAAACAGATTCGTGGCTATAACTTTTAATTGGTTGTAGCTATAATGAAATTTTTTTCAAATATATTGTTTTTGAAGCTTGTTGAAGATTTAAAAATTATAAGAACAACATTTAAAAAAAAAAAAAATTCGAGCAAAAAACCATAGGGGGTAGCCTTGTTTTTTCGATGACACATAGTATTTATTAATTTTTCTGTCAAACAAAAACAAATTCGTCTTAAATAAACTATATACAATGAAAGAAAATCAAAAATGCAAATTTGAAATTTTTTTATTTTTACAACAAAAACAATTTTTAATACATTTTTTGAGAAAACATTCATTTTATTGGACTCTTTTTAAAGGCAATGATTAAATTATAAATAATAAAGTAACGGTAAAAACTTTGTTATTTTTTTAAAGTCAATTAATTGCAATTAAATACAAAAAAGAAATAAATGCAATTTTTTAAAAAGTGGCAGAGATATTCGCTTCCAAATACAGAACTTTAAATTTCAGAGAGTTTTTTTCTCTGTCTTGGCGTTTGATAAAAATACACGTTAAACAACTAAAGAAAATATTAAGAAAATTCATTAAAAATACATTTGGCAAGATAATTACCGTAACTGCCAACACATTTCAAAGAAAATTAAACAAAAATTTAGAAAAACAAAAAAAATTTGAAAACCGTTAAAATTTGACTGAGTCGTTTGCTCGGAAAGTGGAATTTTTGATTTTTGAAACTGCATTTTTCGGACAATTGACATTTGAGGAATGCATAAAAGATAATTTTGGTTAAAAATTTTTAGTTTTGAAAAAAATTCAAATTCGATCAACTCATAAGCTCTTCTCAAACTAAATTTCAAATCGATAAAATAACGGATTTTTGTACAAAAATTTTATTTCTGTTTTAAAAGGTTGGGAACCCCCTGAAGTGAAATCACAATTTTTAAAAGTGGTTTGCACATATACAGCCTAAACCTGATTTAATGACATCTTAATCGATAGAATCGGTCCATTGGTCTGGGAGGAGTTGAAGTCACAAAAAAAACCTTAGCCTATTAATTATATAGATAAGCAGGATGATTAAAACAGATTCGTGGCTATAACTTTTAATTGGTTGTAGCTATAATGAAATTTTTTTCAAATATATTGTTTTTGAAGCTTGTTGAAGATTTAAAAATTATAAGAACAACATTTAAAAAAAAAAAAAATTCGAGCAAAAAACCATAGCGGGTATTTATTAATTTTTCTGTCAAACAAAAACAAATTCGTCTTAAATAAACTATATACAATGAAAGAAAATCAAAAATGCAAATTTGAAATTTTTTTATTTTTACAACAAAAACAATTTTTAATACATTTTTTGAGAAAACATTCATTTTATTGGACTCTTTTTAAAGGCAATGATTAAATTATAAATAATAAAGTAACGGTAAAAACTTTGTTATTTTTTTAAAGTCAATTAATTGCAATTAAATACAAAAAAGAAATAAATGCAATTTTTTAAAAAGTGGCAGAGATATTCGCTTCCAAATACAGAACTTTAAATTTCAGAGAGTTTTTTTCTCTGTCTTGGCGTTTGATAAAAATACACGTTAAACAACTAAAGAAAATATTAAGAAAATTCATTAAAAATACATTTGGCAAGATAATTACCGTAACTGCCAACACATTTCAAAGAAAATTAAACAAAAATTTAGAAAAACAAAAAAAATTTGAAAACCGTTAAAATTTGACTGAGTCGTTTGCTCGGAAAGTGGAATTTTTGATTTTTGAAACTGCATTTTTCGGACAATTGACATTTGAGGAATGCATAAAAGATAATTTTGGTTAAAAATTTTTAGTTTTGAAAAAAATTCAAATTCGATCAACTCATAAGCTCTTCTCAAACTAAATTTCAAATCGATAAAATAACGGATTTTTGTACAAAAATTTTATTTCTGTTTTAAAAGGTTGGGAACCCCCTGAAGTGAAATCACAATTTTTAAAAGTGGTTTGCACATATACAGCCTAAACCTGATTTAATGACATCTTAATCGATAGAATCGGTCCATTGGTCTGGGAGGAGTTGAAGTCACAAAAAAAACCTTAGCCTATTAATTATATAGATAAGCAGGATGATTAAAACAGATTCGTGGCTATAACTTTTAATTGGTTGTAGCTATAATGAAATTTTTTTCAAATATATTGTTTTTGAAGCTTGTTGAAGATTTAAAAATTATAAGAACAACATTTAAAAAAAAAAAAAATTCGAGCAAAAAACCATAGGGGGTAGCCTTGTTTTTTCGATGACACATAGTATTTATTAATTTTTCTGTCAAACAAAAACAAATTCGTCTTAAATAAACTATATACAATGAAAGAAAATCAAAAATGCAAATTTGAAATTTTTTTATTTTTACAACAAAAACAATTTTTAATACATTTTTTGAGAAAACATTCATTTTATTGGACTCTTTTTAAAGGCAATGATTAAATTATAAATAATAAAGTAACGGTAAAAACTTTGTTATTTTTTTAAAGTCAATTAATTGCAATTAAATACAAAAAAGAAATAAATGCAATTTTTTAAAAAGTGGCAGAGATATTCGCTTCCAAATACAGAACTTTAAATTTCAGAGAGTTTTTTTCTCTGTCTTGGCGTTTGATAAAAATACACGTTAAACAACTAAAGAAAATATTAAGAAAATTCATTAAAAATACATTTGGCAAGATAATTACCGTAACTGCCAACACATTTCAAAGAAAATTAAACAAAAATTTAGAAAAACAAAAAAAATTTGAAAACCGTTAAAATTTGACTGAGTCGTTTGCTCGGAAAGTGGAATTTTTGATTTTTGAAACTGCATTTTTCGGACAATTGACATTTGAGGAATGCATAAAAGATAATTTTGGTTAAAAATTTTTAGTTTTGAAAAAAATTCAAATTCGATCAACTCATAAGCTCTTCTCAAACTAAATTTCAAATCGATAAAATAACGGATTTTTGTACAAAAATTTTATTTCTGTTTTAAAAGGTTGGGAACCCCCTGAAGTGAAATCACAATTTTTAAAAGTGGTTTGCACATATACAGCCTAAACCTGATTTAATGACATCTTAATCGATAGAATCGGTCCATTGGTCTGGGAGGAGTTGAAGTCACAAAAAAAACCTTAGCCTATTAATTATATAGATAAGCAGGATGATTAAAACAGATTCGTGGCTATAACTTTTAATTGGTTGTAGCTATAATGAAATTTTTTTCAAATATATTGTTTTTGAAGCTTGTTGAAGATTTAAAAATTATAAGAACAACATTTAAAAAAAAAAAAAATTCGAGCAAAAAACCATAGGGGGTATTTATTAATTTTTCTGTCAAACAAAAACAAATTCGTCTTAAATAAACTATATACAATGAAAGAAAATCAAAAATGCAAATTTGAAATTTTTTTATTTTTACAACAAAAACAATTTTTAATACATTTTTTGAGAAAACATTCATTTTATTGGACTCTTTTTAAAGGCAATGATTAAATTATAAATAATAAAGTAACGGTAAAAACTTTGTTATTTTTTTAAAGTCAATTAATTGCAATTAAATACAAAAAAGAAATAAATGCAATTTTTTAAAAAGTGGCAGAGATATTCGCTTCCAAATACAGAACTTTAAATTTCAGAGAGTTTTTTTCTCTGTCTTGGCGTTTGATAAAAATACACGTTAAACAACTAAAGAAAATATTAAGAAAATTCATTAAAAATACATTTGGCAAGATAATTACCGTAACTGCCAACACATTTCAAAGAAAATTAAACAAAAATTTAGAAAAACAAAAAAAATTTGAAAACCGTTAAAATTTGACTGAGTCGTTTGCTCGGAAAGTGGAATTTTTGATTTTTGAAACTGCATTTTTCGGACAATTGACATTTGAGGAATGCATAAAAGATAATTTTGGTTAAAAATTTTTAGTTTTGAAAAAAATTCAAATTCGATCAACTCATAAGCTCTTCTCAAACTAAATTTCAAATCGATAAAATAACGGATTTTTGTACAAAAATTTTATTTCTGTTTTAAAAGGTTGGGAACCCCCTGAAGTGAAATCACAATTTTTAAAAGTGGTTTGCACATATACAGCCTAAACCTGATTTAATGACATCTTAATCGATAGAATCGGTCCATTGGTCTGGGAGGAGTTGAAGTCACAAAAAAAACCTTAGCCTATTAATTATATAGATTCTATATAATGTGTGTGAAAGAAAGTGGCATGCAGGTTAAGTGTGTGGCTTAGCACGCTCGGAGCCCGGGTTCGATCCCCAGCCGCGGCGAAAAGTTTTTTTCAATAAAAAATTTTTCTGATCGGTCACCACCTCTCTGCAGACAATGGCAAACCTCAGAGAGTAAATAATGCCATATAAAGCTTCTTGAGAACATGAATTTTAGCCGTTCGTAGTTGGCATAAAACATGTAGGTCCAGTTCTCGGTCAATTGTGTGCAAACATTTAATAACACACACAACACAATTGATCATAAGAAGCTCGATCAAAGTCCTTTCAAGGGCTGAAATGGCCAATTTGTTTTTTTTTTTTTTTTTTTTTGTGTGTGAAAAAAGACTCATGAAAAAAATAATGTAATTGAATTTCAAATGTTGATTAAAATTAAAAATTTTTATTATGCAACATTTTTTTTGCATAACTGGCAATAGTTCCGAAATAAAATCCCAAAGCAATCGATTCATATTGAACCAGGCTATTCTTTTAACCAACCAATCAGGATTCATGCATAAATAATGAAAAAATATTTCTTAAACTAATTGAATTATTTTTGCAAATAACAGTTGCTTGAAACCATAAATATAGTCGAATAAAAACATTAATAAAGTAAATAACTTACAATCTCGAACTTTCCGATTTTAAGTCGTTCTGATTAAAGTCACATTCGCGAAATGACTCGTTTTTTCAAGTATTATTCCCTTATCTTAAATTTGTTGAACTTGACAGTTTTCACTTTTTGCTTAACACTCTCCATTTTGTGTACAGTCCAATCTCCATTTTGTGTATTGAAATAATTATTATTGTTATTATTACACTCATATCTCGTCTATTGTTGTCTATTGTTTAAATATAAAACTGCAACCCTTTCACTTGCCCACCATCCTTTCTACAATACCTTGCTCCAATTTACCAACGTGTTGTGCACAATTTTTTTTATTTATTTCAACCGCAATTGACTTGAAGTTTACCCTTCAATTGACAGGAAAACAAGTAGAGAAAACAAAAAAAAAAAAAACACAACAATTACAACAATAAACTAAAAGAGTTTTCGGTCAACATTTGTGGGAAAACGCCAGCGGGGCGATACCACTTGAAAACCATTCAACAAGTACAACAAGTACGGCGGCAACGCTTACCTAATGTCAGCCAGCGAGCTGAACAATTCACCTGTTCTTTGAGATTGAGATGAATGCTCATTTCAGATTGTTCTGTAGTTTTTTTCAAACAACAACAAAAAAATCATACAAATAAAAACAACAAAAAGAACAAACAACACTAGAGCTCAATGAAGCAGCCCCTTCCGCCAGCCTCTCATGCACAGCATTAAGCCATGCTGACAGGAAATGCTCGAAGGACGTGAACAGAGCCTGAAACACATAAACATGACAGGTCCTACATACATATTTAATTTTACTTTTTTTGTTCATTCTATCTATCTACTTTTTTATACAATTTCTACTTGATGAGCGTTTAGTTTTGTTTTGTGCAGCTGTTTCCTTAGTTTTTGCAGTTTCAACTGAATAATAACAATAAAATAGCAACAACAGGAAATACTATTGTAGTCAAGCGAATGACTGGAGTGAGTGAGTGAGTAAGTATTAAATACATAGACAAGCCTTAGGCTAGCAACACATACACACAGGCCACCAAACGACTCTTTAGAAAGTGGGCGGTAAGAGTCGCAGTGGGAACATTTGCAAGATATTTAAAAAACAGCTCTTTGCTCGGGGTCACATTACAGCTAGACGACTAAAGAGTACATTTTTTTGGGTTGAATCGGTATATTTTGTATGTGCCTTATTGTCCTGTAGTTCAAACAATTATTTGATGATCTATTTCAACACATACACTGAGTGTTCAGTTCTTATCACATTTGTATGGACAAGGGGGAGAAATTGGCGATTGGCAATCATGAAGACGTATAGAATTTTATTCGAAAAATACAATTCAACGGAAATTTAAATTAATTTTTGAAGAAAATATATTTCCTTGTTTAGATAAATAATTAAACTTAAACTTAATAAGATTATAATAAGATAAAGTAAATAACAAAGCAACGAAAACGGCTTAAATTGTTTTAACTGGTTTGCGATTATTTAAGGAAGATGTTAAATTTTATAATTTATTTTATAACTCACTGAAATGTTAAAAGATATGAACAAATATCAAATAAAAGATACAATACAAAAGATCAAAGATGCAGATAAGATATGAAAAGATATAAAATATAAGGTAAAGATACAACACATAAGCAGATAAGATACAATATTCAGCACGCAATATAAAAGATACAAGATACAAGATACAAGATACAAGATACAAGATACAAGATACAAGATACAAGATACAAGATACAAGATACAAGATACAAGATACAAGATACAAGATACAAGATACAAGATACAAGATACAAGATACAAGATACAAGATACAAGATACAAGATACAAGATACAAGATACAAGATACAAGATACAATATACAAGATACAAGATACAATATACAATATACAATATACAATATACAATATACAATATACAATATACAATATACAATATACAATATACAATATACAATATACAATATACAATATACAATATACAATATACAATATACAATATACAATATACAATATACAATATACAATATACAATATACAATATACAATATACAATATACAATATACAATATACAATATACAATATACAATATACAATATACAATATACAATATACAATATACAATATACAATATACAATATACAATATACAATATACAATATACAATATACAATATACAATATACAATATACAATATACAATATACAATATACAATATACAATATACAATATACAATATACAATATACAATATACAATATACAATATACAATATACAATATACAATATACAATATACAATATACAATATACAATATACAATATACAATATACAATATACAATATACAATATACAATATACAATATACAATATACAATATACAATATACAATATACAATATACAATATACAATATACAATATACAATATACAATATACAATATACAATATACAATATACAATATACAATATACAATATACAATATACAATATACAATATACAATATACAATATACAATATACAATATACAATATACAATATACAATATACAATATACAATATACAATATACAATATACAATATACAATATACAATATACAATATACAATATACAATATACAATATACAATATACAATATACAATATACAATATACAATATACAATATACAATATACAATATACAATATACAATATACAATATACAATATACAATATACAATATACAATATACAATATACAATATACAATATACAATATACAATATACAATATACAATATACAATATACAATTTTCAATTAACAATATTTAATACAATCTGATTATAAATTTTCGATAAAAACATACACTTAGAAAAAAACACATACCTTGCTCCGGTAAAAAATTTCTCTATTTTCGATAATAGTAATTTTCTCTTTTTCAAATAAAATTTTCTTCAATTAGAATAAATTTTCACATTTTCGAAGAAATATTTCTTTACTTCTAGGAAATGGAAATATTTCAATGTCTCTAATAATGAGAAGTATTTTTCTCGCACAAAAAATTTCTCAATTATAGAGCAAAATTTATTGAAAATGAAAAACTTTTCTTATATTTTGATAAAAAATTCACTATGAGAAGTATTTTCTTCAATAAAAACAAATCTTTTCTCAAAAATAAAAAGTATTTTTCTCTAAAAACGATATATTTTCATATATTTTTCTTTTTCATGGAAGCTTTTTATCATTATTAGAGAATTTTTTGTATCGCAATTAGATAAAAGCATTCTCTGGAGCAAAGTCTATACCATTTTTCTCTAAATGTGATGCCATTTTTATCATACTCCGAGAAACTTTTTTCTGAGTGTACATTGTAAAAATTACCTTTTTCCACTCTTGCTTAGCGTTATTATTTCTCCATTCTTTTTTGTCTGTTTGTCGTGTAGAAATAAAAATAGAATAGCTAAGAAAAATAAACACTAAAACTTGAGCGGAAAAATAAAGAAGCAACGGTATATTTAATATTTTTACCTTTTGGCTTAAAGATACAAGTCAAGTTTTGCGTTGTATACAAAGTAAGAAGAAGAAATGTAAAACATCACATTTGAAATTTTAATGTAATATTTTGTAAGTAGATGTGATTTTGTAAGTAGTTTTGTTTGTGTTTTTGTATTGCTGTTGTGAGTGACAATGTGTAAACACAGTCATACAGATAGACATACATACATAATTATTTGTTATTTTGTTGTTATTTATTTATATATTTTTTTATACAGTTTTTTTTTTATTTTTGTTTTTTTTTTGCAAATGTAAAAAATATTGACTGTACGCTATACAAACCGCTACAAAATCTGCTGTTTTCACTTCTATTTCGCTTGATTTGATTTCAGTTTTATTTATTTATGCGCGCATCCTTTCATCCTATTTTTTTTTTTGTACTGTTGCTATTAATGTTCTGTTTTTGTTATTATTATTATTTTATACACATACACTATAATTTCATGCAAGCATGTGTGCGTGTTTATCTATGAGAGATATCTACATGTGTGTTTTTGTGGGTGTGTATGTGTGGCAGCGTGCTCTATTTTGCACTTTAATTTCCACTTATTATCTGTCAGTCATTCAGCCAGCATCTACATGAAATTGTTTTTATTTGTCATTATTTTGTACATTTTTTTTTCAATATGTTATTGTTGCAATCACATTATCATCATATTTGAATGAAATTATTTAGCGTGCTCCAAATTGTAAAGGTGTGAGCTTATCTATAGCTGAATGGCTTTACAAAAATTCTTTGCTGGGAAAACTTAGTGAAGCGCCGAAATAATTCATTGATATTGTATTTCATTGAATAAATAGAGAAAAATGTTAATTATGCTATTCTGAAAAGATTCATTTTTATTGTAAGCAAACAGATTTAATAATTGAATTTTCATCACATCCTTGTTTTATCATACTCTTAAACAATTGGTTTTTCATTGCAAATCGAGCCAGTATTTTGAACTCATTCACAATTTAAACCCAAAATAACATAATTTTGTTTTGTTATCAAACGTACTTATTGTATGGTATTAACTTTTAAATCATAAAATTTCTTCTTTTTACCATTTAGCACTCTGCCAATTCCATTCATCATTTAAGTACTTTTCGTGCAACAGTCTCTGCAAACCATTTTGCATATCTCTTCAATTGTTTTTCCAGCACAGTTGACGTGTGCTTGATATGATGCCGATTCTGATTCCGATTCTTACAATCAAATATTGGCATTTTGCTATGAGTAAATAATATCGTTAGTATAACAATTTTGAAATATTTGCCTGTCAATATTTTTCAGCCTTCAAATGAAATGACCCCGAAATGCTGGCGAAAAAAAAAAATAAAATCAATTTATCCCAGCACCATCACTCAACAAAAAAAAAAAAAAAAAAGAAAAGACAACAAAAAACAAATAGATGCAGCCGGGGTACCTTTAAAATAGTTTCCAGCATTTTAACGCCCACTCAATGTATATTTCCATAGCAAACATTGAGACAGATGCAGAGCAAAATAGAACAAAACAACAAAAAAAAAATCGGCTGCGATTCATTTAAAAAGTTACAAGAATAACGTTTGGATGTAGCGATCGATTATTGCATACCTTTTTTCTTTATTTTTTTTATTTTTTTTTTTTTGTTTTGTTACAATAAAGTTTACAAAAACATGTTAATACAAGGCTCAAATTGTCAGTAACAATCATAAGCATGCGAATGAGGTTGTCTGTGTGTATGCTGTGACAGTAGTTTAAGAGGCAGGCGGTATGGCATGTACCACATGTACATGAAGTTACTTACATTGACCTATTTTCAACTACTTCGTGTACCTTTTTTTTAGCTAAAAACTTTGCAGAATTTGCTGCATAGATATTTAACAACAATAGAAGAAAGCCGGGGTTTTACTCTATTCTACGCATAGATGTTCCCAAAAATAGTGCGTATCAATAACACCAGAAAACCAAGTGCACACCACAGCTTCTGTATGCAGTTGCACAGACTTCTAACAGACCTGATTATTCCCAAGATAACTTCCTATTTATCTTCCTCTAATATAAAAAAAAATTTTTTAATGATCCAACAAATCATCATATTGTTGCATTTATGTAAAGATATCGTTCTTAGTTACATAAAGTCGAGCTCTAATTCTTTAAAAGTTTAAAAAACCTTTCACGTGTTTAAAGTTCATAAAGTGTGTGTACAAGATACATAAATCAACAAAAAAGTTCGTAAATACCATGTACTTGTAAGGCAAAGGGAACATTAAAGTGGGTTTCCAAAAAAAATTTGCCAGGTTCGCCTCTCATTTGAAAAATTTTTTTGAGGTGGACCCAAAATCTGCCCAAAATTATATTTTTTTTTATGATTTTGATGAAATTTAATATTAAGATTCAGGAATAGGAGATAGGCTATCAAAATTTTCCAAATCTTTCGAAAGAGGACGCTTAAGGTACTAAAATATTTCTGTCTCAATAAAGCCTACACTACTGGACCGATTGTGAAAAAATAGCCAAACACAGTTGAACTGAAAATTAACGAACAAAATCAAAGATGAACGAAGTCTTTCAAAGACAAACAAAGCCACACGAACATGAACCAAAGGCAAAAGGTAAAAAAAAATTAGTACAAACTTCATCAAAAAGTTGATTCACTGTCACTTTTTTGTTCCTACACATGAAATTAAAAACTTTCTTCACAAAAGTTAAATGATTTTGTATGAAGTTTTGTTTTATAAAAAAAAAATTTTAATTTTTGGGGACTAAGGAAATGTGATGAAAAAGCTGCAATATTAAGTCAAATATGGAATAGAAGGTAAAAAAGTTCTTAGAGTAAATTGTTGTGCTTTCTGAGATCCATCCTACGACAATGGCTTTAAAACTAATGAAGTTATACAGAACAGACCATTTTGGGCAGCTTTGGAGTCCACCTAAAAAAAACTTTTGTATGACCCCCCAAAACCCTCTCAAAATAAGCTTTCACATGAGAGGCGGGCCCGGCGTACTATTTTTTTCCATATGGGATGACCCACCATAGGGAACATGAATCATTCATAACACTGTGCAACTTTTTTGAGATTATCGTTTTGAGGGTAAGGTTTTATAATATCTCGTAATACATACTTACTTAGGTGGCCATTAAAACCCGTGGTCGAATTACGGCCGACTTCATCAGCTCTCGGCAGGCGAATCTGCTTTACACACGCCGTCTCCAATCTCTTTCACCAAGCGCGGTAAGGGCTTTCTCGGCCTTGTCAATCCATTGTAGACATGGTCTTACTCTTCATTGTTGAACCTCGTCTTTCGTCTAAAACACCTTTTTCGCTGGAGCTACTTCATCCATACGACAGACATGATCCAGCCAACGTAGTCCCTGAATTGTAATACGCTGAGCTAAGCCAATGACGACGTAGAGCTCATACAACTCAACGTTGTTCATTCGAGCGCAAAAGTCGTCGTCAACTCAAACAGGACCAAAGATTTCTAGAAGAGCCCAAGAGCGGCTGCATCTGATTGCGATACCACCCATTCCTCAGCGCCTTAGAGAAGCACAGGTATGATGAGCATTTTGTAGTGTGTCAGTTTTTTCGATCGAGAGAGGATTACTTTGCGTAAACTAATTGCTTACTAAGCCCGTAACTCAGCTGCTTACTAAGCAGCTATAAGCAACTGTTTTCCTTCGGTTAAACTACAGGCGGTCATTGTTATAGCTCTTTACACCAGTCTCCAGTATACTGCAGTGCCAAGATATATAAACTCCTTGACTACACTCAGGGAAAAAATGCTGTTTTATCAAACAAATCTGGGTTGAAATAACAGATTTCACTGTTAAATACCATCCAACAAATGAAACTTTCAAATCAACAGTCGGTTGACTGTTGGTATATGGAACACGAAACCCGTATAAAAACTTATTTATTGAAATTTGATCACTGGTTTGAAAGTTCATGTATGGCCGAGTGTGCTTACGTGTGCGTCTAGAACTAGAGTGTCCACGGTTCAAATCCGGCAAAGCCAATAAACATTTTTTTTTTTATTTAAAATATTTTTTTTTAATAAGAAATGAAATTTGCAATTTTTTTTTTGCAAGATTGTAAGCATTTTATTTTGAAGGTTATTTTTGACACAATTAATGAAACAGAATTATTATTATTTCAATTATTAAATTATAATTTTTGATATTTACACAGCTAGGGTTCGAACCCACGTCTCCCGCATGACAGTCTATTGTACATCCACTGAGCTACTGGCAACGATAATATAAATATAGCAAAACACATATAAAAACTATTGCTCAGAAAAAAAAGACAATTCAACAAGAACACTAAAATATTTGAACAGATGATTTTAACAGCACAAAAATACTTTGAAACGTTCATTCAACAAAGAAAATTGTTTACTTAAACGCAAATCATTCAATCGAACAGTGTTTTGAAATAACAGCAACCGTCTGTTAATATTACAGTTGATATTTTTCTGAGTGTACTTCAAAGTTTTATTTGTCTGCTGTAACATGTGAGCCCAGACGCCGCGCTTCCCTACTTGCAGACATCATATACTTTGTTTTGAACTCATTCCTCGTCAAACTCACTTTGGCTGATTCCTTTTCGATAGCGGCGAAAGCGGAAGTTACATCTCTCTTGGTTCGACCGATAATATCGATATCATCAGCACACGCAAGGCGCTGGACTCCTTTGTAGAATATGGTTCCATTGCGATGTACTCCTGCCTTTCATAGGATCCCCTACTTGATGGAATTGAAGAGATCGCATGATAGCGGGTTGCCTTTCCCAAACCTCGTTCGGTATTAAAGGTTTCAGGGAGGTCATTTACGCTTGAAGCGTGCCTTTCGTCAATCACAACATGCTCAATCTGGTTTCGTGTTTTTTGATCTGGGGAGAGTCAGGTAGAAATGTGGATATCGATGTGTTCGAATCTCATGTTACTAACTACCATGTTTCGTGCCGTGGCGAAGTCGATCAGTCTTAGACCGTTGTTCCAAGTGGTTTCGTGGAGACTGAACTGACCGACAGTGGAGCCAAAAATACCTTCTTTTCCGACCTTCGCGTTGAAATTGCCTAGGACTATTACCACGTTATGGGCCGGGCAGTGATCATACACGTCCTCTAGGCTCGCGTAGAAGACGTCCTCGACAGCATCGCCCTTTTCCTCTGTCGGGGTCGAGCACGCAAATTTGACTTATGTGGAAGATTCTGGCCTTGATGCGGATTGTGGCCAGAGTTTCGTTCACAGGTGTGAACCTGGAAAGAAGGCTACGTAGTTTCCGGCTTACAATGAATCCACATTCAAATTCACGCTTCTCCGCATAGCAGCTGTAGTAGATGCTGCAGTCTGCTCTCTTAAAACAGCCTTTTCTTTTCCATCGGATCTCCTGGATGGCGGTGATGTTAGCCTTTATTTTAACGAGAGCTTCCGCCAGTTGGACAGCGGCACCTTCCCTATAACGGGTCCGGACATTCCAGGTGCATATTTCGTTTAGGGGTTCATATCAGAGGCTGTTTTAGTTTTCATTGGGAAATTAGTAATGTGGTTGGAGCCCAAACCCTACGCACATTCCAAGATCTTGTAGAGATCCCCTCAAGTTTATAGTCTAGAGGAGACAGGGTGTTAGTTTACCGTTTCCAGGAGACACCACTTGGAGGTTTTCAGTCGACTTGAGACGATTTCGTCATGCATAATGCTGGTCTCGCAAAGTTTAGGCAATCAACCACGTTGCCATGTGAAGATCGCCCCCTTGTCTCCCTGGTTTTCAGGTATGCGTAAAATGTGGTCCCTTAATTGCTGCTTTCCTATTAGCACATCCACTGAAGATAGGCCTTAGATAAGGCAACAATTTCCGTCACAGGTTTGGAAGAAGGCTTGCCGCAAGGAGCTGAAGCTCCAGTCTTCAAAGCCCATTGAGTATTTGCATTCTTAGCGTAAATATAACTATCCACATAGAGGACTACTGTACCTGCTAATTACTCAAAAGCTTGGACATTCTGTCCAAATTAGTTTAACCTAATTAAGAAAAATTTTGACTACAGTTGAAATCTGTCAGTCCCTAGGGCTACCTCCATTGGACTAACATTACTATTTTACATGGTTATGAATGAGAGGTACACACAAAGCTAAGACAATCTTAACGAAACTCGGACAGAGTACTGAAAAATGTATGTAAGAGATGTGCTCTATAAGATCGAAATCGGTTAGACCTTAGAGGTATCTCCCTAGGACCAATATAAATTTTTAACATTATTTTGTATGGGAGGTAGATGTAAAGGCAAGTCGATGTACAAAAAACTCGGTCAGATTACTAGTAAAAATTATTGTTATAGATGTGTACAAAAAATCGTCGGATATCGAAAATTGGTTAAATCCTAGAAGTACCTCTCTTCGACCCATATTAGTTCAATGACAGTTAAACATTTCGATAAATAGGAATCTATATATATAAAAATGAATGTGTGTATGTTACAAGTAGACTCCCAAACCGCTAAACCAATTATTATGAAATTTCAGGGCAGCTGTATCAAAGTCTTAATAGTGTTCCTGTGAAGTTTGGTGCCGACAGAACGTGGAGGCGTGACTCCTCCCATACAATCATTATTTTCGATATCGAATAGCTTTGGAAATATATAATGCACAGCCTCAAAATTCGGCATTCGAGCTCAATTGACAATTGCTGTTTTATTGGTAACATTTTATACCGTTAGACAAGGGGCGTGGCACTTTCTTAACATTCAAACTTTTCATCATAATTTACGAAACATAAACTCTAAACGAATATAGTATTAAGTCCTGTCCTTCGACTGTTCAATTTGAGCGAACATTGGAAAAGGGGGCGTGGCACCATCCATACAATTCACATGTTTAATTCACAGCAGTGTATTATCATGTAAGCTTATGAAATTATTTCCATACGACAAGTAATTCAAAAACAATTTATTTAAGAGTGCCGAAAACAAAATGTTGAACCCGAAAAAGTTCATGAATGAATTAAAACAAGTTAGTATGTGTGGTTCTAGGGTAATATTTGGCTACAAATATTATTATTATTATTTCCTGCACGATTTGAAATTTGCGTGATCTTTTTTGTGAAATATGGCTATATAGCAGCTTTGAGCAAAGTAGCTCAAAGATGCTATTTAGCTCATACATCAACTAATTAAGATGCAACTCATCAACAACATGCACACACACAAACACACGCTCGCACTGTCACTTTCGCTAAATTCATTACACCAGCATCATCATCATCATCATCATCATCATCATGCTCGTTATCGCCATCATCACCATCCTTGTTGCCATTTTGTCCTTTTATTTTATTAATAATTCTTATCGCATCGCATCGCCTTGCCATCTTATCTCATCTTAGCTCAGCTCAGCTCAGTTGCGTCTTTTACACAATCACATGCGAAATTGCACATTTCCCCATACAAACTTATACAGACACACACACACATACACGGACATTTTCACCCATTTACAAGCATAAAAAATATGTTTTGTCGTTTGCTGCCAAAAGCAGCAACTTGTATGTGGCCCTTACTTAGCTCCCCTACACCATACCCCACCCCTCTATAATCATGATAATGATAATAACCTTATAGTTGTTGCTTTGTTGTTCTTGCTGTCGTTGGTGTTGGGTTTTTTTATTGCCTGGCAAGGCGGACGCATTCTCTTAAGATTAATGAGTTCTTAAGGAAAATGATGTACGTCAATGACACTTGATGTCATCTTCATCATGATATCGCCTACAAAAATTGATAGATTGCGGTATTACGTTGTTGTGATTTTAGGTACTTTAGGTTTTAAGGCAACAAAATATTATATCAGGCACATTATATTTACAAGCCACGCCCCTCAACAAGCATACATTACAATGTCACACACACATGCATCTGCTCAAGGCAATAATAATAATGAACAATCATAGCAGCTAGCTTTAAGAATACGTGGCAAAAAATAAAGCATCATTGTGTGTGTGCTCTCACGTGATTTATTATTTTTTTTTTCTTTTTTTTTGTGTACATTGTTACTATGGTAATATAACTTGAGTTGAATTTCATACCTTAAACATAATAAAGGAAGCAACTTCTTGCTTTCATAAAAATACACAAAAAAAAAACACTTCCTAATCTGTTGATTTTTGTAGCAAATTTTTTAAATTGGCTTTCATTCTGAGATTTCTGCTGCTCGTACTCGTAGTCATCAGGTGGTTATGATTACTGCATCTTCATTATTGTTGATTGTATTTTCATCAAGCTATAAATATATAAAAAAAACATCAACATTTATTATTTTCATGATTTTATGATGTCATTATTGTTCCTTATGTTATGTATTCTGGTATTTGTTGAGGAAGAATGATGATATCAAAAATAAAAATATCACAGAATTGATATGAAATATATAAGAACAGTTAATAGTTGGGGGCTGAAGATAAATTTGTGACGAAGTATTTGTGAAAAGACGGTTTAACTTCTTATTTTTTACTGAAAAATTCATTTATAAATATATGTCATATAATTAATACCATCTACTATTTTGGCAGTACACTCAAGGCACACCATATTAGTTTATGAGTGAGAAAACATATAAAAGAATGACCCGAAAATGAAATTTCAAAATAAAAAATGCAGGAGGGGTGCTAAGGCTTTTAATTTTTTCTAATGCTGATATCATGATACCCCACTCTCATATAAAAAGTTGTTATAAACAGTTCCTTTGGTGTATTTTATAATGACTCCTAAAGTCTTTATTAGTTAATATTTTTATATTTAATCAACTAACAAAAACGTTTGTAAGTTAGACCGACCAAGGCCAAGACCAAGACCAAGACCAAGACCAAGACCAAGACCAAGACCAAGACCAAGACCAAGACCAAGACCAAGACCAAGACCAAGACCAAGACCAAGACCAAGACCAAGACCAAGACCAAGACCAAGACCAAGACCAAGACCAAGACCAAGACCAAGACCAAGACCAAGACCAAGACCAAGACCAAGACCAAGACCAAGACCAAGACCAAGACCAAGACCAAGACCAAGACCAAGACCAAGACCAAGACCAAGACCAAGACCAAGACCAAGACCAAGACCAAGACCAAGACCAAGACCAAGACCAAGACCAAGACCAAGACCAAGACCAAGACCAAGACCAAGACCAAGACCAAGACCAAGACCAAGACCAAGACCAAGACCAAGACCAAGACCAAGACCAAGACCAAGACCAAGACCAAGACCAAGACCAAGACCAAGACCAAGACCAAGACCAAGACCAAGACCAAGACCAAGACCAAGACCAAGACCAAGACCAAGACCAAGACCAAGACCAAGACCAAGACCAAGACCAAGACCAAGACCAAGACCAAGACCAAGACCAAGACCAAGACCAAGACCAAGACCAAGACCAAGACCAAGACCAAGACCAAGACCAAGACCAAGACCAAGACCAAGACCAAGACCAAGACCAAGACCAAGACCAAGACCAAGACCAAGACCAAGACCAAGACCAAGACCAAGACCAAGACCAAGACCAAGACCAAGACCAAGACCAAGACCAAGACCAAGACCAAGACCAAGACCAAGACCAAGACCAAGACCAAGACCATGACCAAGACCATGACCAAGACCAAGACTAAGACTAAGACCAAAACCAGATCAATACACCTAGACTTTTATCGCATCGATTATGCACGTAGTGAACCTTTATCTAGGATTCTTCGTGTGACCAATAGTATGCTCAACGATTTTGATTTTCCTATAAGCAAATCACATTGCCGAAATATTCTTCTACGCTTCAAAACTTTTCATTTAATTTTATTCAATTTTCTTGCAGGGCTGAGCGCCGAGAGTCAGAATTTTCAAAATCAATACAAATTATTTGACGACTCACTTTGTCACTTTATTTCGTTCAATATTTATACCGCCACGCGTACTGCGTAAGGCGTATATTAATTTTGTCAGGAGGTGTGGTACGCCCGTAAGGAGGAGTGGTAGGTATGAATTCAAAGTGTTTTGCGTAGACACCTGCCGTGTAGGCTTAAGTCTACGTTGCTCCATAGCATGGGACCGAAACATTGCATCGGCCAATGCCCCTTCGAGGGTTCAAAGGTACCAAATTAGCTTAATGTTATGATGACATATCGCAACCCTTGGTTTGGGTGGAGGCCTATCTAACATCTCTTCCGTACTGCGGAGTACGGCGCCCGAGTTGAGAATGCAACTCACACACCGAGCTAGGTAGCTCTTCCCGCGAAATGGGTAGTAAACCACAACCACCACGAAGCTCCCCGAAGGGCCAGCCCAGTAAGTCAGCCTGGCGAAAGCCAGGGGCCGCTGACTACCCGTGGTACCAGTTTTAAAGTCCTTGATCAGACCTGAGTGGTAGGTATATATTCTTTATCAGCATCATGTCCGCCTGTGGACACGATTACATTTTAAAGCTTTATTTTTAAAGCTATCGTACTGAACTTCAATATAAGATCAAGTTCGAGAATGGGCTAAATTGGATGAAAACCACGCCTACCTCTCATACAACCTCAATAATTAAAACTCTATAAAGAGGCTAATATTTAAGATACACAACTTAAATTCGGTACTTGTGCGTTCTATGTGAAAACTGAGGTATGTTAGAAAAATGGACGTCATACACCTACCAACACGCCCACCTCCCATAGAGCCCCAAAATTGAAAACTATATAAATAGGCTTCTGTCGAAGCCACAAAAGTAAAATTAGATAGGTATCCATTTTATATAAAAATTAAGGCGTGTTCGAAAAATAAGCTTCATCCACCCACGAACACGCCCACCTCCCATAAAACCCCAATATTTAAAACTATATAAATAATCTGCTGTCAAAGCTACATTTATTTATTTTATATCAAAATTTAATTTATCAAAATTTAATTTATCAAAATTTAATTTATCAAAATTAAAGCCAGTTAGAAAAATGGGCGTCATCCACCCACGAACACGCCCACCTCCCATATAACCCCAAAATTTAAAACTATACAAATAAGCTTCTGCCAAAGCTACAAAAGTAAAATTAGATATTTATTCATTTCATTAAAATTTAATTTATCAAAATTTAATTAATCAAAATTAAAGCCAGTTAGAAAAATGGGCGTCATCCACCCACGAACACGCCCACCTCCCATATAACCCCAAAATTTAAAACTATACAAATAAGCTTCTGCCAAAGCTACAAAAGTAAAATTAGATATTTATTCATTTCATTAAAATTTAATTTATCAAAATTTAATTAATCAAAATTAAAGCCAGTTAGAAAAATGGGCGTCATCCACCCACGAACACGCCCACCTCCCATATAACCCCAAAATTTAAAACTATACAAATAAGCTTCTGCCAAAGCTACAAAAGTAAAATTAGATATTTGTTCATTTCATTAAAATTTAATTTATCAAAATTTAATTAATCAAAATTAAAGCCAGTTAGAAAAATGGGCGTCATCCACCCACGAACACGCCCACGCCAAAATTTAAAACTATCTAATTAGGCTTCTGTAAAAGCTACAAAAATAAAATAAGATATTTATTCATTTCACATCAAAAGTTGAGCGTGTTAAAAAAATGGCCGGGACCCACCCACGAACACGCCTACCTCCCATACAACCCAAAAATTTAAAACTATATAAAGAGGCTTCTTTCTATCAAAACTACAAAAATAAAATAAGATATTTATTGATTTTATATCAAAATGCAGTGTTGGAAAAATGGGCCTCATCTACCCACGAGCCCACCTCCCATATAACCCCAAAAATTAAAACTTTAATAGAGTTTAAGAAGAAAGAGAAGAGGCTTCTCAATAAGCTACAGGAAAAAACTTGGTACGTTTGTATTTTATATCAAAACTAAATTGTGGAAGAAAAGTGGGCATCATCCAACTACGAACACACCCACCTCCCACACCACCCATAATAGTGAAAACTCTATAAATAGGCTAATATTTAAGCTACGGAACTGAAATTAGGTATTTGTGTATTTTATATCAAAACTGAAGCATGTTAGAAAAATTGGCGTCAACCACTCAAGAACTCGCCCACCTCCCATACAATCCCAAATTGAAAACTTTATAAAGAGGTTTGTCTTTACTTTGCAGGAAAATAATTTGAGAGAATGTATTTTAGACGTCATCAAAATTGTAAAATTTTTTGAAATCTCATCAAAAAGAGCTACAATTTAAGATTTTGTACCATTACGAATCGGCCGTGGGAGTATTTTAACTTCGGCCAAGTCGAAGATATACCTTACTAGTTTTTTGACAATTCTGACTTTCGGCGTTCAGCCCTGCAACTACCTTATTTGTTGTACTATGATGACTGTGAAAGAGAGAGAGTATTGAGAGATCTGCTGTTACTTTGTTCATTCTACCTAGTGATGCCAGAAGGTGGATTTTTCCCCGTTTTTAGGTGACTTCATAGCGAAATGGGAAAACAAGAAAAACATGATTAAAACGGCAAAAATTTAGTTGAAAGCATTTTTATGAGAAAAATTTAATTTTTCAGAAAATCGACCAAATATTTTATTTCTTATTTTATTAATAGGTTTATTTATGAGCAAAAAATTCGAGTTCAGGTGAGGTTAAGTTGAGATGACACGGCTTTCCAGGGCTTAACGAATATGAGTTCGGAAGTCAAAATCCTTAAAAGGGAAATAAGGTTCTAGTTAAGCCTTTTCAAAGGTTTCCTAAGAATGGAAATTTCCTAACATCGAACATAAAATGCATACAAAAAAAAAAACAAATTGGCCATTTCAGCCCTTGAAAGGACTTTGACCGAGCTTCTTATGATCAATTGTGTTGTGTGTGTTATTAAATGTTTGCACACAATTGACCGAGAACTGGACCTACATGTTTTATGCCGACTCTGAACGGCTAAAGTTCATGTTCTCAAGAAGCTTTACATGGCATTATTTACCTTCATCTCTGAGGTTTGCCATTGTCTGCAGAGAGGTGGTGACCATTCAGAAAAATTTTTTATTGAAAAAAACTTTCCGCCGCGGCTGGGGATCGAACCCGGGCTCCGAGCATGCTAAGCCACACACTTATCCTGCATGCCACGGTCACCACATAAAATGCATAAGTTGAGGAAAATATACGATTTTGGCTATTTTTAGGTTTATCAAAAAAAAATTTTTGTTTTTGGTATCGCATTTCAGGTATCCGGCATCTCATGTCTTTTTCACGTCCCTACATTATCTAATATTTATATAAAAATCTCGATGTTAGTGTTTGAACTCCTCCGAAAAACGACTGAACCGATTTAAATTAAATTTTTGTTGTATATTTATTAGATATGAGAATAGGTCGTAAAGTATTTTTTACCTTCCTACTCACGAGGGACGCGGCACTTTTACAAGAACTCAAATTTTCGGCTTTCAACTATAAATCCCACATGAATGAAACACGGTACGAACTTACTATTGATACGATCTTTAGAAAGGGGGGCATGGCACCGACCATACAATTCAACTTTTTGATATCGAATAGATTTGAAACTAAACGTCGTATAACAATGAGCCTCAGTATGAAACAACTGCTTGGTCAGGTGATTCAAATACAAAACAGGCACGGGCATTGCAGTAAGAGGCGTGGCTCCGCCCATAAAACTCAAATTTTCGACACGGTATATGGCTATGAAAGTAAGAATCACAGAACATTTTAACTCAGATTGAAGTAAATGGTGTTCTGCTACTGGAAAACCAGAACGGGCATTGTACAAGAGGTGTGGCTCCACCCATATAAGACACATTTTTAAATTGAATCGCTTTGGAAATAATAGTAACAGATCAACGAAATTCGTCTTGGAGTAACTATTTGGTGATATCCTTCTACTCGAAAATACTCTCAAACAAAAACGGATAGTGGACAAGGTGTTGGCCTCAGCCCATAAAAAAAATTTTTATATTTAATGACTCTGAAAATAATGTTCAAAAAATATTGAAACTCAGAGTGGAGTGGATATTCAAAACGGGAATTCAGCCCATAAAAAAAATTTTTATATTTAATGACTCTGAAAATAATGTTCAAAGAATATTGAAACTCAGAGTGGAGTGGATATTCAAAACGGGAATTATCTCTATCAAAATCTGGCGATTCTAACATGTGTTTACTCTCATGTGTATTTTTTTCTCACATACCCAATATGTAATGTATTGCGTTATATTATATATCAATACGTGAACATTGAAAATTTGATGGTGCTTTTCAAACTTTGAAAGGAGAAATAAAATTTTCGTAATAAAAGTCGGTTTTTTGTCTACACAATATTTATCTAAGAATTAGCTTTGAAATTGGTTCAATTTGACTTTTCTCAAAATAAAATTTGATCCAAAAAATTTTATTTTATGGGCTCTTCAATTGTCAACAAATGTAAAGAAAGCTGTTTCGAATTCAAAAGTTTAACCTTTCAAACCAATATTTTAGTCGAATTTTAATGGTTTTTAAAATTTTTATAATTTATTCTAAAATGTTGTTAAATTTTCTTTCAAATGTGATAACAAGAGATAACAGTGATAACATTGTAAGGCTCTATGCAAAATTATTTTTAATGAATTTTCTTCATATTGTCGATGGCGTATTTTATCGTAGTATTTCATTTAGTACGTATTTCAACCAAATGCCGAGAGAGCGAAAAAAAAAACTATATCACATCAAATGTTCTCAATTGAAAAGCTAATATCACTGTCATGTTGGAATAGATTTCTTTTATTTGTTTCTTTTTTTTATTTTGGATTTGAAATTTATTTTTTTGAAAATTAATAAAAATTTTACAGTTATTTTGTAATTATGTTTTAATTATTTGCTTTAAAAAGAGCCCTAAAATGTGCTCCAAGCCAAAAATTTAATAAAAATTATTTTTGTTGTAAAAGTGATTTAAACTCAATATTCCATTCTTGTTTGCCATTCAAATGGCATTTTATGCGTTGGCAAAAACTTTTCTTACATTCTGAAAAATAATAGATTTTGATAGTTTTAAGAAGTTAATTAGTTTTGAAACGAACACTTTGAAACTAAACTCAATAACAGATGGTGAAATTGCAATTAACATTAACTCACTTTTTATAAAAAGTGAAGCTTGCGACTTTTGATTCTAACTCCATCAGATATGATATATCCAAAAACAAAAACTCTCTCAAATTTAGAATGAATTGTGTTGCGGTAAAATATTATCGACATTGACACCTTTTGCCAAAACATAACAACAAAACTGCAGCTACTCAACCTAGAAAAGCTTTTTGCACCCACTGCCAATAATTTGCACATTATAAGTTATATACATAAATAAATCAGTCAATTGACAAGCCTCGGTGAAAATAACAAAGAATAATGCTTAATTTTCCAAGCGACTAGCGACACAGGCGGAGAGTAAAACGAATGAAAAGGTGTTAGAAACAGTTAGGTTGATTTAGCTTCCGGCTGTAAACAACATGGCAAAAGGCCAAAATCATTGATAAAATTTATTATGAATCTATTTGGTTTTTTTTCCAAAAACACACACACACAAGCACTACATTTGATTGATGGAAAATTTTGAATAAAGCACAATATGTTTGGTCAAAACGCCAAAAATTTGTACTTTTAATTAAATAAAAAGTGTATTAATACAAACATATTTTTAAGCTTAGTAGGAATTTAGGTCATGTCATTTATTAAATGTATAATCTTAAATATTTAATAGCCATTTTAATAACACAAAATTATTTACTCTTGCCATTACTTTCAGATGTTCAACGCTACGCTGGTCATGGAGCAATTTTTATAATTTATAATATCTACACACACCCTGACAAGGAGCTATCATGAAATTCAGTCATAAAAACGGAAGTAATAAAATTTGAAAATGCATTCGAAAAAGCAAATTAAATAATTTATTGCCAAAACTTTGGTAATAGAAGTGAGCACAACCGAGAAGCGAGTGCAACAGTTGCCATCAACTAATTATAGTTCAAAATATTATTCAGCTTTTTGCCAAATTTGTGCTGCTTTGTCAGAACGACAAGCGACAGACGATAAGGCTTGCCAAAATGTCAGACAAAAAAGATAAAAAGGACAAAAAAACAAAGGATAAGAAACGGCTTAAGGCGAACAAAGAGTCAAGCACGCGTCTGGATGTCGATTTATGGGAGGTAAGTAGTGGCTGCGAAGAATTAGAGCTCAGTTTATCAACAAACTTTAAAATAATTTCAATTTGCTTATTTATAAACTTGATTGAGCATTTAATAAAAAATGCAAAACTACATTTTCCATATTTATTTTATTCTTTTCTTTCAATTGACACTGAAACTTAATTGCTTGGCGCAACCTTAGCCAAGAAAAATGGTCTAGATGAAACACATCATAGCAAGCTGATAGCAAGAAATAACATGACAGATTTTCTTCCCTCCTTGAAATAAGCTTTAAAAAAATACTTCTATTTTTTCAATTTTTTTTTTTTTTTAATGTGTTTTTGTGTAAATAGCAGAGCATAAAAAAACACAATAACAAACTTAGACCAACTGTCATCATTGGCTTTGAGCCAAAAACTTGTACGTTCCAGGCAAGTGACAGCATCAAGTGTTGCCACTAGCTTCATTACTGAAGGTTATCTACCTTGAAATAGAAACTGAACAAACAGAACACTTACTTTGTAGTTAATGTTTGTTGCCGAAAGAGTTGCATATTTAGAGAGACGTTAGTTAGATTTGCATTACACTGGTTTACAAATAACGAAAAGTTGTTTGTACTTTGAATGCCACTATCCTTTTCTCATGTAAAATTGGTCGCTAATTCCGAAAAAAAAATTTATTTTTTTTTCTGTCACTCCGTTTTCGAGATATTGCCCACTGTAGGGTTTTCAACGAAAAAAAAAAGTTGGTTCCACTTAATTACATATATCTTCAGAACCAACAACAGTAATCAAACAAATGATATATCCAATAAAAGCTAATAAAATTTCTTACAAACAATGCAGACACCATTTTTTGGTCGAGTTGTTAGTTTTGGCGGAATAAATTCAAATTTCGGGGATTTTTTTTATTTTTCAGAAAAATTTCCAAAAAAAGACAAAATAGTTGCAAATTTCGTTAAGAAATCAAAATATTTTGTTACTTTTGATATTTTTTTCTAAAAGCCTTTATTTTTTCAAAAAAAATAAGCTATTGTTGAAGAAAATCTATTAAGAAATGAAAAAGTTGTGTTTAATGGAACGAAATCCCAAAATTGTGTGATTATCAATTTATGCATTTGGACTGGATTCTGGAAGGATTCTTTTAGGATGACTGTTTCTAGCTTCCTCGGGAACAATAAAAGTGAATCTTACCAGAAAATAGTCAACGAGTTGCTCAAGAACTATTAAAAAATAGGCGTAAATATGTCTCTGAAAATTCACTTTCTGCACTCCCATTTGAATTTTTTTCCGAAGAATCTCGGTGACGAGAACGACGAACATGGGGAAAGATTCCACCAACATATGAAAGCAATTGAGAATCGGTACCAAGAATTTTGGGACGAAGGAATGATGGGCGACTATTTTTGGTTTCTCATCAGATAAACCGATCCCGAATTAAATAAACGACAAAACAAGAATTCTAATCATTTTGAATTTCTGAATGATAAATAAAAATTATTTACAATGTAAATAACAATATAAATGTTTTAAGGGAACAATACAAATTATTAATAATAATTATATACAATTTAAATAATGTAAAAATAATGTTAATTATTAAAATAACAATAAAAATGAATAATATATGATTTTATTACAACAACCTTTAGTTCTCATTTTTTTTTATGGCAATAAAATAAGTCCAAATGCATAAATTGATAATCACACAATTTGGGTGATTTCGTTCCATTACACACAACTTTTTCATTTCTTAATAGATTTTCTTCAACAATAGCTTATTTTTTTTGAAAAAATAAAGGCTTTTAGTAAAAAATATCAAAAGTAATAAAATATTTTGATTTCTTAACGAAATTTGCAACTATTTTGTCTTTTTGTGGAAATTTTTCTGAAAAATAAAAAAAATCCCCGAAATTTGAATTTATTCCGTCAAAACTAACAGCTGGACCAAAAAATGATGTTTGCATTGTTTGTAAGAAATTTTATTAGCTTTTATTTGGTATATCATTTGTTTGATTACTGTTGTTGGTTCTGGAGATATATGCAATTAAGTGGAACCAACTATTTTTTTTCGTTGAAAACCCTACAGTGGGCAATATCTCGAAAACGGAGTGACAGAAAAAAAAAAATTTTTTTTTCGGAATTAGCGACTGATTTTACATGAGAAAAGGATAGTGGCATTCAAAGTACATATTGGCTGTAAACCAGTGTTATTCGATGGCAATTTGATATTAAATATTAAAATTTTCAGTTTAGATAAATTCTTTAATGAACCCGAGAAATAATTTATGTCCGTAACACAAAAGTGTTCAGGCACAAAAATGTCGAGTATCAGACTCAATTCCATTGTTAAAAAAAATTTACGTTATCTTATTTTTACGCCCGATAGTTAATTTTTAATTACTTTCTGTAATAAATCCAGTTTCTGAAATATATCAGTAATACAGTTCCTAAAAGTATGCAAAGCATATTTCTTCAGACCACAATTTTTTTACAATGAGTTATTAAAATGTTCCAATTTTTTTTAATATAAAATAAAGTTGAAAAAAAAATCTTGTGAAAATGTTACACTCAGTGAACTGCAACAGGGTGGTCCAATATTAATGCCAGCGAACAGTGCATTGATCCCTGTTCCCATAAAAGACGTGCTTCAATGCTACTATAATTTATAAGAAAATTAAATGTATGCCTCATAAGTTTTGGGGTAATTAAGGCAAATTAAAACAAACTTATTGAAATTGGTTAGTCCTTAGGGGCAACTCCATTGGACCTATAATAATATATTTCATGAATTTGTATGGGAGATACATGCAAAAATTGGCCGATCTTAACTAAAATCGGTCCGAATGCTAGAAAAATAAATTTATAGAGTACTAGCGGATGTAAACCGGTGTTACTCGGGGTTGTGCCTCGAGCACAGAAAAAGGACAATTTTCAAAACTATGAGAGCAGTTAACATTTCTTTAATTATCAATTTAATTTTAAAACTTTTTAAATTATAGTATTTTGGGGTTTCTTGGGGTCACTTCCTCCTTCCGTAGATAGTATTTAGCCAAATTTTCGAAAAACTGTACCCAGAGGCGTTCCTACGGGGGGCGGAGAGGGCGGTCCGCCCCGGTTACCACCATTTTAGGGGTGACACCATTTCGATATTCTTTTATTTGTCAAACAATCAAAAAAGTGAAAAAATACTTAACGCTAAAAACTGTGTGTCTCATTTTTTTAATAGCTGTTTTAAAATTTAAAATTCTGCTTGCAAGTCGAATCAATGAGAAGAAAACATTGTGGAAACGTTTTCAAAGCTAAAATTAATTAAAACTTATTCAAGGTCTTCCAAGGGAGAGGCAAGAGTTTCCGATCTTGCTATTTGATCCATTGAAAACGAGCTTCCAAGTAATATTGATTTCGATGAGGTTATTTCGAAAGTTATTTATTTGTTAAGCCTATAATGCATCGAAATGGTTTAAGAATAGAAAAAATGTTGTTGTTTTGGTTTTAGGCTATAAAAAAAAAGAAGGTTATTGGATTTTAGCAACACTTTTTTATAAACAAGAAAGATTTGCAAATTTAAAATGTGATTTTTTACGAAAAAATGTAAATTTTGAACAAAAAAATATTAAAAATTTATCAAATTTCAGAATTGAATTCAAAAAAAAATTCTTCGGTCTTAGCGACTCTTTTTCGTAATTTGATTTGAAGTATTGACTTTTTATTTCCAAAATTTTATCTGCACCTTTTTATAAAAAAACAGTTATCCAGGTTTAATAAAGCAAAGTTCAAAAGGGAATTAAAAAAAAAAAGGATTCTTTAATTTTGTAGTGAATCTCACGAAGAAGTTATTGTGATGAAAGGCAGTAGTGATATGAGTGATAAAAAAAAGTTACCATATTTATTTTTCTATTATAAATAACATAAAATGTGTCTTAAATTGGATTTTTAAAAAACAAATAATATAGGTGCAAGAGTGGTACCCTTAAGGTTTTACCAATTTCTATCATTTTCAGTTCACATCTGTTACTCTTCTTGTCACGCATTCTCACTGAGTTTTGATAGGATCGGGCTACTGTTGTATGTACTTCCCAACTTTTGTAAGCACTCGCATTCAAAATAATGTACAAAATAAATATAGGTCCAAGGAAGGTACCCCTAGGAACTAACCGATTTAACCATTTTTGCAATTTTGCTTATTTAGCTTAAATTATTCAATCATACAAAATTTAATAATAATCGGAGCACTCCTTCTATTTTTGTACCAATTTTGTATAGGATGAATAGCAGCAATAGGTGCAGCGCCATTAAAAAGCATACTTTCAAGAATTTTTTATGACATATTGTTATTACAGATTTATTGTGAAAACATTGAAACAACATTTGAAGATTTTTTAAAAAATTTGGTACAAATATATAAAGTAACAATCGATTTATTGCAATTGTCCGCTGGTGCCTAAAAAAATTGGTTTTTGCAGTGAACGCGATGAAATGTTGATGTTTTTTACAATAAAATCGACCTATTTTTTATTGTCAGATAGATACTAATCGAAAAATTTAAACGTCATTTGAGAGTTATTTGAATGTGCAATATGTGGATAATTTAAAATTATAGTATAATTTTTAAAATGATCGGTTCAGTAGTTTTCTCCAAATCGTGGTCACCGACTTTAAAAATTACATGTTTGGGAAAATCGATTTAAAGTTTTGTTCACTGGTAGTTGAAGGCAATTGTCCTCAAAATTCAATACAATATTATTGAGATGTTCAAAACTTACTCCGCCCTTAATAAGTTTTCTTTATTTAACCTTTTTTTCGAAAAACATGATGATAATAATAAAAACACTAAATCACATCTTACTGCATTTAAAAATTTCTTATCTATAGGGGTGACACCATGAGTACCCGCCCCGGGTGACACCAAGCCCAGGAACGCCTCTGACTGTACCTGCCAGAGATGATTAAAAAAAAAAATGATATCCTTGACGTCTCGATCTGACGTCTGGTTTTTGAGGAAAATGGTCACCCAGTTTGAAAAAAACATTTCGAGAAAAATGCGTTTAAAGTTTTTCTTAGCATGCATTTAATATGCAATATTATCTCAAAAAAAATACAATTTTAAAAAATCCTATAAGCATCGATTCGATTAGTTGATTGTCTTCGTTCAATTTCAGTTTTGGACGATACTGTTCGGTTAATTTTTTTTCATCTTTTTCTAGCTTCTGCTCGTATTCGTTAAACTTCTTTTTTTTCGTTGAGCTTTGGTTCTAAACTTCGTTTGCCTTCGACTCATTCCTTTATTTTTGTCGAAAGAATTTTTAAAAGCATAGGATCTATTTCAGAAACAGATACAAATCCTTACCAAGTTTCATCAAAATTGGTTTATCCGTTTTGGCGTGAATGAGCCAAACTAAGTTGATTGAATAAAGCGCCCTTAGAACTTACACGGAATTATCTGCAATGAAACTTTAAAATCGCTTGGCTTGGCGATAAAATCAAGGAAAAACTCCTTATTTCAAGGGAAAAAAGTTCCTCTCTCCTCCAAGTAATAAAATTTTAAATATAACAACAACCACCATAATTCATCAGATTTGCTCTCCGAGTGATTTTTCTTATTTCCCAACCTGGTGAAATGGCTAGGTGGAGAATGACTTACGTCATACGAGGAGGTCATCGCCCAAACGCAATCCTACTTTTGGAACAGCATGAAAAAATTTGTAAAAACTTTTAGATATATGTAGGTATTATAATAGGCAGGAAATATGTAGGAGGTGAAAAGATATTATGTTGAGAAACGAAAAAATTGTACGCAAGAAAAAATTATTTTCTGGTTTTTTTCTAGGAATTTATTGAACTACACTCATAGCACTCATTAAGCAGAAAGCACAGTGCATCTTATTTTTGTATTGTGCAAATCTTACTCAATTAGCACAAAGCTGGAACATAGCACATGTGCATGAACAGTAAAAGTTGTTAATTATTGCCGTTTAATGTCAAGTTCAAGAAGCTGTCAATGAACACATGAACACGTGTGAGAAATTTTAAAATAAATTTATTATATATAAAATCGCTCAAACTGTTATAGTTGTTAATGCTATGTATAGGCTGAACATGTTAGCCTGGACCAGAACCTGTTTCGCTATTACCGTGCTTTTAAATCAGGGGTGCGCAAACTACTACATACAAAGTTTTGTGTTTGTATTGCAAAGCTTTTGTTTTTCAAGTTAACACTGAACGAAAAGCACGAGTTAGTTCATTGTTACAATCACAACATATGTTCAGTCGCTGTTTGAACTTCATGCTTAAAGGTTGCGGTCGCTTCCTACTGCGTTGACATGTTCAATACTACAAGCTTCGTTTAAAAATTAAGTAAAATTCTACGAATTAAATAAATCCTTATAATTTAAAAACAAAAAATTATTACAGACAAACAAATACAATAAACAAACGCATATTCATGCGTATGAATGGTAGTTTGTCGTTTTTAATAAGACAACGCAGGAGCAAGCGACCGCAACCTTACAGCATGAAGTTCGCACAGCGACTGATCGTGTGCTGTGATAGGACGAATGTGAATAAATATTCAGTGTAACAGTGCGAGTCTAGACTGCAAAGCTTTTTTGACAGAAAACTGTCGTATGCATGTGAAAGCTATCCGCCCATGGGCGGCCTTTTGCGCATGCCTGTTTTAAATGAAAAAATTGTTAGCCTAAAAGTATGCACACAAAATTTATTTGATATATATGAGTAATTAGACATTGACGACGACTGGAACAAAATAACTGTTAAATGAAAAATGTTATCGTCTGCTACTTAATTATTTTGAATACGACCCGTCGTATGACAGGCTTCTATACTAGTATTTTATAAAAAAGACAATAGTTTTAAAAAAGTTGAAAATATTTTTTAACAAACAAGAATGTTCTTTAAAAACTAAAATTTTTGTTCCCAATTTTAATTTTTAAGCTTTAATAAAAGTTTGGAAAATTTTTTAAAATTTTAAATATCCGAAAAAAATGAACTTTATGCAACAAAAAATTTAAAATGTTTCATGCTTTTTTCTTATATATATATAAATATATTTTTTTATTTCTAGCAAAATGAAGATCGTTACACTTCCGTGAATTTGCCCGTAAAAAAATCAAAAAACGATGGTAGCGGCAGCAGTCCGGCACCCATTACTATTACAACCAGCACTACTGGTGCCAGCACCAGCACTTCCATTGCAGCCAGTGTACGACCAATGCATGTAGACACCTCACCGGTGACTATAACCATTGGAGGTGGTGACTCGGCAGCCGCACTGGTGGCACTCGATAATAATGCCTTAGGCGTTGATATCAATGAACCCGAACGTGGAAATTGGACTGGACGTTTTGATTTTCTACTCTCGCTGCTAGGCTATTCGGTGGGGCTAGGCAATGTCTGGAGATTTCCATATTTGTGCTACAACAATGGAGGAGGTAAGTGCGAAAAAAGCTTGGAAAAATTATAAAAAAAGATTCTGTATAAAAGGGCGACATTCTGAAGGGGGATATACAGTTAAACAATTTTGTTAAGATATAAAGGTGTTTTTTATGAGGGAATAACGATATCACAGTTATTATTCATAGAGATATTGAATTGAAAATGGTTGTGAATCTTTAAAGAAGTATTTGATTTTAATAAACAATGGTTTTATTATGTTTTCAATCACTATTGCATACTTTTAGGCGCATTCCTGATACCCTTCACTATTATGCTGATTATCGCTGGCTTGCCGCTCATGTTTATGGAACTATCATTCGGTCAATATGCTGCTCTGGGTCCAGTCGCAATTTATGGTCGCTTCTGTCCGCTGTTTCGTGGTCTCGGCACTGGCATGATTATTGTGTCGGCCATTGTCATGTTGTATTACAATTTAATTATAGCCTGGACAATATTCTACATGTTTGCATCGCTTACATCGGAATTACCCTGGCAGAATTGTGAGAAGGAATGGAGCACAGAGAGTGAGTAGCAACATCCTAATTAATTATAGCTAAAAATTTGTATAAATTATGACAAATAGTGACTCAACTTAAAGTTCTTAGAAAATAAGTTAAGAATTGAAATTAATTTATGCAAACTTTAAAGCATTTATGAGTGACTTATGGACCAACACAACCAACAACAACAACTCTGCCGCTTTAAAGCATATTGTTAGCATTGAGCGTATTCACCACAAGATTGTGTTGTTTTTGTTGTTTTTGTTATTTTTGCTTACAAAACTCTTTGTCGTGCAGACAAGCCACAACGAACTTACTCAGCCTGCACCTCCCTCACCTCCCCCATTCCCATTGACATGACTTGGCTTGGAAAATTAAATTCGAAATTCCGGTAAATGATTTTCCGCCAGAGTCAACAAAACAGTGAAATGGGAAAACGACAGTTCTAAATTCATTTATTATGTCTTAAAAATAAAACGTTTTAATTTATACAACCGGCATGTTGTATAATTTTGTTCTTTTATCAATCAAGCATTCGCAGTTAGAATGTGTATGAATGTGTGTGTATCTTTTTATTTTAAGTACGTAAAAATGTGTTTTAATGATTAGGCAAAGATATTACCTACAATCTATCATACATACATACCTACCGTATATCTTGTGTTATAAATCTTTGAACATTACATTTTAATGTTGTCCTTTCCATTTTTTGTTTTTTTCTTTTTGTTTTCTCTTAATATCTGCTATCTTTTGAAATATCGATTAATATCATCTAAACATTTGTAGAAGCACAAGAACTCTGTCGTTGGCAGTGTGGGTTGCTGGTTTAGTCTGTGGCCAAGGTTAGTAGCAAATATGGCGTAGGAGTGGTTAGAGCTGCTAGAGTAAAATCATAACCAATGCCAAGATTTATAGACATAACCACAAAAAACATACAAACCCACACGCACGCACGTTACCGCACACAATGACAGCAATGAAGCACCTTCACGTTTATGTATTCTCACAAACACACACACACACCCATATTTTATTATTTATACATTGTGCTGAAAGCTGTTGAAAATATTTTAAGACTAAAGAATGAATTCTTATTGAAGCAATCAATGGTCGGGGGTGGTTTTGTTTTAATGTTCTAAATATTCATCAAAAGTTTTTAAAGACTGTATCTTAAAAATATTGGCTTACATTTTTGATTCACTCAAAATAGTTTTCAATATTGAACTGTGATGCGCGAAAGTGTAAAATTCCCGCTTTGATGAACTGATTATCTATCTAAGCCAATTAACTATGGAGATATGTTCGGAGCTAGCTCGACAAATACTTGTCAAAATTCGATGAAAACTTAAATTACTGCTATGTTTATATTCCTAGATGAATAAAGACTATGTTAAATTGTGATTTCATACAAAAGTTAATAGATGCAATTCATGCTTATATATAATGAGTAAAATTGTTTGTAAGTTTGTTACTCTGTTAGGGATAAACTCGAAAACCACTAAACCAATTTTGAAGAAAAATTGACTTTCCAAAATTTTGTATTTCAAGAAGGACATAGGCTATATTATATCGCGGTATAATATATAATTTAAAAGATATAAGCAAAAATACTTTATATATTTTTGTAAGTATTTGTGAGTATGTTTCTGCTTATGTAAACATACTATAAATTTGTTTATGAAGATTAATTGAAAAAAAGAAATTAAACATATCAGCGTTAAAGAACATATGCAGCCTTTATCTTATATGGTTATTCACGAATATATCAAAAGACAACTTTTGATACTAAAGTGACAAAAAGTAACAATTTTTTTTTGTTTTTTTTTTTTTAATAGAATTTTCTTCAATCATATCCCTGCATAAAAATGGACCAGATTTAGTATATTTCTGAACTAGTACCAAAAAGGGCCAGTACTGGTCCTACTGCATTACCCTTTCACAGTGAACGAACTGGCACTTTTTATGGATAGCTGTCATAGACAAAGACTTCAATTGTCCCCATGAGAATATTTTTTTCTCTATATTTTTACTAGTTCCATAGTGAATAGTCCAAACTAGTCCCGTTTCCTGCAGCTTAAATGTAGTTCGTTTTGAGCTCAAATTTTACCCTTTCGTACGAATATAATGGTAAATTAATGCATTTATTTGATCTTACATCACCAGATACCATTTTTATTTATGAGAAAAAAAAACCAAAAAAATAAAAGTACAGTCAAACTATTCTACCCTAAACGTATTTTTTACTAGCTCCAAACGAGCTCTAATCGCACTAGAAATAAACTAATTGGGTTTCAAGTGTCTCCAAAGTAACTGCTTGGATGTTTTCATAATTTTATATTTTAATAGTTCAACTCAAACACAAGTTCAACAGGATTTTGAGAGAAAAATTTCAATGGTAACATAATCTATATCTATACTATTATAAAAAGGCAGACTCACGGCTTATTTGGTGACGAGTGTTCTCAATAATCGCTGAACCGATTTTTTATAATTTTATCAATATTCAATTGGTATGATAAGCGAAATTGCTATAGGGTACTACGTTTTTTACAAAACTTTTTCTTTAATTATTTAAGAATTCATGTATGTTAATACATGCTAATGCTGTACAAACAGCACAACAAACAGCAGAAAACCAATGCTTAAGCTCTTGCTGTGAGAGTAACTCTCAAGACAGCACGGCTGCAGTGCTGTCACTTTACCACAATTGTGGTAGATCTACCACTTTTTTCGTCTTTTTTGACTTCTACCACTTTTACCACACACTATTTACCTTTTTCCAAAATCTACCACTATTTCATTTCCGTCATAATTTTTAATATAAACCTATTTTAACATAATAATTGTAAGTTTTTTTAAGTTCAACAGGAAATCGTAAGTTTTTTGAATGTGTGATTAAATTTAAAAAAATAAATTTAGATTTAATCATTGTAATATTTGTTTTTCAGTTATTTTTCAATTATTCCAAATATTTCTTAGAAATTGGCAGACAACGAAAATGCTAGCTTAGTCACAGTTCTTGTTCCCGAGGGAATTCAAGCCATTTTAATAATATCTGTCTTACCCATTCACAATCGAAGTCAGAAATTTTTTAAAACGCTTTTTTTTTGCCACTTGAGGCAAAATAAAATTTCATCCTCTGGAGCTTGTAAGTTCCCGAATTTTCCCAATATGCAGGAGTCAAATTTTTTAACATTTCGCAGGTTCTCAGCTGACTTCATTTTGTTGAAATAAGTATTTCTTTAAAAATATCTTAACGATTCTTTATAATATTTTATTAGTGGGTCTAAAATAAAAGTTTTCAATTTAATATTAGACCTAAGCAGTTGTATTTTGGTGCGCATGAAAACTATGCTTGAATATTGCTTCATCATCTAAGTCATCATGATGTTCCTTTCGAGTAGATCCCAGTCTACTCTTGGCTTGTTCGCAGTTTTGTTTGTAATTTGAAGCTCATGATTGGAAGCGGGATTTATGGAAATACTTAAGGTGTAGATATTACAAAAGCATTTCAAGTTCGCAAGCGAGAGCATCTAAAAATTCATACAAATAAGCTTTCCAGTCGGTAGATAAGCGGCACCTCTTCTCAGAGATTCTTTCTTCCTATTGAATTAAAAAAAAAAGCTAATACTTAGGGTCATGTGCAGGAAGCCGTTCCCAAAAAAAAAATTTATCCCAAAATAATTAATATTGTGTACAAAAAAATACATATAAACCATACTACAAATACGACAAAATAACGCTAAACCATTATTTTTATTGGATTACAGCAAATAAATAAAATTTTTTGTAAAGAGGAAAAAATCTACCACTTATTTTCCTAATCTACCACTCTTTTTGAGCACATTCTACCACTATTTAAAATTTTCAAGTGACAGCACTGCACGGCTGCCATGTTGTGTGGGGAGTTGCTCTCAGTTTGGTCTCTTGAGCAGTGCTGCCACATTTTTTTTCAGATAAAATACATGTGTTTGTCTAAGGCTGCGTTTATAGTGAACGCGATTCATACTGGCAGGCAGGCTGAAATCTGTGTGAAAAAACGAGATGCAGATAGCTATCCATCTCGCTTGTTCATATTGCCTGTCTGCCTGCCTATCTGACTCGGCGTTCTCTATAACCGCAACCTAAGGCGTAGCAACGCGCACCGGGTATTGTTAGTATGTTATATTCTGATTTCTTTGGTGAGTTTTTGCTTCTTACTGATAACCAATAGCCTATATATCAGACATCGTATCTGTTATTATTTTTTAATTTGACCTTGGAATAACCTTGAAATGACCTAAATACAGCAAACTGACCTCGGGTACGATATCAACAACCCAAAAAACCTATTTATCAGAAAGTTGGACATCATATCACTGTTATTTTCATAATTTTTACCTTGTAATGGCCTCTACTGTTATTTTCATAATTTTTACCTTGTAATGGCCTCTAGAGGAGCCTAACATACACTTTATACAGAAAAATTTTCCTCGAGTTTAGATTTTGACCTTGTAATGACCTTTAAATAAACTTAATACACAAAAAGTTAGTATGTCTTCGGTTTTTATTTTAATTTGACCTTGGAATGGTCTTTTAATAACCTTTATACGCACAAATTGATCTCGGATTCAGAATCAGCGACCCAAACAACCTATATATCAGAAAGTTTGTCATCGTGTCTCTATTTTTTTTTTAATTTTACCTCAGAATGAGCTTGTAATTTCATTTATACAGACAAATTGACCTCGAATTCAAAATCAGCGACCCAAAAAAACCTATGTATCAGAAAATTTAACATCGTTTCTCTGTTTTTTTTTTATAATTTGACCTCAGTAAGAGCTTGAAATGACCTTATTCAAATTAATTGACTCCGGATTCGAAATAAGCTTCCCAAAAAACCTATAAATCAGAAAGTTGATTATTGTATCTCCGTTGTTTTTTCATTTTGCGTTTTGAATGATCTTTAAATGACCTTTATACAGACAATTTGACCTCGGATTCAGAATCAGCTACCCAAAAACAACAAGTGTCAGGAATTAAGACATCGTTCCTGTTTTTTTTTTCAGTTTGACCTTAGAATGACCTTTAAAACGAAAAATTCACTTCGAATTCTGATTCAGCGCTCCAAAAAACCTATATATCAGGAAGTTGGACATCATATCTCTGTTTTTTTCTTTGTGTTTTACTTTGGAATGACCTTATAATTATCTTAATGCAGACAAAATGAACTCGAATTCAGAATCAGCGTCCCAAATAAACTTTTATGTCAGCAGTAAGACATCGTTACTCTGTTATTTTTTCAATTTGACCTTAGAATGACCTTGAAATGACCTTTACACAGACAAATTGTCGTTGGATTCGGAACCCCAAATTTGGAATCAGCGCCCCCAAAAACCTATATATCAGGATGTTGGATACCATATTTCTGTTTTTCATCATTTTGACCTTGAAATTACCTTTAAATAACCTTAATATATAAAAACTGACCTCGGATATGGCATCAGTGACCCAAAAAACCTATATATCAGAAAGTTGGAAATCGTTTCTTCGTTTTTTTTTTCACTTTGAGCTTGGAATAACCTTTACACAGAAAAATTAACCTCGAATTCAGAATCAGTGACTCAACAAACCCGTGTATCCGAATATTGGAAATCATATCTCTGTGTATTTTACCTCGGAGTGACCTTTAATTAACCTTGATATATACAAACTGACCTCGAATTCGGTTTCAGCTGCCAAATAGCTATATTTATATATCAAATCAAAATCCCAGAACATGTCCCTGAATTCAATCTGGAAAGGCAAGTTTTACTTCACGGCTTTTTCATTATTTGACCTTGAAATGACCCTAAGAGGGGCCGGGGTTGAATTGGTTTGCGCTCGAACTGACTCCAAATGAACTGCTGTTAAAAACTTTTTTTTGTCATATTTGAGGTGGGCTGAAAACCTTATTGAACCCCTTCCTTTGAAGATATAATTGATTGTTACCAAATTGTCTCTATAGAGCGGTTAGACCCCAGATCCGAATTTTTTAAAATGGTTTAGATCTTTATTACAATATTATTCAAATTTCTATTATTTTGACACCAAATTTATTATCTTAATGGGATGGAGGAAAGTATTCGGTGTGTTTTAGTAAACATTGAGGGGCCTCGGTAGTCGAGTGGTAAGCGTGCTTGACTGCCAAACTAGAGGTTCCGGGTTCTAATCCTAGTCTAGCCATGGTCCTACGCTTTTGCCTTTCTTTAATTCTTTCCTCATTTCTAATTAACTGAAATTAAAAATTCATCAATAAATACTACTTTGGAAGATTGCTTGATAACTCGAATTGACTGAGGTAAAGGCATAACACTTGCCTCAGATTCAAATTCGTATGTTGATATAGCGCTCCGCCACACATACAACATTCTACACTTGTTTATCTTGATTTCACTTTCTCTCCTACTTATCTATCTCCCCATTTCCGAACCAAGGCAGACTTGCCTGAATAGGTTTGACACCTGAAATCCTTGGTTCAAAGCTAAAAAAAAATCCAAATATTGTCCGTTCTTTTCAACTACCTTCTACTATTTTTGGGCTAGAACCATGTTCATTTATTGTCGTATTCCAGGATTTTATCTTTGAAAATCTGACGCAGGTGCTTTTGAGAGTCCTCATTTGAGTACAATTTCTTTGAAAGGAAGAAAATGATGGAAAGCACGGTACAAATGATAATTTGACGATACCATTTTTAGAAATTTACGGTGGAGACTTCCCAGTCAAATACTCTTAGAGACAAACCCAGGGCAACAGAGATGTGTTGTAGCCTAGGGTTGTCCGAATGAAACACAACAGTTTTCCTACTGATCAATTCCAGGTTCTTTTTGTTTCAACCTCATACATTTTTGGAATGGGAAACTCAAATCAATAGTTGAACAGGTAACCAAACCCACTGCAACACTTTGTTGACCTTCTTAATACCTTTCAAGAGATATCATTAGTTTTTCGAAATTCAACTTGTGAACTGTACAATGGGGCAAAGTGTGTATGGCCTTGAAATTTTCTTAAAAAACTTAATGACAAATTTTCTATCAGTGACCAATTAATGGAGATAACTGACCTTTTTAATAACTTTCAGGTAGTATTTTTAGTTTTTTTAAAATTCCACTCCTCGCTTGCACTGTAGACAAAATATTTTAAATATTTAATATTTATTTTAAATATTTTATTAAATATTTAAAATAAATATTTATAAATATTTTAAATATTTTAAAAAAATCCATACAAAATTATCTGTCTTTGACCTTTAAATGGGACCAACTAACCTATTTCATACCTTTCAGATGGCATCAATTTTTTTTTTAAATTCCACCAATGAGGTGCCAGCATTCCATAGCTCAAAAATTAGCGCATTTTTAGTACTTTGAAGATCAAAATTTTCGAGATCAACATTTTTTTTGAGAAAAGAACACAAAATTCTCAAAGTGCTGAATTCTCAAAGTGAGCAGAAAAATACAGATTTTAAATAAGAGCTCATAAATCAGATCTCCATCATTGTTAAAAGCTAGGTAATACGAAAACCTTCAAGTGGTAAAGGTTTGCCAGAGAGAGAGCGAGAGAGAGAGACAATTGAATTAATACAATCGATATTCATTGTGGGGCATGTGAGGCGACCTTGAAATAAACCAGACGTTGAAATTTCTTTCTCAATTCTCGCAATAAAAAGTGTATTCAAATTAACTTAAATCGAAGAAAATGCGAAATGCTGCCATTGTAGCTGTAGTCAGGGATGTTATCTTAATTTTTTTTTTCGTTTGCTCCATAGATATTCTATTAAGATTTTACATGAAGAAATGTAAATTTAAAAATTCTTCTTTTAATGCAAAAACAATTTTTAATGCAATCTTGATCTAATTGTTTTCGAACTTACACAAATATCGCTCCAAATATATAACAACAAATTCGTGCATTTGTTGAACAATGCCTCTGCTGTCAAATATTGCTGCTAATCAAGTCTGGAAGTGTGCCTGCCAAACATGAATGTTTTATTAATTTAATTGTGTTTCTCATGAACATGAATGAACATTCAACATACAATTAGAGCGATACACATACGCACTCAAACAATGCACAAGGCACACATCCCAACAACAACAACAAGAAGAAGAACAAAAAAAAAATTGAAGGTTGTTACCAATTTATTTTGCTACGTTAACAATTTGATTGTGATTGATATGCTACGCAACGTATAACCAAAGAAGACAATTCAAAACATGAACCACCACCACGACATGAACTGAACCTTTGTAGTAATTGAACGCCGGGTTTGCCAGGCTTGAGGTTTGTAATTTCCTAGAGGGGTTTGTTGCATGGCCTGTGATTGGGTGTTTGAAGTTAAAGAGGTTGCCGAACTATGCTATGAAACCGAAACGAATGGAGTGGAAGCACGAGGCCACCAGGCGATGGTGATAAATTTGTAAATAATACCCAAGCGCCAGAAATTAACTTTTAATAAACTTGTCGGGGTAGGCTGTAGGACTGTTGGTCTGTCTGTCCATTAGGCGCTATGGGTGTAAGTAAGTCTGTCTGTCTGTCTGTCTATCTATGGTTAAAGCTATAATAAAGTCTGTCTGACAAGCTTAAATAATGCTCATTATTAAAAAGCATTAACATACATACACACATAGATACCTTCTCACAGATGAAGGCAGTCAGTTGATGAAATGGGATAATAAGACGAGGCAGTTGAGACAGATAAGACAAACCGCTATTTCGTGCCTCTGCAGTGCAGGCAGAATGCTGACGAAAGGATTCTACACAAAACACTGACTGACTGACTGAGCTTGAAAATATTAGCGGATTTGATCTAATTGGTGGAGTTATTATTTTATTTTTAATTTTTTTTTTTTTTTTTTTTGGTTTTTGAAGAATTTTAGCTTAATTAATACTAATAGATGTTAATTCGCTGTCTTGCTTCTCAGCAATTGGAGAGCACGTTAATGGCGAGTAGTTTAAGTTGGTCATTATTTGGGTTTTAAACTTGTTATTTCATTTTTGCAATTTAAAACTGAAGTATATTTATAAACAACCATTCTAGTCAAAACACGAACTGCTATAAAGTGAAGAAATATGATGAGTCAGCAGTTGTAGCTTTTATGAGGCTTCTATAGAGCTTGCGATTGGAAGCTTACACTTTAACGAAGTCATAGTTTCAAAATAAACTATTTGAAGAACTTTCTAAGCTAATTTTTATAGAAATTTGACTCAAGTTTCGAAATTTGTTTTACCGAAGTTATGGAAAGCTTTAACTTCCATAGAGCTTCGGTAAAGAGAAGATACGAAAAATTTGCCTGTAAAGAGTTTTTAAATATAAAATTGATTGATAGCTTTAATGCAACAACTTTAAAATTTTTGTCAACTTAAAAACAAGTTTAATTATTAAAGGTACAGCGAAAAACCAGTAGAAAAATTATGAGTTGGCTTTTGTGATTAAAAAAATGTAATGAGCTAACGATATAAAATATAAGAAACTCAGCAATGCATATAATAATAATAAAAAACAAGAAAATTCCCTAAAAATTTGCAAGCATGAAATTTATTTTATTAAAATTATACAAGTTACTTGTATGAAAATTAAACAAGTTACTTGTATAAACCTGTTGATATATCGAGAATTTATCACTTATATAAAAAGAGAGATAGGTCAACTAGCAAGACTTTTACCGAAGAACTAAACAGGCAACAAACTGTCGAAGTACTTGTATAAACTAACATAGCCCTGCAAACATTCGGAAGACGATTGGAAGACAAGTTAATTTGGCGATGCACTAGCGATTCGCCCATAATTTCACTGAAAGATGCATCGCTTTACGTTTGCCGAAGCGATTGTCGAAAAATTTTCAAAATCTTCAATCACTCATTCCGGCAATCGCTGTAAGATGAATCGCTTTTTTATCGCCCAAGGGATAAATGCGCGTTTGACGGAAAATTTTCAAAATCTTTCTCCGACTATGGTGTGAAGATAAATCGCTTTTCAATATCCAAACGATGAATGCGCGATTAAAGAAAAGTTTTCAAAATCTTTTTTCGCACATTCTGGTGATCATTCCAATATAGAAAATAGCTTTTCGATTGCTTAAGGGATAAATGCGCGATACAAAAAATTTTGAAAATTTTTCTTCGCTCATTCGGGAAATCGTTTGAAGATGGCTTTTTGAAAAATTTATGAAAATATATCATTGGAATATAAAGCAGGCTCTGAAAACTCGTTGAAGTTAATTTTTTAAATAAAACTAGTAAAAAATTCATTGAATTGGAACAGGACAACATCTGCCGAGGTCGCCGAGTTTAAACTTTAAAACAACTTTAAAACGTTTAACAACGATTCTTCGCAACAAATCGCTGAGGACCCTTAAAATTGATTCCTTTACCACTCTTTTTGGCGAATCGCATAAGATGTCTTCTATCGATGTAAGTGCGACTCTTCCTGGCAAATCGCTTAAGACTTCTCTCTGCGATTTCTTGGCGAAGAGCTCTCTCTGCGATTCGATCGCAAGTATTTCCAAAGAATCGCTTAAGGCCCATCTAGGTGATTTCTTGCTAAAACTTTGCCGACAAATTTCTTTTCTGACCTCAGCTGCTTGCATTCGGCGATAGCAGAATGACTCTCAAAAGATCTCGCCGTGATTGTCTCATCTTCCAAGTGATTTGCTGGTGATTCTGAGACGGTTGAAAATGTTTGAATGGAATTTTTTCTGATAATTTTACTTAAGATTTTTTTTCTCGGTGTAGATTAAAAAAAAAATACCGAAGCTTAATTTAATTCTTATCGAAGCTATCCGCTATTAAGCATGCTGTGTAAATTGCACTGTGATAATATTTTTAAATTTCAAAAACACACCCGGAGAAGACAATTTCGCCATATTTCAAACATTGGCAATCGAACTGCATCATCGATTTCTTAAATTTTCGACACGCTTTCACACAAAATTGTTGTTCTAAATTTTTTTCTCTCAGGAACATTGTTCAGAATGCCTATGGCTTAAATTTTTTTCAACTTACCAAACAACACAAAAAAGATATTGATTTATTAATAGACTTAATAGTGTTAAAAATTGTACTTTGGAAATTTTGATAGCCATTTTTTGTGGAAAACCTTGTTCAATTGTGTTTTTATAGAAGCCACAGTTTCCAGTAGAATAAACTGATTCAGTTTTAATGGCTTCGGCTAGTTGTCTGTCTCGGCAGTTCTGAGAGCTGTCTGTGCTCTTAGCCTGTATAATATTTACCGAAGCTTTATGGAAGTTTTACCGAAGCTATTGGCCAAACTGAAAGCTCCAACACTCTAAGTGTGTTAAATGTTTAAAAACCGCACATTTCATAAGCTTTGACTAATTTAGTTTCAATGGTTTGTTGGAGAAAAAAAAATTGGAAAAGTGCAGCCCTTATTTGAACGATGACGCTTGAAAAAACTACAAAAACAAGCAATAAAGTTGTTTTAACCCAAGGAAAAATCGGCAAAAATTGTATATTTTGCATAGTTTTTGTATTTTATTCATAATCTCAGGAATTCGCAATAATACCGTTGAAAACGGCTAAGCTTCTACATTAACTACATTTTCATTTCAAAACTTTTGAACTTTAGAAGTCATATTGTTACCATAATTTATTTACGCTCCCCCGCCCCTGAAGTTGATGTCATAACATAAAAGTTCTTACAAATTTGTTCACTTTTTTGCTCCGATAATAAAATGTGGCACTTGCTAGACCCTTTTTAGTCTCAGCGCTTTGCGACCTACGATATCATTTTCAACTGCCAAATCCTGTTACCTGAATTAAACCTCTCCCTCCTCCCCTGAACTCCATTTTTATTCATGAAAATCTGATGTTCCCGAGGTTAAAAAATGTTTGTTTTTGGAGGGTTCCCGAAGTCATCTTTAAAGAAACGGTAGCACTTTTCAAACTTTTTGTTTTGTATGGAGACCGACCCATTTTTAAATACAGTTTGGGTGAATAGATAGTATGTTGATTCAGTATTCAATGCGACGTGGGTTCGAACCCGGAAAATTCTTATCAAAAGTATTCTTTTTTTCTTAAGTTTATTGAAATTTCGGCTTATTTTGCATAAATGTTTTCGAAAAGTTCTTAAACAAGTTGCTTTTCAATGCTTTAAAACATGCGAACAGCTTCAATATAAGAATAAATTATTTTATTTTTGCCTTTTAAGGCAAAACTTAAGGCACTATTTAATATAAATAGTGCTTAAAAAAGAAGCATTGCTTCTATAACTAGCTTCTTCAAAGCTTGCCGCAAGTTCAGCAGAAGCTTATGTAATGATTTGCATACGTTAACCTTAATCCAATTACAATACATTAATTCAACTCATTTAATAGAAAAATCATGCGATTCAATTGAACTCAGAATTTCCAAAAAAAAATAATTATTTTTAATTATTAATTAAAGACAAAAATTAATAATTTCATCGCTTTGCGCTTAAAAACCAAAATATTGCATGGACTTGTTCTTTAAATCAAGGCTACGTTGTGTTGAATCAATTAACTGTAAATGGTCTTGATGACCTTTTTCGCAGAATAATAAAAAAAAAAAAACATAAATAAAAAATACTCATAATGTTTAACTATTTTAAGTATAAAGCTTTTCAAAACGCTGTCACAGATAAAAACAGATTATTTTTAAATTTCCTAAGAAATTTATGTATTTTCCTTTAAATGCTCTAGCATATATATTTTTTTATTTTATTCCATGCTATTTTAAAGTAGCTGGCATTGTGTGGGCCGCAACAGATTGTTAGAATTATATAAAGTAAAAAAATCCACACAATTAAAATATAAAAAATATTCATTGTATTCTTCATTGTTCAAAAAATAAAAGCTCCTTGTGACCTGCTGACAAATTAAAATTGTCAACTTTTTTTTTGTTTTTTGTGACTGGCAACTTTTAACCAACTTGTGTCTGGTTCAAATATATAACCACCAAAGAAGGTAAACATTAAGAATAACAACAAAAACTAAGAAAATTATGTCCACAACAACATCATTAACAGCAAGCCACAACCTGTCAGTCAAAAAAAAAAAAAAAACAAAAAAATCCCCGCACACAAAACAGAAAGAAACAAAAATCACACAAATGAAATGTAAAAAGATAAAGTGCAAAAGTGAAATCAACACGAGACAGTTTTTCTCGCTGTGTGTGGTCCATTTTAGCCAGACATGCAGTGTTGCCATCAAAAAAATTTTCATATCGTAACTTTTGACTCAGTTCGTCGGATTCCCGTCGGATCCGTGAAATTTTAAAAAAGAACAACAACGTAGAAATTTTCCGAGAAGGCAATTGAACATTAAAGAAGAAATATGAAAATCAATGTGGAAGTTTTAAGATTTATTATTAAATAAATCAAATTTTGCTTCAAAAGTCAGTTCATCTAATGTTTCTAACATGATTATATATAAAAAATATTCTGATAAAATATATTGAAAAATACTTTTAAGCACACAAAATAGAAGTAAAAATAAAAAAAAAATAATCTTCATTAAATATTTTGTCATTGGTTAAAAAGAGTTGACACAGAATTTTTAAAACAAAGCTTAAAGTTGCTATCGTGCTAACTTGCTATCTTTATTTTTTCATTGCATATACTTAAAGAAAAATACTCCAAATCGGACGTCGGATCTATTTTTCTGAAATCGTATCATTTTGGAGAATTATGGCCATATATCGGATCATCGGATTCAAGACTGAAAATCGTAACAAATACGATATATCGGACCATATGGCAACACTGCAGACATGTGTTTGTTAAGATGTGTGTGTGTGTGTGTATGAGTTTTTACTGTATATTAGTGGCATGCTCCTCTGCTATTTATCTGAATTTGTGTGCAATTATTTTGCAACTTAGCCCAGTTGAAATGTCACAAAATAATGGAAATAAAAAGTAAATCATATATTTTATTTTTTTGTTTCTTTTTTTAATATTTTAGTGACTTGAAATTTTATAATTCGAAATGATAAATGCTTTGGCTGTCTGGTTTTTAATACTACCATTATTCAAGCTTTCACTAAGAATGGCCAAAATTCAACATTCCTGGCTAGAACTGGGATGCTGGTAGACCAATTTTTTATATTCAAGAAAAAAATTAAATTCTTGGAACACAAATCAGTTAAGAGCTTATAATCAAAAGCTGTTCTTATCAGAAACATCTAGAAGCGGCATCAAGAGCATCTGTTTTGAGCCGTCCACGTGCAATGTCTGCTCCACATTGTCAATAGAAGGCCATCAACAAATAGTAACTCCACTCTGAGTTTCGATATTCTTTGACCATTATTTTCAAAGCTATTAAATATAAAAAATTTCCCTTTATTGGTGGAGTCACACACCTTGCCCAATACCCGTTTTTTAGTTTGCAAGTATATGTACACTCAGAAAAAAACGCATATTTTTCTCCGATAAAAAATTTGTCTATTTTCGATAGTAGCAATTTTCTCTTTTTAAATAAAGATTTCTTTAGTTAGAATAAATTTTCACATTTTCGAAGAAATTTTCTTCACTTGTGGAAAATTAGAAATATTTCAATGTCAATAATGAAATATTGAATAATATTTCAATAATGATAAGTATTTTTCTCGCACAAAAAAAAATTCTCATTTATAGAGAAAAATTTATTGAAAGTAAAAAATTGTTCCTATATTTTGATAAAAAATTCACTATGAGAAGTCTTTTCTTCAAGAAAAACAAATATTTTCTCAAAAATAAAAAGTATTTTTCTCAAAAAACGATATATTTGTATGTATTTCTCTTTTTCATAGAAGCTTTCTATAATTTTTAGGGAATTTTTAGGATCACATTTAGTGAAAAGCATTCTCTGGAGCAAAGTCATACCATTTTTTTCTAAATATGATGCTTTTTTATCATATTCATACAAACTTTTTTCTGAGTGTAGGATATCACCAAATAGTTACTCTAAACCGAGTTTTTTTTTATCTGTGACCATTATTTCCAAAACGATTCGATTTAAAAAATGTGTCTTATATGGGTGAAGCCACACCCTCTCCTCAATGCCCCCTCTAGTCATCCAGTTGCAGGACACCACCAAGTTTGTGAGTTTTACTTCCATAGCTATTTTGTATTGAAAATTAGATTTGTGTGGGAGTAGCCATGCCCCGTTTTCCAATGCCCGTGTCTTTTTTATTATTTAAAGATCTGACCAATCAGTTATTACATACTGAGCTCCATTGTTATACGACATCTAGTTACAAATCTATTCGATATCAAAAAGTTTAATTGTATAGGCTTGCCATGCCCCCTTTTCGAAAGATCGCTCAAATTTGACAGTAGAAAGGCGCGTGTCAACAGTAAGTTTATGCCGAGTTTTATGTGCAATTTATGAACGAAAGTAAAACCGAAAATTTGTTTTCTTGAAAAAGTGGCACGCCCCTCGTGGGTAGGAAGATGAACAAAACTTTGCGATCTATTCTCATCCTACTTAATACACAAAAAAAAATTTCACTAAAATCGGTCCAGCCGTTTCGGAGGAGTTCAAACACATACACCGTGACACGAGATTTTTATATATGCGAAGAAGATTATCAAAAAAAGAACTGGTTTTCATGTTTTTGTTTATAACTCAAAAACTCGAGCTGGTGGAGAAAATTATAGTTCATTTTTGAAATCAGAAAAACCAATTTGTCTTTAATAAGCTGAAAGATAAGGTCAGTGTTACGTATGATTCATGTTCCCCTTGTATTTTGTTCATGACATTTACGAAATGTTTATTGTTGTTAGAAGAATTCATTGGCATCGAAGAAAGTGAATCAGGAATTAAAAAAAAGATTTCAGCCATTAAGTCGCATCTGAGACAGTAACCACGCTTCGAATTTTCAAATTATTTCATTGCTGTAGGTACGATCGGGAAGAAAAATTAATGGTCTCTCATTTCAGCCTTTTGGGATGGGATGGCATTCTTTGCATGGAAGCGATGGAAGCCGATTTTATAAAAAAAAAATTTCCAAAATATATAAAAAAAAATTGTATTAGAGCCCTCTTAAGAGGTGGAAATAGAGGGCAGTAAGTATGATCGGATAAAATGTTGCAAAAAGCCATGTTTTTTTTACGAACCTCACAAAATTCAGGATTCCTGGATATCAAAATCGAAATTTCGTAAAATATAAAAAAAAAAATTGTATTAGAGCCCTCTTAAGAGTTGGAAATAAAGGGTAGTAAGTATGTTCGGAAAAAATGTTGCAAAAAGCAATTTTTTTTACGAACCACACAAAATTAAGGGTTCCTGGATATCAAAATAATACCATTAATACCACCCCGAATGAGTACACTTAGCTTATGAATAGAGACAAAAAACCAGTTTTAGACACTCTTTACAACAACTTAAATTTTTAATGATTGTTGTAGTTCTCTGAATTTTTCTTTTCAGCTGCACGCTTATTTCATAACGATGCTCGATACTGTGTTGTTGTTTTTTCTTGTCATTTTTGTTGGTTATCCGTTGACATAACACACATGATAATTTACAGAATAAATTTTTCGCTGTCGCTATTTAACAAGATGTTGTGATTTTATTTTTGCAATTGTTGTAGCTCTCTTTCATTACATCATACACACAATACACTTAACCCGTACATAAATTCACGAAGACAGTGTACTTGTACAGGAATTTTGTGTACGTTAGATGTAGATTTTTATACGTTAACACAACTTATTCTTGTAGTTAACATGGGCTTGTGTATGAAAACACTCAAGCCATGTATAATTACTTGGAGCTTATGTACAAGTACACATGACCAGTGAATGCAAAATTCATATGAACGTATGCATAATTTATATTTTCAGTGTATAAGTATAAACACGACTCCATTAATACACCTTTTATTAAAATTAATATATTTCAAGGACAGCTCCATTGAAGCATATCACATTAATTTCTGACTTAATCTGATTATAACCTAAAATTGATACATTTCTAGTTTTGTTAAACTTTTTTGTTTAAGTCAACAAACAAATTTCTTTATTCTGCAAAAATATGCCAGATAAAGTGGATTTCATTTTTATTGTGCAGAATATTTGCCATAATAGCAGTTCTTGTTGTTTGAAGACCTGTTCAATCAATTTATTACAACTGTGGACCAAGTTAATATCAAGCAAAAACAAAAACAAAAACAACAAAAGCAGCAACCGAAAATATTGATAAACAATAAAGAGAGAAAAAAGTTGTACAAATTAAAAAACAAAATACTCTTGCCAGCCGCAATATGTCAAGATGAAAAGGTTTTTTTGTACCGTTCGAAAGCGTCCATTTTTTGCAAGTAAGCTCTTTGCTTTGTTCTGCTTTCCACAGGGAAAAACTAAGGTTAATTGAGGTTAAGTTACAGGCTTAAAAAGTTTTATATATTTTCTAAATTATAAAAGCTTAAAAATTAATTCGGCTTTATGAGAAAAGAAAAGTCAACGGGATAAAGAGAACAATTTATACACTAATCCAGTCATTTTTTTTTGCCATTATTTTTTTAACGAATATAAAAATGATCAAAGAAAGTTTGTTAGACGAAAACAATATTAAGGTTAGGGTTGAAAATGAAATTGTATACATATTTCACTTTGGGCACTAAAAACTAAAAAGTATGAGAGTTGAGGTCTAATAAGTTTGTATTGGCATAAAAAAAATCCACAAAGTAAGCCGTAAACTACGAGCTTCTTAGTTTTGAAGCTCTGAAAGTATGTTATCAAATTAAATAAAGATAAAATCCATCAGAAACTTATCAGAAGCTCCCAGTAGAGCTCTCTTGACATAATTACCACGTTTTTTACAATTAATGCTCATTATAGCATTTGTCTTTTGAGCTTCTTTTTCTATAAACCTTCTGGGAATTTTTTTTTGGTATTTGAAAGTAGCTCGATGGTAAATTTGTAAATAATTACTTGTCAGATTTGTTTCTCTTTTTTTTCTTCACAGTAATTTTTCCTTGAAATTTTCAACACTTTTAGACACACTCACTCACATACTATTGTTCATTCATTTACAGATTGTTTTTCCTATGAAATGGCTGATCAATGTGAGGTTGTGAATGGTACCTTCTATTTGAGAACCTGCTATAATGGAACTTATGCCGATGAGCACAATATTACCGAATTGGCGTTACATGCACTAAAACGTCCACCCGCTGAGGAATATTTTAAGTGAGTAAATTTTGCAATTAGTTTTGAGCATCTTCATATACATATGTTTGCACATTGAGCATTTGCAGCAGCCTTGACTTAACCTCAAATATTTTTGTACAATTTTAGCAACTATGTGCTTGGAATATCATCTGGCATTGAAGAAACGGGCGGCGTTAAGTTGTCTCTGGCTCTGTGTCTGCTTGCCGCTTGGGTTATTGTATTTTTATGCCTTTGCAAGGGTGTGCAGTCTTCCGGAAAAGTTGTCTATTTTACAGCGCTCTTTCCTTATGTCGTGCTGGTTATACTATTCTTTCGTGGTGTTACGTTGCCAGGAGCATCGACAGGGATTTTGTTTTACTTGACGCCCGATTGGAAACAATTGGCCAATGCACAGGTAAGCAAATTGATTCCTTCTTATGTTGTGCCTAATATTGCTTTATTATTTTCTAAGGTCTGGGGCGATGCTGCCGTGCAGATTTTTTTCGCTCTAAGTCCCGCCTGGGGCGGGCTCATTACTCTATCATCATACAATAAATTCTCCAACAATTGCTACAAGTGAGTAAAAAACATGTCTATATATGATTACATCACTATTAAACGTGGCCATGATAGAATAATAAGGTAGGCTCATATTAATATGGCTGCTCAAATGCCTAGTTTTACACTAACAATGCTGTGAGTGCTATAAACGTCAAACAAAAAGGCAACAACAACAATTAGAACAGCTCAAATTCGAACAGCTGATTTTGACATCTAGCTCACTCTCTCCAATATGCGCCTACCTTGTTATTCTATCATGAACGTGGCGACATCTCTTTATAATTCTCAACTTCTCTCTCTTTATGCTTTCCTTAGAGATTCTCTCATTGTTGCATTTTGCAATATTGCCACCTCATTCTTTGCCGGTCTCGTTATATTCTCCATTATTGGTTTTTTGGCTCATGAACTGGACGTTGAGGTGGAGAAGGTTGTTGATCAAGGCGCTGGTCTAGCATTCATTGTCTATCCGGAGGTTGTGACAAGGTTGCCTGTATCGCCAGTTTGGTCTGTGCTTTTCTTTGTTATGCTTCTAACGCTAGGTCTGGATTCACAAGTAAGTTGGGGGAAGAGCAGCCTTTTAATTTCAGTCAATTTGAGAGTAATGTTTTCTTTTTACAGTTTGCTCTCATGGAAACGGTCACCACTGCCATTCTGGACAAGTTCCCGAATTTACGACAATACAAAACCTGGGTTGTGCTCTTTGTTGGCGTTTTCGGCTATATAGGCGGTCTGGGATTTACAACAAATGTGAGTGAACATCATCTTATAATAAGAAAATTTTAAAAAAATTCTAAGAAAGCAGTAAAAAAGATGTCCCGATTGTTTAGAGAAAATATTCAAACCTAAAGAAACTATAAAGACTCCCCTTTCTTTGCATCCAAACATTAAAAACTAATCAAGGACATAGATGTAAATTACGACTTAAGTTGTTTTTGAATTAGGCCAATGTCCTTTATGGAATTTTTTAAACTTGGATTAAATTAATAAATTTAATTCCCGTTCAGGCGATATCGTTCATTTCAGATCAGTAGATACAGTAGGGCCTTACAAATAAGAAAAATTTAAGCAACGCGTTTTTAACCGTGCACAAATCTTTTTTTTGCACCGCACCAATTTTAATTTGTCAAAAAATACGGAAACGATTTCAACTTAGTTTCCAGCACAACAGCCGTTTTTTGAAACAAATAAAATTGAATTGCTTTTTGGTTAATTTAAAACACTTCCATTTGATTTTGTGAATCTATCGGTTTGATTCTGTCCTCTTTCCGAAGCGTTAGAAGGGAATGAAGGAACGATTAACCAAGGTTTGGTTTTATAATCTCCTCCGGCGTTTTGAGTCCTGTGTTTCACCTGGATTGGAGTTTAAGTGTGGGTAAGCATATGCCTACCCTATTCATGCCCTTAGAAGGTGTTTCTTATCTTATCAGTTCATCAATTTCAAAAACATGGATCCTGAATTGAGCAGCCATCTCATTAAGTGATCTACAGCATATAGCAATGGACTTAGAATTTAAGATGTTAGATTATTATAACTCCTTTTGCGCCACCTGACTACCAGAATAGATCTAGGCAGCTACATTCTTGACTCAGAAAAAGCGACTTCTCGTAGGGCCAAGACAAATTGGTAAACGCTGTAATGATGGAGGAATTTAAAACGAAGTCACAATTCCTAGGTCCAGAGAAAAAATCTTCTAAATATCGGATAGTAGCGTATAGGTCCAATTTTTTTCTCGCTGTTGGTCATTTTCTGCCTTACACATAGCTGCCGCTTCTTTGGCCCTTATATTTGCACACATCCTCCCGGTTATTACATTTACAGCATCATCGGAGACTATCCGAAACTCACAACAGACCCTTAGTGACGTAATTGTATGTCTAACTATATTGGAGAGCCCATAATATGCACTCCGGGTTATTTTCAATAGTGAGGACTCAATCGTACAACTGATCCTAATGAGACGTCTTCTGTAATTTCGTAGTAGCATTCTATGCTCGTAGTAACTAGATACTGCTTTAAGTCGGTAGTCGGGTAGCCGGAAATGAGTTAAAGACATCAGTATTTGTCTCCAATTAGCAGTATTGAAGGAATTTTGTATGTCTTGCCTTCCATTCATCGCTTTCCACACAAAACGTTACGAGCATGTTTGTCTAAAATCCTTGCTGTTTCTTCAGTGAAGCATTCTATTCTCGTGCAAACTATCCTTTCCAAGACCTTGCCTGTAGTGTCTAGCATAAAGTTCTGTATGACGATGGCTCGTTTCATCAGTCGTTTTTCCATGATTTCAAAAATGTTCCTTCTTTTAGGCAAGTTGAATACAGCCTGTAAAACACCTCAGGTTTCCAATTAACCGATAATAAGCCGGATATTTTAAGGGTTTGCACACCGGTCTGGTTAATTTTTTCAGTAGCTACCGTTGGTATAGCTCTCACTAGCAATAGTGCATCCAGTATTGAAATATTCGTGTTCCTAGTGGAAATATCCTCCTCTATGCGAGTCATTATTTATGGGTTCGCCGGTGTCGAAGAACTAAGACTTTTTATTTTTTAAGAGATGATTTAAAACACGTTTCCCGAAATGCAATTCTTTAGTCTTGAAGTCTGCTTGCACCTCTTCTTGATTTATTCTTCCTGCTGTTCGCTGCTGCCTTCTTCTTAACTGGTGACATTCTTCTCTTCACCGTTAAATGTCTTCGCTCCACCATTATAGTACATTGCTACTTCGTTTGCCTCGCTAGCCGATCACATGCTTCGGCAAGTATTTAAATAATTTTCTTTATCTTTGCCATAAGCACCACGTTTCAGTCAATTGCATGCAGGTTCTCGAGCATATAAGTAAGCATCTCTCGTATAAATTCATTTACTTTTCAGCCCTTCCTCTGTGTAGAAACATCGTTAATGCACTTTCTCAGAAATTTACTTAGATTGATACTGATTAATTGTAATAAATTACCTAGCTTGAATCCAGGTCATGAGAAGTCTTTTAAGAATGATGATAGTACCAAAACTATGGTTACACACATGAGATCAATAATTTCAATTCAGGTGGCACGTTTCGTCATAATAGTTCAAAGAAAAAAAGACTTAAATAAACTTAAGGTGCATTTGTAATAAGGATATAATCAGATTATATTTTGAGATAATTATATCAGATATAATTTTGAGATCCAAAAGAATTAGCGCTTAAACCTACTGACTATAGTTAAACAAATTGAACGGTAAAGACTAAAATTTTCAATAAAACTAAAACTTTTCTTTTTCTTTCATGCAGAGCGGCATGTACTGGCTCCAACTGATGGACAAGTACGCTGCCAACTGGTCCGTACTGTTGATAGCAATATCAGAATGTGTGCTCATTGCCTGGATTTATGGATCTCAAAGATTTCTCAACGACATACAAGGCATGATAGGTAAACGATCACGTTTCTGGAATCTATTCTGGTCAGCCATGTGGCGTTATATAACACCAGCAACATTACTGGTAAGTTAATTTGTCAAGCCTCTTAATATTTATTTTATATCCCAAATAACTGCTCTACAGTTCATACTCTTCTTCAATTGGGTGGAGTACAAGCCGGCATCTTATGGTCATTACGTTTATCCGCTGTGGGCTGATGCAGTCGGTTGGATTATTGGTCTTTTGCCGGTATTGGTCATATTTTTAATGGGCTTTCGACAAATATGTAAAGCTCCGAAACATTTGAGTGGCAGAGAACGCTTAAAGTTTTTGCTAAGACCCACACCCGAATGGGGACCCGCTGGCAGACCTTGCGTTAATCTACATGCTGAACGCTATCAGAGCAATAACTACGACAGTGTGGCCAATACACAAATATTAATCAATGGCTTGCCATCTGATGTCTCACCATGCGACCTCAATGGCTATCGCGATGAGGCGCTGCAGCTCTGAGAGCGAGCCTTAGCACCGTCTCAGGCGGAAGCCAGTGTTGTTGCGGTAGCAGGCATAGAGAATGTGGAGGCAAGAGCAGCAGCAAATCATTGGCAAGTTGGCAGTTTTACCGGCACTCACAATGAACTGGATGTAAGTCGTTTTAAATTTACAATTTCGTTGCTGAACTTATTTTCGCTCTCCTTTTTCCCCCTAGGATAATGATTATGCCCCAATTGTTGTTATTAAATCATCAACATCAACTTTCGCACAACCTGGACCGAGCATATTAAAAACAAGCAAGACTCATCAATCAAGTGCAAATGGCAAGCACAAGGCCCCCGATGTGAGTCCTAGCAAGCAGCCATTAATTGAGGCCGAACTGCGCGCTAACGAAAGTGTTGGTTCGCTACTCAATGAAGCTGTCAACAATACAGCAAAAGCATCAAAAGTAACTGCCACATTTGTGCTGCCTTCAAAAGGCGCAACAACAACATCAACAACAGCAACTGCTACAACTCCGGCTACAACGCAAGTGCTTGTCAGCGGTACCATGAACAGTGGTCGAGAGCGAATGCTGACATCATTCGGTGACAGGGCAAAGCCCACAATAGCTACACTTACAGCCACAATAACAACAACAGCCAAACCAACAACTGTTACAACATCAGCTGTGCAGCCTATGATAGCTGTCAAATCTACTGCTGCCATACCAGCTGTTGTCAAAACAGCAGCTGACAAGACAACAATAGTGACAGCTACTAATCCAGCAATTGTAACAGTTGTAAAGCCAGCAGTCAAACCAGCAACGGAAGTGAAAACAACACAACCGTCAACTGTCAAACCAGCAATAGAGTTGAAATCAACGCAACCTGCTGTCAAACCAGCAAGTATAACAGCTGTCAAACCAGCAACTGTAACAGCTGTCAAACCAGCTGCAGTAGCTGCGGTCAAGCCAACAACAGAGATCAAACCAGCTCAAACTGCTGTCAAACCTTTAGCAACAACTGTAGCTACAGCTACAAAATCTACAGCAATTAAGCCAATTGTGACAGCTGCGATATCTACTGTCACCCCAACAGCTGTCGTTTCCACAATCACAGCTGTCAAGCCAACATCCATTATTTCTTCCACTACAAAACCATCAGCTTCTGTCATAAAAGCCACAACAGCAGCTACCATTACGCCAACAATGGTTACAACAATGACAAGTGTCAAGCAGCCAACAACAATAGCCTTTTCCGCAGAGTCAACGACAGCTGCCAAGCCAACTATGGTCAAAACAATAACAGCTGTGAAACCATCAAACATAACAACTTCCATAGCCAAACCTACAACCGTAGTTGTAAAGCCAACAACAGCAGCTACAACGGTAGCTGCCAAGCCAACTATAACTGATGTCAAAACGTCTGTTAAAGCAACGACACCAGCTGCTGCTACGTCAAAGCCTATAACTGCAACAACAACAGGTAACACAGCACCAATTGCTAAAACTACAACGTCTTCAAAACCAGCAGTTACAGCAGCAACAACGTCAAGCAGCACGCCAACTACAAAAACAATAAGCAAAAAGTAATTCGTTTCATAAACGATCAATTAAAAACTAATTACACTACTTTGCAAAACTATGACGCTACTATACAAAGCTTACCGTTTCTTTAAATGTAAACTTAATAATTCAGTTCTCATTCTCAGCTTTCCTTCATTCTCATTCTCTTAGTGAAACGCACAATATCATGGAGTTTAAAGTGAAACGCCAATTCATTTTAGAAATTTTGCACTTTGAAAGCAGATGTATAGTCGTTTTGTTGGTCAAAGATAATATCTTTCAAAATAACATATAGGAAACAGCCGAGATTCTCTGAACTCATTCTCTACCCATGGTCAGCAAAAGAAGAGTACTACACTACCTAGATATCATGCAATCTAGTTAATCTTATGAATAAGTTACAGGTATTCGTCAACAAAGGTTTGAGGCTAAAGTTTGGTGGTTCTACACTTCTCAAATGGAACCAGAAGCCCATTGCAAACGAGACCAAACCAAACACAAACCAGACATTAAAGTTTGTCACCAGGCGTTGAGTGGAATCCTCCAGATAGAGGACATGGAAAATCCAAAATCAGCTGGAACCAGAAGCCCATTGCAAACGAGACCAAACCAAACACAAACCAGACATTAAAGTTTGTCACCAGGCGTTGAGTGGAATCCTCCAGATAGGAGAGGACATGGAAAATCCAAAATCAGCTGGAAAAAATCGTTAGATAAAGAAATCCAATCTTGTTGGAAGGTTGCGAATATCCAGCCAATTCCCAAAAAGAGTTATGTCACAAACCCTGCAAACTATAGACCCATTTCAATATGCTCTGCGCTTTCCAAAGTCATGGTAAATGCCCATTGCAAACGAGACCAAACCAAACGCGAACCAGACGAACAAAATCTGCAAACCCTGTTGACTATCAACACATTCCAATATGCGCTGCGCTTCTAATTTGTAAGATTAGTGTTGTCGCTCTGAAAGGTGTTTGACCGGCTGAGGCATAAAGCACTCGTGGACTAATAATCGCATATGATGTCTTTAGTAACTGTCGGGTCACGTGTTTCCTCAAGGACAGATCGATTCGTGTCGTGTTAGACGGTATTTCGTCAAAAAACATGCCATCAATGCAGGACTAGCGCAGTATGTTCAATTCTTTCGGTTCTTAGTTTTTATCAACGACCTCATCCACATAACCCAATTCATTCGTTTGCCGGTGACAGCAGCATGCATCATTCGTATTCCTTGGAAAAATGCCCAAGCTCTTTGAAGGTTGAGAGGCAGACGCAAATTATGAATGACTCCCGACTATTGATTAATGCAAGCGAGACTCAATGCCGTCTGTTAACACACAAGCAAGTGAATTGTCCCCTAGAATTTCTTAATATGAACGGCGTGGATATTGCGAAGTCAGCTCTTGACGTTCTGGGCATATCGATCTTCGATGGAATGATGTGTTGAGAGAAGCGCTCAAGTGCCCAGGTTTTTTAAAACGATGTAAGAAATACTGCACTCCAGCTGATCTTCGCACAATATGCACTTCATATGTTAGGCCAAAAATAGAGTGCAATTCGCATGTTTGCAGTCCAAACTTCCGTCCAACGAAGCGCGATATTTTTGATGGGAAATGAAGCAATTCTTCCTCTCTCGACGCTTTTGAACATTGACGCAATGTTGGTTACCTGAATCTTCTCTTAAGATATTACCATAGGAAGTGTTTAGGGGAGATTTTTAAACGCTCATCCCCTGAGCGTTAGTTTACTCTAAGAAAACAATAAATGCCTATATAAATATTTGTGTTTGCCTAAACTTTTGGTAGACTGGAACCTGTTGCCTCTATTATCCATAGTTCTAGAAGTAATTGCTTCTTTAAGCAGAAACTGATACAGTATGATTCTATATAATGTAGTTTGGCCGAGTACATTGCAGTCTGGTCAAGTGTTTGATGTGTCAGGGATTCGATTCCTGATCATTGACATGCATTTTAGTTGTTTGTTCTTTATTCATTAAAGCTACATTAAAGCTTTCAGCTTCTATAAAACAATAATCACTACGCAAGAAGTTCCATAACAAGATTTGGCTGTTTTACCTCTTGCATAATTAAAACCTGAAAATCAAAATAAAAACACATATATTTGCAAAGTAATGTAATTTAACAATAAGCTTAACCCTTACCTAAATAAATTATGTATTAAGTAAAAAAAGTATTAAAAACGCTCAAGTAGTGCAAACTATTTATAGTTAATTTTAAAGAATTGATTTAATTTAAGTAAATAGTTGTTGTAAGAAGTGAAAATAAAACAAACCTTAGCTCCTACATAAATAAATAACAAACGGAATTGTAGAGCACTGACGATATAATAGAATATGTTATAACATTAATTTAAAAACCGAAAATGAAAAATGTAACGAGTAAGATTGATTACTTGTGTATTAAATATTGAAAAAAAAATATATATGTTATGCAAATTATATAAAACAATAAACTGAAAATGCAATTTAAAAGTTAACTTTAGCGTTTAGTACAAACATGTTTAATTGTTTTTCAAATTTAATTTAAATTTAAAATTTAAATTTAATTTTTTATTTTAATTTAAAAAATTATTTTTTATGGTTTTAAATTTTGTTTTAAACTTAAACTTCTTGTTCTTTCTTAACTACTATATATCAGAGCAAATGCATATTTTATATTTAAAACATATATTTTATATGTTAGAAATATATATAAAAATTAAGTCTTAAGCTATGCTCAATGTTTATAAAATTATTGTTAAAGATGTGAAAAAATTTTATGTAGCGTTATTTAGAATAAAAAATATATATTGCCATGAACGTGTTGTTAAAAAAAAAAAACAAAACAAATTGTGTTAAAAGCCAAGAAAAAAATACACTTATTAAGCTTAAGCAAAATACTTGTATTAAATAACTTAAGTTTTTAGTGTTTTTTATAGATATATTATAAGTTCTTTTTTAATTTTTTTTTTTTTTTAATGCCTTACCTGCGCATGAGTTAAAACAAGGAGAAGTCCCTTAAAACAGCTTTCCTATTTTAGAAAGAGCATGAAAAAATACTAAAACTTTACTGTTGTATAATGAATAAGAGATCAGCTATTATAGGTAGAGATAAACTTGTTGTGAGATATGAAGGTATAGCAGAAGCTCTCATTGGGATCTATAGAAGATTATTTTCCTATGTTAGGCATAATTACGTCTTATCAAGTCGGGAAGTTGAATTTTTTTAAGAAAAAAAAAACGTTTGTAATTTAAGAGTAAAAGTATAACATGACCTATTTTTAATTTTTTTATGAAGAAGAATATTGCGTATATTGTGGAGTAATGTGGGAAAAATGTTATTTTCTAATTATTATTCAATACTTTTTAAATCTTCCCAGAAAACATCGGCAATCTCGATATCTCCAATAGTATACGGTTGGTATATAAAATTGTATACCACTTTTACATACAACTTTTACATTTCTTTAATTCTTACCACATTTCTTATCAACTGGAAGTTGATATCGATTTGATACAGGACTTTGGTAGTTGTAATTGATGGTAGAAAAGTTTGTGGATTGCATTGCTTGATTACTTGAACTGATTGATTTAAAGTTCTCAGTTTCGAATCTCGAATCTTGCCTCAGGTTCAAATTCGCATGTTGATGTATATACCTATACTTGTTTCACTTAATTTCCCTTTTCTTTCCTATTTATTCATGACCCCATTTTCGAGCCAAGGCAGACTTGACTGAACACGTCTGATACCTGGGATCCTTGGTTTAAAGCTTAACAAAAAATAAATAAAATTGTATTGTTTATTAACTGACTGACTTACTTCGCTGGCGCTTACAACCGTAAGTCGATTTTGACCTCTTCGTCGTCTTTTGTCCAACACTTGGTCCTTCGATTGGACATTCGGGCGACTGCATCTAGCTTGAACGCCGCCGGGCACTAAAACTCATATTTTCTTCACTGGAGCATCATCTTTCATTCAATCAACATGAAGAAGCCAGCCAAGTCGTTCGATTTTTACATACTTGACTATATATGTGCATCGGTATAGACTATACCTGATATTGGAATTTGTAACCCGCCATTGTCACAGCTTGAACCAAATGATCTTGCGAAGGATCTTTTCTTCGATGGTTCCCAAAGTCTTGTCATCAGAACTATGATTATAAGCTAATTTTTGCTCGCCGAGTGTGTTTCTCAATTGCTTACTGAGCTCAAAGTAACATTTCTTGGCAAGAGTAATCCTTCGTTGAATCGCAATGCTGATATCGTTGTAGGAGTTCATGCGGAATCTCATCTTGTCAAAAGTGATGTAGTTTCAATTGGGTTGAATCATAAAACAAGAGATAATTTCTACAGCAAAAAATAATTTTATTTCTCAATATAGTCTCCATTAAGCTCGGTACACTTCCTTCAACGTTCCTTCAATTTATTGATTCCATCCTAAAAATACGTTCTCGGAAGGTCCTCAAAATAGGCCTCTGTTTCGGTGATGAGCTCCACTTTGGTGGTGAATTTCAGGTACGCGAAATCCTTGACAACCGTACATGTTGTCAAAAGTGATATATGTGGTTTACATTGTGCTTGATAATTCAGTGAAAAATTAAACAAGCATTTTCTTGATGAAAGAGCCCCTTTTTTCTTCGCCAAATTTGACATTGGTCCTTCTTTTCGGTGGAAGGCATTAGACTATACGCGTTTATCCGAAATACTGTCACCAAAACCTTTCCAGCCGAAAGCATCGTCTTCGTCTTCTTCGAAGCACGTTCGGTTGGTGGAGTCCACTGTCTCGACTGTTTCTTTGTCTCTGGGGTGAAGTGATGTTTCCATGTTTCGACCACGGTTATAAGCCGAGGAAAAAAATCCTTCTTATCTTTGTTCAACATCGCCAAACACGCTTTTGAATCAGTCACACGCTCGCATTTATTTTCGCGAGTGAGCAAACGCGGCACCCATCTCGTTGATAATATTTTCATATGCAAATGATTTAGTAAAATGATCCACATCCAATCGTCTGAGATGCCCACGGCCTCAAAAATTTCGCGCACTTTAAGTTTGCGATCAGCGATATTGTGAATTTTAGTGACCATTTCTGGTGTGGTAACCTCATTTGGGCATCCAGAACGTTCGACGTCACTTGTAATAAAAAAATTGCTTGATAAGCACACAAAATTCACTTTTTTTCATTTTCGCCAAATTCACAAGAGCGTCTGCTTTCAAGGGCTGCCAAACACAAACTTAGCATTGTAGTAAGCTGAATTTTTGACAGTAGACTATTAACAGATGGTAGTTGATTAGTGTTGCATTTAAAGTTACTAAGCGGGAAATTAAAAAATTCGCTATTAAACGCTATTGAAACTTATCATCTCATTATGTCACGTGGTTTTCCGTGTCTAAAGCCACACTAGTCACGTCTAATCTGGTAGCTTACAATGGGTTATACTTTTTAACATATATGCTCGACTTTACCTTATATGCGATATTAAGAAAGCTTATCTCACGGTTGCTGGCACTGAAGTTGCTTTTCTTTTGAACTCCAATCATTCGGAATACATTGCTCTCAATGTATGAACAACTCAGCTCAAGTCATCATCATCCCTGTCGTCATAGCTTATGGGGTTTCGGGTACGTCATCTCTATTGATGAGATTGTTGACAGCGTCCCTATTCAAAAGCCTCGAGAAGTGTGCCTCCACAACTTCAAATTACTCTGGATATGTGTCACGATATGTCTCGCGGACGGTGACAAGTTTTTAAATTTCTGTTTTTGTTTATTTAGGAAGGCGTCCCGGTTTTTAAACCATCTGATAGGCATTTTGTTTTTTCAAAAATGTTCGGGCCTCATTTCTTTTACCATGCATCACAATATTCTCGCAACCACGCTGTTCTGGCTCCCGTTTTTTCTACCTTAGAATAAATTTTTCATCTCCCCCTATCATTCTATTCGACACTTGTAGGCATGCCGCTGTTTTCGGCGAGAGTGGTAATAGCCAATTCCCTCTTGGGCAGCCGTACACATTGAGTGGCTTATGTGCGTCCACTGTGCACATGTATAGTTAAAAGGAGGAGGGTTTTCTTGAAGTGCTTTACGGTTTGTGACGAAGTGTTCTTAAGACGAAAATTTTTCCAAGTCTTCTTAAGACAAATTATAAATCTAAAAAAAATAATTAATAAAAGAAGTAAAAGACTATTTCATGCTACAGTATAATACCTTAAAGATGACCTTCTAAAATATCATACCCTAGAAATTTTGGACCTTGCTCTATCACGAGGATAACTCAACTTGTTGCTTCTTCGTACCAAACGAGAGATCAACATAACTGCTTCTGTCGTCAAATACTTTTGGCTACTGTTCTACCCAGATCAGGGTTCAGTCAGAAGAACCAGCTTATATGAAGTTGAAGCCGCTGCCAAGAATCCATAATTGCAAATCCTTTACCTTTTTGCTGTCAGCTTCCTCTTTTTAAACAAAATTTCGGAGTATTGTAATGTGGATCACTTTTTAATGACTTCATTTTTTATTATAAAAGTTCCAAATATCTAGATAATACAAAAAAAAAACTATAGGTACTAGTTCCTTTTTCTTTGCACTTATAATTAATAATTTGGAAAGAATCAAAAACGCTCGAAAAATGTACAATAATAAAAAATGGCAGGAATGATAGCAGCAATTTTCAAAAAATTAAAAAAAAATAAAACAATAAGTAAGGAATAAGAAAGAGTAGTTGATAAAATTGAAATTGAAAAATGAAACATATATAAAGGTTTAAATATAAAATTTATAGGATTGAAAATGAATAAATTTACTTGTAATACATGTTAGAGACTCAAGTACCTTGCAAAGGCTATTGAAAGTAAAAAGAAAAAAACATTTAAATGATAGAAAATTGTTATATTAATAACTGACTATTAAAGCAAAAAATAAAAAGGAGCTAAAATAAATTTAGAACACCGAATTTCTTCAAACTAAATCAAAAAACCAAATACAAAACCCTACAAATTTATTAAGTGTCAAAAGTGTTAGATAGAATCACAGAAAATCAACTTTCCATCTTTAATTAAAAAAAAAAAAAAAACAAATTAAAAAAATAATAATAACTAAAAATGTGATATTCGGTTAAACAAGAAAAATGTTAATTTTTATTGTTGATTTAAACAATTTTATAAAGCATACAGTTGCATAGAAAATGTTAGAAATCAACACCTTTTTTTTTGTTTAAATCTTTTATGGAATTTTCAGTTTATGCAGAAAAGTATTGATTATTACTTTAGTACCTGTTATATTAAATTGTTTAAAAACAAACTACATAAACTATGACAAAAACAAAAAAAAAAAAAAAAAAATGTTTAAAAATTGCCAAAGAAAATGTAGTTTTTAAATGTGTTAAATTTAATGGCTGTTAAAAATATAAAAAACCAAAATCTATAAGAATTATATAAACGTAGATCAATGTACCTAATCCACATGTGTATTAAATGTTAGACTTTATAGCAGAATAAATAGCATAACATATTATATTTAAAACAGAAAACATAGTTAAGAAATTGAATTTTATATTTAAAATATACACACAAATTTAGAGCAGAAAAAAAAGAAATCAATATAAGAATAGCAACAAAAAAATATATATATTTTGTTTCTTTGTTTGTTTCAATGTTATGAAAAAAAACTTATTAAACTAAAGTAAACATTGTTAAATGTTTCATTTAGGACAACGTCAATTGAGTCATTTTTATATAACAAAAAAAATTATGTGTCTCAAATGTGCTCCAAAACTATATAAAACTTCTACAAGTTATAAACTTCGAGGGTATCCTACTTAAGCTTAGATGTTTACACCAAAAAAAAAAACACACCGTAAAATCTTCAAATCAAAAACAAGCTACAACTAACTTGTGCTCGTAACTAAACATTAACACTTCAGATTATAACCACGCCCACCAACAAAAACAAAAAACACAGTACTTATTCAGCGTCAGCATATGTAGTTAATATAAAAATGTTATATAAAAGAAAAAAAAACACGAAAAAATAAACCAAAAAAATTAATAATGTAGCAAATAAGTAGTGCGGTGAGCAATTAGTAGAAATTATTTTGAAAAAAAAAATAGATTATAAAACTGTTTGTAAATGATATAAAAAAACAAAACAGAAAAAATTAAATTTTAACAAAATTATAATCTTAACTTAAATGCATAATAAAGATGTATATTATTATAAGAAAACAGTTAGAATTTATAAAATATATACATACATAAATAAATGCATATGTATCTACTAGTGATTATTATAAGCTTTTCACTTTTTTCGGCTCATATTTTTTTCCTTTTCGGTTTTTTTTTTCAAAAAAATGCACTTTCGTTACACGAATGCTATAATTTTGTTTTTTTTTTGTGGTTTTTTCTTTTGGTTTTTTATGTTACAACAAAATTTAACAGAAATTTTTTTAGTATTATTTCGACTTTAAATAACTAGTTAAGGTTCTTTTACATACTATATAATATTAAATATTATTGAAAGATATAGAATTAAAATATATTGATGAGTTTTAACAAAATTGAGAGCGTTTTATTCTAAAGATAACTTGCAGGAACATTATAACGTTTTAAAAATAATACACACCGCAGCCTTAGAGTCTTCTCTATACAATGAAAAAAAAAAGAAGAGCTGAACAACCATAAAATTCAAATTCATACTTGACAATATGACATTGAAAACTGTTAAAATGTATATTATGCTAGTATTGAGTTTACGAAAATCTACGCATATCCATACTTCACTATCTCTTTTTGATGTCATAACTATTGCTGACTCATGTCCATGCTGACTCATGTCTTTTTCGATCATACTTTCGATTTCTGCTTTTAGTTCACGTACCTTTGCGAATCAAAATCGATACGGCGGAGAAGAAATGGACCCATGATAACTTACTTACTTAGATGGAGCTTACAACCGATGATCGGTTTTGGCCTCGTCTTAGAATTTGCGCCAGACTCTTTTGTCGTGCGCTTGCTGGCACCAGTTGGAAACTACAAGCGTTGTCAGGTTATCCAATGCCTGGTCTTTGCAACGGAGATGCGATCTAGCCTGGAGAATGCTGCACTGACTACGAGCGTATTATGGCCAATGATGTCAATATCATCATCATTCGCTACCAGAATAATACTCTTATAGAAAATTGTGCCGCTACGTCGCAGGACAACGGCTCGGATGATCTTTGCCATGACTATATTAAAGAAGTCGAACGATAAGGAATCACCTTGTCTGACCTTATAGGCGATATTAAGTTAGCCTTCTCACGATAATTGGCGCAAATGGAAACACTGGGGTTTCAATCATGCATTCTTCCGACCATATTCTGCATAGAAGCCTGTGAATGCATTTAAACAGAGCTTCACCACCGGTTTTAAACAGCTCAGTCATCGGCTTCTGCGGCTTTATTGTTTTTATGACCTGTTAAGACCTCGTTATAGTCGGGCAGCGGAACTTCAACGCTGTCATCCTTAATTGGGGTTTCCGGGACATCATCTCTATTGGTGGGATTGTTGTCAGCGTCGCCATTTAGAAGACTAGAGACCTGGACTAACAGCATGTTAATGGATCATCTATGGTACCTAGACAACTAAGCTATGCTTCAGCAACTAAGCAATGATTTTTCATCGAATTTATTAAGTCCAAATCAGTTAAATATAATGGTGCAAATTAGTGTCATCATATTCTGTTATGCTGAACATGGTACCGCTGAAAAGATTTTTAACAGAAGTTACCTTTCTATTCCTATTTGCCTCTGGTAAAATATTGAATTGAATATTAAGACATCTGCCACCGATAATTATGTTACAAATCGTCGATAAGCAATCCTGAATAGAAACACTTCCATCTGACAAAGAAATTTTGCACTTCATTCGCTGATATTTGCAACCTTGAGATCCATAATGCGTTTAAGATTTGCGTTCGCAGCATTTTTACGAGCTCCTGAGGCAAAGCAGGCTTGTTCTAGTGTTCCGAATAGTTGAACATTCAAAAGAAGAATATCACGACAAATGATATTTGTTATTATTGAATTATTGAATTCACAAATACTGGACCGCTCTGCGTTTTCATACTGCAGTTTGGGCAATCTGAACATAAAAAACCCGCCCAGTAGCAAAAGAAAGGAGTAAGAAGTAATTGCAGAAGCACTTCTAAGGGAGGTAGAAGGCCTTACCAACTAGATTCTTTTCTTAATTATTTTTTATATGAAACGAGCCAACATGCAAGACATTGCGCTCTCGCTTCTTCAAAAAGAGGTTATATAAGTTGTTATATGCCACGACTTCAGGAATGCCCTTACAAGAAGTATTCCCATAATGCTTTTCAAAGAACAGCTTTCCGAAGTGGTTATATTCAAGCACTTCTAAAAAAAGTTATAGAGAAGTACTTACGTGAGAGGTTAAATGGAATCTATTCAGTAAAACCAGCTTTCATAGAATTAAAACACTCATTTAAAATAGCTAATGCAATTTTATCATTTATAACAACCTTTTTATAAGCTTATCAATCAAATTATTTATTTATATTTTTATAAATTTCTTCAAAAGACAGAATTAAAACAAAGTATTTATAAAAGTAATAACCAATAAAGCTATAAAAAACAAGATAAAACTATGATAAAAATAAAGAAATTATAAAAACTATACTAAAAAAAAGAATTATAAAAAATATAGTAAACAATGTAGGACTTAGTATCTTCTATAGCATCCAAAGCATTCTAAAGCATTTGTCGCCATCAATCCATTTGTATTAAAAACTTCAATTTTATTGCACTTCTGATTATATATTGCATTTTTGGACACAACACTTTCACTAATTTTTTTTTTAAATTTATTTAATTGACACTTTTTTTTAATTTCTTCTTCAACAATTAGATTTACAACTGCTGCTCACAAAATTAATTTGATGCTCAAATCACAATTTTTCAATATGACACTTTTTCGATGAAAATTATTTTGTTGCTCTGATAAGCAAGAAAGGCGTACGACTCATTCTCGCCTCACTTCTATTTTTTAATTTAGAAGGAGTTTCAGAATCAATGCAAATAGAGTAATTCTAAAATGTGTAGAGTTGTTGCTTTCAAGCAGTTGTTGCTTTCAAGCAGTGCCGCAACGAACTTGGTCACGAATTGTTGTATGCAGCTTACCAAGCAGTGAATCAACTTCTTCACCTTCTTCTGGAAATTTGGATAGTAACGCAAATAATGTCCTCTTTTTGCGAATGAAACTGTCGGTAAACTCAGATTTTTGTTGTTAACTTTCAAAAATCTCCGTGTAGATTCTTTATGTCGTTTGTGGAGGTGAAAATGACTTCTGAAGCAACCTTATGACGTCAGCAAGGCTTTAAACATTGGTCAGCAAGGCTTTAAACATCCGACCACCACTCTGCAGCAGCGCCTTCCAGCAACATTGGCATTGCTATTCTTGAGGACAACACTGAACTTTTCTACGCTTATAAAAGTACGAACTTCAGCAATAAATTCATCGACACGTGCTGGATTTCGTTCACTATTGGAACGGGCCGTACAATTACTAAATGTTTCACTTCTCTCGTTAGTCTGGCCATAGCTTGTATCAAACGGTTGAACTGTTTCGTCATCTTGAATTTGCAAAGACCAGAAAATTTAGTGATCAAAATTAAGTTTTTTTTTTACCAGAATCTTTATGCTGATGCTCGGAATGAAATCTATTCCGAATCTCTTGAAGAAGTTGCAATTGTGTCCTGCTTTTTGCTTGACTACAATACTAAGCAACCATATTCTTTTAAAACTCTAGCAACTTACTAAATTACAGTCCATGTGACCATTACATCCAGCCTACATATCCCGTAGGTATTCATTGGTTTCATATAATTTAGAATAAGCTCTTCAGCTAATTTGATTTATTTGTAGGCTGCACTATCTTCCAATTCTTGTTCTTCTGCATTGATTTCAGTTGCTTTTCAACAGTATCCATCCATTTATCATCTGCATCTCGACCTCTTATTTCCAAAAATGTTTCAGAATTACCTGCAATGAAATGCATTGATAAAATGTTGTATTATAAAGTGAAAAAAACAAAAAACTTACTCGGCAGTCTGTGCCCTCTATTGCTTCGCCTCAATATTATCAATGTGCTCTGAAGGAAACACAGGTGCGTCTTCATCTTTGACGGATTCATCAATTGCAACTATTTCTTCTTCTTTTTCTCCCTCATGTTTTTGGGAGAAATACTTGTTTTAGATATTTTTTCGATATATATCTGATCAGCAGTCGTCAATGCACCTTTAAGCTTTAGAATGAATTATTTTTGTATCCCTCCGATGCAACGTCAGTTAAAACAAAAATACATTTTATAAATACATAACTGAAAAGATTATCGAAATTATTTTAATTTAAATTATTACTAATATCTCAAATGATGGCTTCACATTTGCACGTTTTCTTTTCAATTTCTTTCGCAACATAATGTCGCATTTAATTTATTTATTTTTATTATATAAATCTTTAGTATATATCATACAAAAATTTCTTCTCTCAGAGAATTAAAGATAACTTTGGATATAGTATGTTTAGCATAGAAAAAAAAGCATATCTACGATTAAAACAATATAAAATCATATATAAAAAAAGAAAGCTTATTCAAGTGCTTGCAAAAAACGTAATTAACATCAATTTTTGCTCAAAGTATAGGTAGTATTATCAAGCGGTGATAAGCTCAATTTTAGTTCCAAGCGCTGCGCCAACTTATCTACAGTGTCAATTTCATTTTTAGTCAAGCCGGGCGGCAATTTTAAATTATTCAAAGCCAAGTTATTCTTAAGCGATTGCATTAGATTCAGCATTTCAGTTTCGAAAACAGTGTCAGCATTATCACTTGGCGGTTCTTTGGCATCTGGTTCCTTCATCACACCCATGGCTTTAGTCCAGATGCTCTTCTCGTTTGCCTTATAGCGTGTGTAACGATCTTCGAGTATTTTTAATTCTTTGCTTATTTCTTCGTTTTGTGGTTCCATGCGCTGTGCGCGCGTTAGCACTATGCGTGAACGTTCATAATCGGCTAAAAGAGAAAATTTTAAATTGATATTAAACTGCTTAAGGCATTTTACTAACACAGCATAAGTAGAGCTCTGCCTTCTTGGAAGAGTGCTTTACAGGAGGGACGATTTTGTGTCAGACGCTTTATTTCTTTGAGAATAATACAAGTTTTAGAAGGTAAGTTCGTCTTGTTGTAACAAACAGCAAGATTTGTGTAGAGTTTAATGAGAAATGCGCGTTGCTCACGTTCCTCGCGCTCATCGGATAGACGACAAAAGTTCAGCACTTCCGTTGCCTTTTCAAAAGCGCGGGAAGCGTGCTTATATAAGCCCTGCCCGAAGAAATCCAATCCCTTCAAATGTATTTCCTTGACTTTTTCTATGACCACCGAAAACTTGTTACGATCCTGTTCGGCAATCTCTTGATCGGCATCCATGTTGCCCACTGCATTGAAGGAGACCAGTTCTATGATGAATAGCCCATCTGCCTTGGGTTTTACGCGCGGCGGACAGCCCATTTCACGAAAGAGCAAATGATATGATATGACAAACTGTGCCTGCTCACCCTTGTGCATGGTGCGCACAGCTGCCTCCAATCCCTCAATCACCTCATTGCGACCGGTATAAAATGAGTGTGCGGAACCTCGTAAAAAAGATGAATCAAAAGGTGCGCCCTCGCACTCCCAGTACGCATTGTAACGTATGCAGACACGCGCATTATTCGGCACTGGTCCTAGCTCCAAGTTACCTTCTTTGGTTATCTTTTTATGCAGATGCTCGTTGATTTGCACCATCTGCAAACGCAGTTCATTAAAGGATTTGGTCCACGGTGAAACCAAAGCACTGCGATCAACTTCATTTTCCTCATCGTCTGAGCCAGCATTTAACTCGTCAAAGATATCATTGGTAAAGCCCTCATCGAAGTTCGTATTGATTTCGAATTTGGAGCCACTGTCGATAAGATCACTACATGGACAAAGCAAGTTTGCATATGCGTCTCTATAGCGGTATTAAGATGAAAAACTTACCTTATTGATAGCGGTTCTTTGAGGAAATTGCAAGTTGTTGGCATCTCATCTTCAGGGTTCATTTTGTGTGCTAAGGCAATAAAAATTGTTATAAATTAAGGATTGTTCAACAAGTTTTTATTAATCCAATTCAGCTTCTGTTTGGCGTCCTCCGAAAATTTATCTGCAATAACGTAAACAACTGTCAAACACGTGCATCAGTCAAGGTTGCAGGAGTACGTACTTTCGTACTATTTGTACGAGAGTATTATGTTATTTATAGAGTACAAAGTTACAATGAAATAGTACTAGCACTTTTTTATTTAAGAGTAATTTTCACTTGTTTAACTCTACAAACCCGAAACTATTGACGCTTTGGAAACCAATATAACTCGTGTTCTGCAAGGAATACTGACCGATATGCTCGAAAGAGTTGTCAAATATTGGACTCACAGAATGAATAAGATCTAGTTGTGGGCAATATTTGAAGGAAATAATTTTTAAAAGTGAGTAGGAACCGAACTATCTTTCCAAAGAAAGTTTTGCATCAATACATTGATTTTTATGTATTTTATTTAGAAAATAAAGCAGGAAGCTCTTATTGGAACACCCATGGGATTTTTTAGTTAAACGTTAATTTCTTCACACGACTTTATGCAGGATTCTTAAAAGTAAAATTTTTGATCGACGAGTAATTTTTGAAAAAATATTTTTATAGCCATGAAATTTTTTTGTGTGATTTTAAGTGTCTACATATATCCATAATCCATACGTGGAATAAAGTTTTTTTATTCTGAAAATTAAGGTTTACATCTATGAATAGTTGGCTAAGTGCAAACTACTTTTAACTTCATTTTTAAATAAAAATCTGGATATTTGAAATTAATTTAAACTTATTTCCATAATACTAGACGGAAGCCTAAGTATACTAGATAGTAATGTTTAAAGATCAAATTTCGTCTAAACTTTGTGAGTTTCATGATTCATCTTTTCATAAGATGACATTAGGTCTGTTTCCGTACTCACATTGTGTAACTTGTGTGTTACTATTTTCTGTTTCCGTACTTACTGTGCTTAAAATGTGAGAAGTAGAACAAGCATAAATCGCTCTCTCGAGCACAGAAGTTTACCAGAGAGTGCTTGAACTCAAGACTACGTGTAAATTAAGAAGAAGCATTAAGAAGAACAAGCATATGTCAAATTGACGTTTGTTTATGTTTTGCGATCATTCAAACTCAAAATTGTTTTTTAATATAAATTCATTTTTAAAATAAATATTTTTGCAATTTTATTAATTTACTTCACAAACAAATTTCAAATTTCATTTTACTCTCGCAGCCCGGACTTTACACAGAACTTACACAGTGTAGAGTACGGAAACACACCTATTGAGTGAATTAAAACTAACCTTTTTTTATTTAAAAATTAAAATAACAAATTTTTGACGGTAGTAGGTAAAAAATAATTTTATTCTTAAAATGCAAAAATGGATATAAATACAAACATGGTAAAAACAGTTCCATACATATAGGTAGTTATGCAAAATATTTTAATTTAAAGTGAAAATAATATACTCAATGGACGCCTTAAAAAATTGCATCAAGACTCATTCAAAGAACACTGCTAATAGACATTCCTGTATAATTGATTTCCAAGAGTGCCTGAGTATTGAAGACGTAAGTTTTGCAGATTTCTATAGCCCATTGATCACTGGAAGCTTTAAATTATTATGTGAATAGATTTACAATTTCGATTTCAAGGCTTTCATTAGTTTCTCCAACTTCATAGCCTTTTGCAAATCACCAGTGATCTTTAATTTTCCAGTCATAAAGGCAGGTGCAGGCTTGAGTTTTCCTGAGAACATATCGAAAAAGTTGTTCGCCTTCATGGTGAGTGTAGCATCTGGGGCAGTCTCAGGTTCACCGCTGCCGCATTTGCCATTACCATTTTTCAAATCCAAGAACCAAGTTCCTTTCTCATCACCCACAATATTGAATTGATAGACGGCTTTAGTTTTGCTGACGATCTCTTCCGAGAGCAAACTTTCAATATTCTTAAAAATCAACGGAATTTTACCATCGCCAGAAGCAGCTGCTGAAGTAGTTGATTGGCTGGCAGATGCGGCTGGAGCAGCTGGTATAGTGTTCTTAGAACCGGGCGTATCCAAAAAGAAGTCATCCATCAATTTATCCGCATAAGCTGGATCACAGGCATATTGTGTCATGTCTGTGATACCCGCTTCCACAAGCACTTCATCATCGATGAGGAAATTGCCGGTGCATTGTTTAGGTTCGCGTATGAGAATCGCATAAGCAGCATCTGACACAATTTCAGGCTTGCGTGAAAACTTGGCACTATCTGGACCCGTTAACATTTCAATTGCTGCCGTATGTATGGCAGTGCGTGGCCAAAGCGCATTTACTGCAATACCCTGATCACGGAACTCATGAGACATGCCTAAAACACACATAGACATGCCGTATTTCGCCATGGTATAGGCAACATGATTGCTAAACCACAAAGGATTTAAGTTTAAAGGTGGTGATATGTTTAGTATATGCGCGTGGTTGCTCTTCAGCAGGTGTGGAATGCACTCCTTAGAGACAAGGAACGTACCACGCGTATTGATGTTGTGCATCAAGTCGTAACGCTTCATGTCAGTCTGTTGAGTGCCTGTCAATGATATGGCACTGGCATTGTTGACGAGAATATCAATTCCACCAAATTTGGCTACTGCTTCTGCAATAGCGCTGCGCACCTGCGCCTCATCACGAACATCCACAATACAAGGATGCGCCTTGCCACCAGCCTTCTCCACCTCTTCAGCTGCTGTGTAGATAGTACCAGGTAGCTTGGGATGCGGCTCTGCTGTCTTTGCGGCAATAACAATATTTGCTCCATCGCGAGCTGCCTTGAGAGCGATGGCTTTGCCAATACCTCGCGAAGCTCCAGTTATAAAAAGTGTTCTTCCTGCCAATTTACCGGTATTGATCATTTTGACTGCACTGTTTTATGAAAACTGAATAAAAATTAATTGTTATCTATTTGCAAGTTTAAATCAAAACCAAAGAGAAAGTCCAAAGTGCAGAAGACGAAACAACGTAATCACAACGATCACAACCAATTGAACGCTGTCAACGAAACCAAAACATGAGCCCAGTAGAGTTTAAAAATAGCGCTTACACCGACAAGTGCTTGAGTAAGGCCTTGCGCATTGGCTTTAATAACCAAATAATTTTGTTCAAGCAAAAATTTAACGTAAATTCGTTATAAATTAATTAGCAGCAAAAATGTTTAAGTATTTGAAAAACCAATAAAATGTTGATGAATACATTTTTAAAAATATGTTAGATAAATAAGAAACAGTTTTGTGTATTACAGAAGGAACTTTGGAGTATTTTTAAAGTAAATAGTATATCGCACACTAAATACAAAACAGTCAACTCAAAATTTTTTATACCGACTTTTTGTTATAAATCAATTCACAAAACATATATCTCACTATCTTTTTCATTATTTGCTTTATTAACTGGAAGAATGAAGTTTGTGTGTTTAAATGAAAATTGCTTTTTTTCTGTAGTATCAACCAAAGGGTTTTATTTTTCGCTTCTCCTGAAAAGTCATGTTTTTTGAGTTGTGACTGTTTTGTATTTAGTGTGCGATATGTTATTTTCTGGGCTAAAGGTTTTTTACTACGTGATATGAATGATTTGTAAAGCTTCATGGTTATTAAGTCTCTTCTATTTTCAATTGATTTGATATTGGTTGCTAAAAGCATATTATTGATTGGAGTAATTCAAAGAGCACCTAAGGAGGTTCTGAACGAAGCGTTGAGTATTGTTTTCACTTTATTTATAACTGATTTGGGGGCATAGCCGTAGAGAAAAAGTTCATAATCAATTTTTGATATTAATAAGGAATTAGTTAGTATAATAAAAGTTTGTGAGCTGCAGTTGAATTTGTACTTTGAAGGACATTTTATTATGTTTTCGACAATAAATAAAAGTTGCAAGGATTCTATGTATATGTTCCACTTATATTTGTTAATTAAAATTTATTCCTAATATTTTTAAATTGTAAACGTCTTCAATGATTATATACTGCTTACAATAGAAATGTAACAATTTTTGTATGGCATATGTACGGCATAGATGCTTGGATATTGAAGTAGATAACTCGGCACCAGAGAACCACAGAAGCACCAGCTGGAGATATATCACTTATAAGGATACCGATGTCAATGTTTATATTTTTATTTTTATTTAGTTTTTTAATGATAAAAAAATTGTTTTCATATGTGCTGAAATCGTATTGTTTGTGGGATAAAATAATATCACAAAGTTTATTGTAATCTATCAGGAATACGATAACTGATATGTGTGTATCCCGTTATAGATTGGCCGAGGGTGGGAAATGGTAGAACCAATTAGGACTTGAATTTTTCTGTCCATCATGAAGTTCCTTATGTAGTTTAAAATTTTAGGTCCTATACTCCAATCTAACAGTTGATCGATGATGGTATGAATTCCTTTTTACCAAAAGCTTTAGAAAAGTCTATAGATATTTTTGATATGCGGCCCTTAGTTGATAAAGAACTATAAATCATCTAATCTAGGTAAACGAGAGTATCAGATGTTGATTTTACTTATCTAAAATCCATCTGTCGACTGTTGATTAGATTGTGGGAAGTAACAAACCACCATAGCCGGTTAGCAAGAATTCTATCAAATACTTTGGAAAAGCATAAGTTGAGGGAAATTGGTCTGTACGGTTTAAGGATTTGTTTTGTTGTGTGAGTTGGGTTTCAAAATTGAAACAATAGTACTGGTTTTGTAAATTTGTGGGATAAAGTTGTTAATGGATCTACAAATTTAATTGAAATTTGCACATTTTTATGTTTATGCACATGTTAAGATAAGTGTTAATATTTGTCATCACACAAGACTTGGGTTTCTACTGGGTGTGTCATTTTCTGTTGGTGAATTAATAAACTAAACTTTTTCATTCGTTCGTAAACATCAAAATACAGGCTGATTGAAGATCTGAAAAAAATATATCGAATATTACAGCCTGACCTGAAAATTAACAAAAAAATTATCGAAAATAACAAGCTTTTTTAACTATCGGAACAGTAATGTTACAATTAAGCATATTTTTTAGAATTCTTACATAAGTTGCCAAAATTGCAAACCTAATCATCGAATGATTTTTTTGTTTAATCTTACATTATGTGGCTGTATAATCTAGACCCCTTTTTCACACGGCAATTTTCTTGCTGGCAAGTCGAGTTTGTGGGCATCGGAACGTGACGAGAGGGGACGAGTACAGACTTGCTCGTACCGGCTATGTTTCTTTTGTGCTGCTCTTTCTTTGAAGTTTCGCTTTAGTTTTATTCAGAATTGCTTAAGAAAACTTGCTGAGTGGAAACGAAAATGGCAAGTGCAATAGATAATTGAAAACTTGCTGGCAATAAAACTTTCCGTGTGGAAAAGGGGACTTATGCAAAGTTAAAATGTTTTAAAAAGTATCTTCAATTTTCAGAGCTTATCACTCAAAATATATCCAGTTTGTTAATATACCGTAATTTTAAGAATAAAGCACAAAATTCAAAGAGATAAAAAAAAAACAGTTTAATACGCTCGTAAAAGATTACAAAGCGCAGCTTTTCTTGCTAATTTCAACAGTTCCTTTTTAAACAAGTTATTTCTTGACCCTCTTGTAGTTCATTAAACCGCCTTTTACATTAAATTATAATGCAGCAACAGATAAGAATTATCGCACTTTAAATGATTTTATGCTGACCGAATATTTAATGCAGCTTGCCAAAAAATTCAGATTATTACATTATCACCATATGGTAACTGAATGATTGAGTAATTTCTTTTGAACACCCGCATATTTGTTGATTTCAAAATTTTTTTCTGCATAAAAAAAAACAACATGAATATTTCTCGCATAGCAATTTATTTGATAATAGAAACATATGAATAAGAATAATACAGTTAATGAGAAGTGACGTTTGCGCTAACTTAACTTATATACAGCCCTATGAGATTAACAGCTACAAGTGGGAATGCATGAACATTTTTTTTTAAAATAATATATTTTTAATTTCCTTCATATCAATCAGCGCATTAAGACCAAACTAGAGCATTTTGATGGTTATTTATATTTGAACAAATATTGCAGTAACTTTTTTTGTTTCAACTAGTCTTCACTTTTTGCCCAGCAATTTGTTCATTTCTTTATTTTGCTTAGTCATCTTGATATCGACATCTTCAATTTTGTAATTCATATTGTCCAGCAATTCATTTTGCGATTCTATTTCAGTGCCCAGATCGGTTGCCAAGAATTTTAAACGCGACAAATTGTCACACATATCCTCCAGATTGGACTCAAGTTGAGCTTCAAAAGGATTGTTGCGTCGTTGTTGCTGTTGTTGTTGTTGCATTTGTTCTTGCTGGTAGTAGTTGGCTGTGTCATTGCGTAAACGATTGACTGGATGTGTTTCGTAGCGTTCTTCCGGTGACATGGCTGGCTTATTAGATGATGTCGCTAGTGCTGTAGAATTGGTTGACGGTTGTTCATCTGAAACCTGACTGCCACTAGGCGAAGATGTCATACGTGGTGATTGTGTATCGCGATTACCGGATAGATAATTCTTAAGTCCACCAAACACACTTTTTAATCCATTTAGATGACGTTGACTAAAGCGTAGCGTTGAGTTAATTTCATCTAGTTGACGTGATGACTTTTCCAGCTGTTCACGTTGTTTGGCTAATTCGCGGGCAGTGGCAATGCCTACTTCTTCCGTTTCATATAGCAGACCTTTAAGCAATATTTAAGTTCTATCTTAATCAATCATTTACTTAGGGACATGAAACTCACCTAAACTTTTTTGCGACGATTCCAATGTACGATTTTCAATTTGACGTCGTTTCTCGGCATAGACTTGCTGCTGTTCCTCGAATGGATTTGTGCTGCGCCATGTGGGTCCACTTCCTCCCGCACTGCCTGCCCCACCAGATACTGAACTGTGCGAACGAGAATTATTGAGGAATATATCGTCGTCTACATCTTCTAGGTCATCACCGTTTCTTAGATCAAAATGGTCATTGACGGGCTGAAGATAATTATTGGCCATATCTAGTATTTAGTAGGTCGTTCAATTGAGCACTGCTTCACAGTTTTTGCAAAGTGCTACAACTATATACGATTCTAAGTTTAAACGTTTATAAAAAAGTACAAAATTTACAGTTTATCCACCCACAACAAAGAATTTTCTTTCTAAATGAAACTACTTCTTTTTTTTTGCAAATTATTGTCATAACAATGGATATTGTACTCATCGTCAGTTTAAAGGTCCATTCCCATTAGCCAACGGTTGTAAGAAAACGAAATTATAAAAAGTATTTACACTAGTATGTTCTACTACTATACTAATGTAAGGAACATTGGTTCGCAACAAAATGTTCGCGAACACTTTTCAGGCACTGTGAACCAGGGTTTAAATTGCTGTAGTCAAATTAGTAAGAGCATCAAAATATTGCTGTTGCTGTGCTCTCGCATTTGCAAATTTTTAAAGTTTATCTTTTGCATTTGCTGCATGCTATGAAACAACGAGCAGTTACAGCGGCAGCCAGCGATCGCATTTTACAGCCGTTTCTCATTTGCTGCTTTAAGCTGGAAGTTCATTCGATGCATTTGCGTTTTTCATCCGTTTACTCGCTAGAGCAATTTACGCAAGAAAATGATGGTAGAGTTCAATCACTGCGTTTTACGTTCAGAGCAAGCAAGGGCTGCAGCATTAAAAAACAGTTTATAAAATCTTAGCATCATATATCTTAATAATTTGTATAATTTTTACACAAAAAACTTTAAATGTCGTCATTTATAATCATAAAAATTTAAATTCTTAGTATTAAACACGTCCTGGTAACAAATAATCAACAAAAAAATCTAAGACATTTAACATTTTTAAGATCTATGTGTAAGAGCCATCCCTGAAAGTAATTGCTTCTGACTCGTTACTTTACTTTCTTCTCGCTTTTCGTTATAAGTAACGAGCTGTCAAAAAACGCAATTTACGCAAGAAAAGTTGAAATATTTTCAACTTTCTTGCGTAACTAGCGTTTTGCCAGCGTAACGTTCACAACCATTGAACTCGCTCCCATAAGCTTTCACATACTTCTATTTTATGACGCCAGCGAATAAACGGATGAAAAACGCAAATGCATCGAATGAACTTCCAGCTTTATTTCTTTTACATTCACGAAGCAACAGCAGCACCGAACGAAATAATTTTGTAGCCGTCTCGTCGCTGCTGCTGTCTCTTTATAGCATTATCAAGCATTGGCAGCAGCAATAGTAAGAAATGTTTGCATGCGGTGCTGCTATGCTATTTTCAGCATTTGACTGCTGCTGTTTGCAGTTGCTGCTGCTTTCTGTTTGCGGTATTTCTGCGCTATATACAGCAATCAGTAGCTGCTGCTTGTGGTCGCTGCTGCGTTTGTTTGTTTTTTAATCAGAAGCGGCAGTGAGTGTTCGGATTTTGAAGTCTTTATGCGTCATTTAAGCTCGTGTTATTTTAAAGGATACCGTTCTCGTTAATTAATTAATTAATTGATTAAAATATTAATTGCAATTGATTTAATTGCAATTAATATCAATTGCAATTAATGGCAATTGATTTCATTGCAATTAATATCAATTGCATTCAATCATTAATTGTACACTGCAATTAATTTATTAAGACTCTCAAGTCAAAATGAACTGAGTGTAGATGTTACAAACGTTTACACAAAGTTAACATATCCTAACCTTACAGGTTAGGGTGTAACAAACAAACATACAAAAGTATAACAAACAAAAGCAGCAGCCGGTTTGAAACCGGTTTTCTTAGGCAAAGGAAGTGAAGCAAGCAGCGGATACAAGCGAAGTCGTCATATTTATGCATACAGTTCGCAAAATTTACCACACTAATGCAATCAAACACAGCTCATCGGGTGGACAAATTAATTGCTATTTTTAATTGTTTGTACCTTTAATTTAAAAAAGTTAATTGCCAACGATTTAATTGTATTTTGCAATTACTTCAGGTTAGTCTTAATAAATTAATTGCAGTGTATAATTAATGATTGAATGCAATTGATATTAATTGCAATTAAATCAATTGCAATTAATATTTTAATCAATTAATTAATTAATTAACGAGAACGGTATCCTTTAAAATAACACGAGCTTAACAAATGACGCATAAAGACTTCAAAATCCGAACACTCACTGCCGCTTCTGATTAAAAAACAAACAAACGTAGCAGCGACCACAAGCAGCAGCTAACTGATTGCTGTAAAAGCAGCAGCAACTGCAAACAGCAGCAGTCAAATGCTGAAAATAGCATAGCAGCACCGCATGCAAACATTTCTTACTATTGCTGCTGCCAATGCTTGATAATGCCATAAACAAACAGCAGCAGCGAGGAAACGGCTGCAAAGTTATTTTGTTCGATGCTGCTGTTGCTTCGTGAATGTAACAGAAATAAAGCAGCAAAGGAGAAACGGCTGTAAAATGCGATCGCTGGCTGCCGCTGTGACTGTTTGTTTTTTCATAGTCTGAAGCAAATGAAAAATAGAGACTACGAAAATTTTGCTGCATTTTTAATCCCTGCTGTGAACACTTAACAGCACTGACAAAATCAATTCAAAATATTTGAGAGTTACACGATTTTTGTCGCTGAGGTGGATATAATCATGTAAAGCTGGAAGTTCATTCGATGCATTTGCGTTTTTCATCCGTTTACTCGCTGGCGTTATAAAATAGATGTATGTGAAAGCTTATGGGAGCGAGTTTAATGGTTGTAAACGTTACGCTGGCAAAACGCTAGTTACGCAAGGAAGTTGAAAATATTTCAACTTTTCTTGCGTAAATTGCGTTTTTTGACATCTAGTTACTTAAAACGAAGAGCGAGAAGAATGTAAAGTAACGAGACAGAAGCAACTATTTTCAGGGATGGCTCTTGCACATAGATCTTAGAAATTTTAAATGTCTTAGATTTTTTTGTTGATAATTTATTAACAGGACGTGTTTAATACTTAGAATTTAAATTTTTATGATTAGAAATGAAAACACTTTGAGTACTTTTGTGTAAAAATGATAAAAACTATTAAGAAATATGACGCTAAGAACATACAAACTGTTTTATAATTTTGCAGCCCTGGCTTGCTCTGAACGAAAAACGCAGGGATTGAACTCTACCATCATTTTCTTGCGTAAATTGCTCTAGCGAGTAAACGGACGGAAAATGCAACTGCATCGAATGAACTTCCAGCTTAAGTCGGAAAAATCAAATTAAAATTTCCACTACCTTCCATACAAAGTAGAATCATGAAAATCTTCATGAATTCTACAAAAAATTAATGTATTGACTTGATACGTATATAAGTTTTGATATTTTAAAAGTTCGCTGAGTTTGTGAAAATAATAAAACTAACATAGTTTTGAATGTACTACCACGCGGCTCTGGAGTATTCTAACTTCAACTAAGTCAACGGTTTTTTCAATTTTTCTTTAGTTTTTTTATACCACATTTGACTAATGGTTTAATATACGGCTGTCAAAACTCATTTGTAATGATATATTTTTGAGACATTTTGGTAGTCGTTTTTACTTTCTAATTCTTACAAAGTAACAAAATTATAATATAATCTAAATAACTCCAATAACATTTCATGTTCAGGGTAAGCAGTAGTAAATCAACAAACTTTTTTGACTGAGCAGTATCTGTAGTCACCTTAGATTTCGAGTGTATTTTTCGTAACGAGTAAAAAATAATTGAAAAAGGGCAATATTTTTATTCAAAATATCACCGCGTACTAAATACGTTAAAAATTGCGCCGACTTAAACTTAAAATGTTTTGTGAAAAAAGTCTTTTAAGTGAAAATCAACAACGTACCACAAAAAATTTAAAAATTACTCATTTTGGAGAACTAGCCGATAATAAAATAAAATATATATAAAAAATAATGAAAATCGCAACGTTACAGACAGTGAAGCAAGGTGCCGTGCGATTATTACCGCTTTATTTGCCCAAAATGAGAGAATTAAACTTGGTTGACATTGTCTTTCAATAAGATGGTGTCATGAGCATGAGTGACATGTTTTGTGAACGGTGTTTCGGCTCTAAGCTTTCATCTCGATTTCACTGCTACTTTATTTGCATTAATATTTATTGTGTTAGCGCCGCTTTAAGTTCTACACCATACAATGGCTGCACAATCCCTTGTTTTACAATAGTTGGCAGTTTCAACTACCCGACTGTGAAATATGCAACCAGCTAATCCCATGGTTCCATCCACACAATACAATTGTCGCACACATCCATCAAATAGCAAGCAATGTTGTTTCAGCCGTTGTATTGTGTAGATGCCCTTTTGGGCAATTCATACGGACTAGAAAAGTATTTTATTTTTTATCTTTTTTATACAAAGGCAACCCTGTAACCTTGCTACGTAACAAAATATCTTAAAACGTAAGAAATAACAGCTGATTATTATTTTTGTATAATCTACTTATTTAATTTAAAGGATATATTATTTGAAATGCTAAAAAATATTAACAAACAAACGTTCATCAAACAAATAGTCGATGTGTGTAAATACAGTCTGACACAAAATTCAAAGTTGCCACAGCATAAGAAGTCAATAAACTGTTTGGAATGTACAGCTAGTTACACCACCACAGTGCAGCCAAGCTACATGAATATATTTGATAGAAATGCAAAAAAGTTGCAAAAGGAACGTGCAGCAAAGAAGTAGGTTAACGTTATTTAAAGGCTTCATTAAGAAAAATGTTAACAAAATTATATTTAGTCCTGATGTGGAGCTCTATGATTATCTGAAGGAAGAGGTTGGTTTTCGTCTCTCCGATCGCGTATTTGATATAAAACGAGATATCAAAACTGCCGCTGACATTGGCTGTAATCGTGGTTTTGTATCCAAACACATAATGGCTGAGACCGTAGAACATCTGACGCTGTGCGATACTAGCCCAACTATGCTGGAACAGGCGCATGGAACACCAGGATTGAAAATACAAAAACTGGAGCTAGATGAAGAGCAGCTTAATGTGAGCTGGTGTATTGAATTAAAACTATGAACTTTTGTTCACATAGTTTATTTGTTTTCTATATTCAGTTTGAGGACAATTCGCTGGATATGGTCTTATCTAGTTTGAGCCTGCATTGGGTCAATGATCTACCAGGTTGTTTTTCCAAAGTTATAAAGAGTCTAAAACCGGATGGTGTGTTTATAGCAGCATTGTTTGGTGGTGATACTTTATATGAGCTACGCTCTTCATTGCAGCTTGCAGAGCTGGAACGCAAAGGTGGCATAGCGCCACACATTTCGCCATTTACGCAGGTTTATTTACTATTGTTTGCAGGTATTGTTGCTATAGTTTCTGTTTTGTTCTGCTGTAGATACGCGACATTGGCGCTTTGTTGAATCGTGCTGGCTTTACTATGTTGACTATTGACACTGATGAAGTCATCATCGGCTATCCTACAATGTATGAATTAATGTGGGATTTGAAAGGCATGGCAGAAAATAATGCAGCCCTTAATCGTCCCTTGCACATAAGCCGTGATACCATGATGGCTGCAAGCGCTATTTATAAGGAGCTCTATGGCAAAGTTTGTTGGAGTTTTCATAGTTGACCAATAGTTCACACTTGTTCATGTATTTTAGGATGATGGCATAACGGCAACATTTCAAATAATCTATCTGGTAGGTTGGAAACCTGGCCCAAATCAACCACAACCGCTGGAACGTGGTAGCGGCGAAGTTTCACTCAAAGACTTGAGCAAAATTATATCGGATGGAGCTCGAAAAACAACGTGCGGAAAAAAATAATACAAATTAAAACAAAACAACCTTTTTGAACTGGTAAAGCACGTTAGCTAAAGTTCTTGCTCATGTTAATATGTCGCTGGCGACAGCTTGATGTAACACAAGACTTTGTAGCAAATAAAAATATTTACTTAAACCAATGTTTCGAAAGAAAATATAAAGTTTATATTTATTTATTTTTATTGTTTTCTTTATTTATGCTTCTTTTAGCTTAAATTATATCGCAAAATAATATATATTTTATCACTTTAATTTTTACATGAATGATTTATGCTGAATGAAGTTTACGCACAAAAATATACATAAAATTTAGTGAAATCAAATTGTTCTTCTTCTATGCTTAGTTAATACGAGAAAGTTACTATATATATATATATATTGTGTTTAGGCACAACATTATCTGCTACTATAAACTATGCTATTGTTTTGAGTTTAGCATTTTTTGAAAATATAAACTTTAAACATTAACTTAACGTATTTAGGTTTTTTGTGGATTTTTATATTTTAAAACGTACTCCAATAAGTTTAAATATAATTTATGTTTCTATTTAATATTTTATGGACGAACTTTAAATATCTTGAGTTACTATTAACAAGTTGCAACAATTTTTGTTTTTTTTTTCATGATTTATGCGTTTGTTTTTTAGGCGCTGAGCTGATTTGTTTTTTTTTAATTGTTTTCTGATAATATGATTGCTTTTGGTTTGGTATTTATTGTACATCTTAAGAACTGATTTAAAAATAAAAATAAAACAATAATTTTTGACAAATTTCTGTTTGCAAAAATAAATTAATTTTATTAGTTCGATTTGTCTGCTTAGTTAAAGCTGCTTGTAAGCAGCATAATTTTATAGAACTGTATAAAAACTTAACAATAATTTGCCAGTTTATGCTTAGTTAATTATATTTAAATCAAAAGACCTAAATTAAATGCACAATTAAATGAGTTTGTTTTTGAATAGTATTCAACTGTTAATTGTTATATATTTAACGTTATTTTTTACATTTCTGTGTACTATGCTTTGTAAAAATAGCTATTTTCTTAACGTTTATAAGTTAATTTTTAATTTTGGTTTTTGAATTATTTGTCATTTGCATATAAATCAAAATAAATACTCAAATACAGGTTTGTACATATGTAGTTTAAAGTGTTTTTTTTTTTTTGTTTGTTTTTTTTTTGTATATTTGTACAATACACAAATGTTACTTTATTTAGTTTAAATGTTTAAAGCCTTGCCTTTGTTTTTGTTTTTTTTTTTACTTTCTAACTATAAAATCTGGAAGTATCTTAAATTATCAGTTTAACTTAAATGAGATATATTAGAAATTTATGCTTTAAATGACGATGATAACAAAACTGTTAAAGTTTGCAATAAATTAAAAAAGTTTAAAAATATTGAAGTAATTGATAGCAGTTAGTTTGAAGTACTTTAAAAGCACACACATCTAATGTTGATAAACAATTAACCAGTCTAGCACTTGGGTTTATATATTTAAATAAGAGTATGTAGCAATACAAATGCAATGAATGCTGACAGCAATTTCGAAAATTTTTGCGAGGTTTTTTAAATGCTTTAAACAATATTTGGTAAAAAATTTACATAAAATAACACGAAAGAAATAGATTTTGATGTTTTGAAAATGAGTTGTGATGTCTGGAATTGTAAACAAAGTTGTACTTTTTGGAAAAAAAAGTAAAATAAAATTTGTGTTTTTGTAAAAAACATGGAATAAAAATACTCTTAAATATTTCAAGCACAGCTTAAATGCAAAAGCGGCACGAATTTTTCTTTTTTTTTTAGTTTTTAAATGCTTGTGCAAGTGAAAGCAGTTTAGGTAGAAGGCTTAACAAAAAACCATTTGAGTATGGTTACAGCCAAATTGTTCGTCACTTAAATAATTGCATTTATTTTAATACAAAAACTGAGAGGAGACTGGAATTTTGTTCCAGTGCTGGTAGCGGTGGCGGCGCAGAACATTTCTCGAGTAAGTCAACTTTGGTATCTATACTTATTGTCCACGCAGCAACATTAATTCTCATCCAATGGCCAGTGGTGCTGGATGCGGTAGTGGCCCTTGACGTCAGGTAAGCAATAATTCACGTTGCGGCGTATTCTGCAATACGTTGGCGGTTTTCAGGTGAATGCTGCAAAAACGGAATGCAAATTAGAATTGATACACAAATTTTATGACATTTTCTATTTTTAGTTAATTCAATATATACAAGATGTGCAGGATACGAATGCATTCCTTCTAGAAGATCAGAGCCGGGACAAGTTGAGCAAAAAAGTGTATGCAAGTGAGGTTCTATTTTCACCACTCTGATCTTTACAAGCTAGTATAAACCTTTATTTACGTTATTGCCTTTATAATCAAAACTAACAAGCGTAGAACAAAGCCTGAACCTAGTTTTCAGGAAAACTTAACTATACAAGACGATGACGCCGAGTATAAAGAAAATGAAAATTTAAGACGACCAAAGCGAAATATAAATTTGTTTAGTAAACTTAAGGATTTTGTTTTGTATGACGATATTGATTGTAATATTGTATAAACTTCTAGTTTGTATGAGAATGTCCCAACAAATTTTAAAGATATATATAGAAGGATTGACTAATGTACTTCAATGGAGACAAGCTGTTGCAGAAGAGCCTAACTCGATTAATGAAAATAACACATGGACTGTTGAAAAAAAGTATGGTAAGATGAAACTGATTGGCACAAGATGGAATGTCCCTACAAATTTTAAAGATATGGAAGGATTGACTAATGTAATTCAATGGAGACAAGCTGTTGCAGAAGAGCTAAACTGGATTAAAGAAAATAACACATGGACTGTTGTCAAAAATTCTGGTAAGACAAGATTGATTGGTAAGATTGATTGGCACAAGATGGATTCTTAAATTGAAAACTGGCAGTGAAGTAAAATATAAAGCTCAATTAGTAAGGCTGATATTGATTACTCCGAAACCTACTCACCAGTTGCCAGATTACCAACCATAAGATTGCTGTTGGCTTTTTGAGTTCAATATAGATATAAGTTCTGGCAAATGGACGTAAAGACGGCCTTTCTTCATGGTTTTATAAAAAAGAAGTTTACTTGAAAACAACTTAGGTGTTAGGTTCCTGAAGGTCATGTTTTAAAATTAAACAGGTCGTTTTACGGTCTTTACCAAAGTACACGTTGCTGGTTTACTCGATTTCACAACTATACATCGCCTCTTGATTTTGTAACGGTTGAATGCTGAGTACTGTTTTTAACGTGAAGGTTATTAGCCAAAATATTACTATAACACAATTCCGTAAAATGTGAGTGCGGAACGCTTGATTTTTGTTTTAAATTTCAAAGCATATTTTTAGGCAATTTTTTGTTTTGTGATTTATTGAAACTTCAAAAACTTTTTTACTTTTTTCGAAATTTTCAGTTTTACAAAAAATGTTTAAACTTATTTCGTCGCACCTACTATAATTTTAATTTTTACTTCCAGGAATGTTATAAATATTTGGAACTAAAATTTGTTATTTGCACAACTTTAAATAGAATATGTGACCATCGCTAATTTCTAAATCAGCAAAAAAAGATCAATATTTCATGTTTTTTCTTTCTTTATTAAAACCGGGCCCGTCATTTTTGACGGGAAAGAACTAGTATATTATAAATGTGGAAATAACGGAAGTGCCATAAATGACACCTTAAGAAAAAGTTGGCGACTGAATTTCAAATAAAAAGTTTAGATATTTAACTAAAGATATAGTTTGTGTTTTAAGATAAACACAAATATTTATGGCAATAAATATAAAACATGATCGCAAAAAAGGAGTTCTTGATCTGGGCCAACAAGATTACATCAATCGCATTCTAACAAAATATGAAATGCAGGATTGCAACAGTGACACAACTCAAATGGAAACAAATTGCAAATTCTCAAGAATAAAAGACGCGGATTCGACAAACCAGCCTTACCGAGCAGTTTTAGAAAGTCTTATGTATTTAATGTAGGCAACGCGACCAGACTTGTGGTTTTCAGTAAGATATTTAAGTCGTTTTCAAGATGATACTAAGGATGTTCATTGGAATCATTTAAAAAGAATATTACGGTATCTTTAAGGTACTAAAGATCTTAATATAACATATCGTAGAAGTCAGATATAACTTCTAGTTGGTTTTACAAATGCCGAATGGGCAAACGATAAGGAAGAAAAAAAGTCTATTTCTGGTTTCTTATTTAAAGTTCTTAGCTTTACTGTTGTATGGAGCAGGAAGAAACAAGGCCTAGTGGCAATGTCTACTACAGAAGCTGAGTATATTGCTGCCGCCAGTGCATAAATGGAAGGAATATGGCTATGCAAAGCATCGGAAGATATGCATATAAATGCTATGCGACCTATACCAATTCACGAAGACAATGCTGGATGTATTTTTGTAGCGTAGAATCCTGAAAACTGAAGATCAAAACATATCGATGTTAAATTTCACTACTTGCGGGAAAATGTTATGAAGAAAAATATCGATCTAATTTTGACTCTGTCCAAGGATCAGATTGTTAGCTGTCTTGCAAAAAGTTTGGCAAATAACATATTTCGGAAAATGGTTTACGATATGGGTTTGCAGCGCACAGGGGTGTTGAAAGAGACGTGCAAACACTTTGTTGTTGATTTACTTGTTCGTTTTTTTGTTTGTGTACTCAATTAAATTATCTTTAATTCTAAAAAATTAAAAATTAAATTCTAAAAAAAATTTTATTCAGTTCTTAAATTAGTATACCAATGGAACGTTGGTATCTATGGAAATAAGTCTCAGTGTTTTTGATGGAACAAGGATTCTGCAAATAGTACGAAGCAATCCCACAGTACCTAAGCATTCGGCGCATCATCCTCACTCATGCATTTCTAAAATCCACTGTTTGCAACCTTTTTAAAAAGATAATAATACATCCATATCATTACACACCAGTCCTGAAGATACTTCGAGAATACAAAATTAAAAGAGTACAATTTGGCGGTTGGCTTCAACAACAAGATATTTAGAATGATGACTTTATTTCAGGAGTTTTATGGACAGATGAATGGCAATTTAGAAAGAATGGCTGTTATAACTTTCACAAGCAGCACTTTTGGGCTCATCAAAATTCTTAAAATGGAGAAGTCAATTATTACTTTTAATACGATACTCCACCAGAGTGTATCAACTTTTGGAAGAAGTTACCTTACGCGATATTATTTTTCAACATGTTGGTAGACAGTTTGAAATATGACTGGACCAAAATTATTGTGGTGGTTAGATTGAAAGAAACCAACAAATCAGATGGACGCCTGAACTAACAGCGCTCGATTTTTATTATGGGTACGGTTGCTTATGCCAGACTTGCTTATGCCGAGTAGATAACATCAAGAGATCAACTACTTGCAAGAATAAACAGAGCAGCTGCTTCTATTCATAAGAAACTATAGAGGGCAAGCCCGAAAATATACCCACACAATTTTTTGCTCAACTTGATCATCCTCATGTCACCACCTAGAAGTAATGAATTCGTTTAGTAGACACCCTGTATAATAGAAATTCATTAATCTTAAGTTATAACAATAAATAGAAAAAACTTACTTATTGTCCTCCAGTGAGAAAGTTTCCGATGAACCATGCGAGGCTACCGATGTACCTGCAAGCGAACTTCTGATTGAGTGCGAATCCTCTGGCACAGTTAGAGTAACTATAGTTTTTTTTATTTTATTTTGCATTTATATGAATTTGAATTTCAATACAACAACAAATGTGAATTGAAAGTTGTCAATTGTTTAAAGTAGTAGTAATAGTAGTAGTCGTTGTTGTTGTTGTGGTTTTTGTAGTTGTAGTTTAAAATCCGTTTCGAATGCGTTTAAGTTAACGTTTAAATTTGTAATCCAAATTGCAGATTTTTTTTAAGAGAAGTCCAATTTTTTTATAGCGTTTATATGTAAGCCAATGAAATTGTTTACAAGAAGATATAAAAGACCAATTTTAGGTTAGGTTGTTGTAATTGAATATGTAATTTTGAAGGTTAGTTTTAAAAAATTTTTAAAAGTTCAATTAAATGTTTTGTGTGGGAGTGTGTGTGTGATTGTTTTAAGAGTAAACTAAATAAGAGTAGTTTTCAAAAGTGAATATAAAGAGTGTTTTAAGTAAGAGTGTTTGAGTGAGCATTACTTGCAATTGGTCGTGCAGAAAAGGCTTAAATTAAATTAATTTATATATATGCATGTATATGAAGATTTATTTATTTTAATATATATATATATATATATTTTCTTTACATCTAGCAAACAATTAAGAAATCTTTATAATTAAGAACTACGTATAAAATTATAGTTTCATAAAAAATGCTTACAGATTAACAGTATTTTTTGTATTAATTTCAAAATAAACAAAGTCTTTTTATTAATTTAATAATTACTAGCAAACATAAATAACTAAATACATACATTAACAGCTGGCATACATATAAGGTTATGTTATTAAGTAATTTTAGTCGAAAGTTTAGTTGAAACAACTTTAAGACGAGCAGAAAGTACAAATGAAGGAATGTTTAAAATTAGTTTTTTTAGGAAAAGTTGAGGGAAGAGACAGGCAAAATAAGCGTCCTTAACAGTAACGAAATGTTTTTCACAATTTTCATCTGAATAATTCTCATACAAATTGTGCAATTTTCTCTGTGAGTACAGTGTGCAAATTGGGATTTCTTTAAAAATTTTGGTTAAGTAGTTATGAAGTTGTCAAGTTCTTAACAATCAAATGTGGCTGGACAGCTATTTTGAAGTTTTCTTTGAATTCTTATTGTCAAATATTCATTTCTGGGAGATTCTGAATTCTGTAGGAGTGGTAGAATGCATATTTTTGGCTTCTGTTATCCTTAAAATTTTTTTTGATTTGGCTGATGAGTCACGTGTAGTTTGAATTCCAGTTTTCAACAACTAACTGCACCAAGTTCGAACTTTCGTGTTCATGTGTAGCTCAAAACACGTGAATGAGCTGATGTTCTAGCTCTTTTTTGTGGGAGAAAGCACAGAAGTCGAGGGAATGTTTAGAAATAAACTTTTTGATATTCGTTTGATGTTTGCTTTAAACTTATAATAATTTCCAATTGTTTATTTAATTTTAAAAATTTTTTAAGCTTTTAATTCCCGAAAGTTTTGGTACAGCTACATAATAATTTTTTTTTTAAATTTCATGCCAGTTCTGAAGAAAGTAGTCTTTGAACTATAAATAAATGCAACAAACTTAAAAATACATTTATATCCGGCAAAAAATCAATCATTGGAATGTTTTTGCAATATTTCCAAACTATAATCTATATCTATATTCTTCTCTTTCACTCTAAACTATAACTATAAATCGATTTATAGCAAAAGCAAACAAGAACTTATAATGCACTAGTTAAAAAAACAATTGTTTCGGCGAAATTAAATTAACTTTAATATTACATTTCTAACAAAAAAGTTATTAAAAAAAAAAGCTAAACAAAAATGATATTAAAAAAAAAAATCTAAACATTAACTTATTGTTTTACTCTCACAGTTTTCCATTTTTGCTTGTATACTTTGCAAGCCGCTTGTAGCTTCTGTGATTTCAGTTAGCTTCTGCGCATTTGAAAGAATTTGTGTGGATTGTGTAAGCGAATCTTGTGGCGTTGAGCGTGCTCTTTGGTCGTTTTTAACTTGAATTGCAAAAGTTTATTTTGAGTAAAGCGAAAATATAGCGAAATTGTTAACACTCAAAACTATGCGCCAAATTCACAAAACAAAAAGAATAAAAAAGAAAATCTAATAACAAAAAAAAAAAAAACACAAAACTATGCTCTAACATTGCTCTAGGTTAAAAGTATACAGCAAACAATTTTATGAACAAAGAAAAAGTTTCGCTGTGCGAAAACAATGGATGAAACAAAAAACTAAACCAACAAACTTGCCCGAATCTATAGCTATCTAAGAGCCTTATGCTGGTTTTGTTCCAAGAAAATGATGAAAAAGGAGTGGAACCAAATTTGATCAGAAGTTATCATTCGGAAAATAATTAGGTGTGCTAAAATTCGACCAAAAATGTCGGCTGTGGAGCACCGAGACGAACTTAACTTGTCATGTGAACTTAACTTGTCATGCTGAAATGTTCATTCCAGCAAGATGATGATTCAAAACATACCAGTAAACTGGCAAAGGAATGATTTCGTCTCAATAAAATTGAGGTTATGAAGTGGCTAGCTCAGTCTTCTGACCAAAATCCTATTGAAAATCTTTTGGCTAATGTTAAGAAGGCTGTATGGAATGCTAAAACAAAAAAAAAAAACAAGTTACTTTGGTGTATTAATTTTTTTCGTATACAACAATTTGAATGGTCCATGTAAAATCAATTTTTATAAAAAGTTATGTATTATCTGTATGTAAATCAAAACTTTTTTAATTTAGACGTTGCACGTTGGGAAGAAATGGGGTAAAACGCGCGCATGAGTCTGTTTTTGCTCTAATTTCTATAATAATTAAAATATAAATAGATAAAATGGTGAACAAATAATATAAAATACAGTACAATCACTTCACAATCACGTTACACTTAACGATTTTCAGAATTTTAAGTGTCCTTTTACACTCAAAAATGTAGAAATCTACATAATATTAAAATTAATGTACGTGTGTTTGTATGTTAGTTATATGTGATTTTTTTAGGGTTTTTTAGGGTAGGTGAAGTTTGGACCGATCGATAAAAGAGACCTGGCACTTCCGATGTAACTCAAATTTGCAATATCGGTTAACTTTGAAATTACAGGTCCCACAATCTCAGAATTAGGAATAAAATCTCAATTTATAAGTGCCGCCCATTGGTAACAATTTATAGGTTTTATACAAAGGGCGTGTCACTTTTTGATCAACTCAAAATTTAGGTATAAATTTAGAACTATAAGTATGAAAACACTTTGACTGGCAAAAGTGAGCAAGCAGTGGTCAAAAGGGCGTGGCAACGACCATACAATATAAAATATTCATATTTGGAACAAAATGTCGGATAATATTAAAACTCAGTATGGAGTAACTTATTGATCAGGTTTTTCTACTAGATAACTGATCAAACAAGAAAACTGGCTTTGCCCCTGCAAGTCAAATTCTTTTAACAGATTATCTATGGAAGTAAAGATTATCTATGGAAGTAAAATAAGATCGGTCATAATTATGATAATTGCCAATGATCTCTAAAGAGCGCAAACGTTTTAAAAGTTTTTAGTGCTGATGCTTAACTTCATCATGAAATTAAAAAATCTGTGCAGATTTGAAATTATTTACTAAAACAAATTTAAAAAAAAAAACTAGAAAGGTATATCTTCGACTTGACCGAAGTTAAAATACCCCACGGCCGATTTGTAAGGTTAAAAAATCTTAAATTGGAGCGCTTCTTGTATGAGATTTAAAAAGATTTCAATATTTTTATGACATCTTAAATACATACAGCTGCGATCAAAATAATAGCAGTGCTCTAAAATTCAGACATGCTTGAATAAATAATACTAGCCTAAAAATGTAGGATCCGAAAAACCCAATATTATTTCTATATGAGCTTTCAACGCTGATTCCAAATCTATACCCAAGTTTTACTGTTGAGGTAAGATTTTCACGGTATTTACACTTTTTACACTTGTCTAGTTTTATTAATCCAGAATCTAAACAACACACCATAAGATAAAAAATTAAATTTTGTATTTTAGAGAAAATATGAAATGTTCCAACGGTATATCAATTACTATCGCGTTATGTGTTGTAGAGGAGCTATAATTAAAAGATCATTAAACGAAATATCGCCAAATTTTGTATCTGAGCATTTTAGTAAGTTGATACGTTTAGTAAAATTATTGATAACAAATTTTTGAAGTTAGGCATGATTTTGGAGGTCCATACAAAAAAGTGGAGGTCCATACTGTCATTTAACATATCCAAAATCATAAAATTATTGGTAACAACCAATAAAAAAAGTCGAGATGCCATCGCAATGCGCGCGTTTTGCCTGATCCAAAGTGCGTTGTTGAGCATGGGGACCACTATTATATTTTGGTTTCACATGCGAATTTACTTCACGAACAAAAAAGATTCGTTTTTGAGAGGAAATTCCGTCAAAAAAAAAACGGAATAGTAAATGAACGATCTACGTCAAAAGTTTTCTAAATAAATCAAAATCATTCGAAAAGGAATAAAATTTTTGGTACACTGGGTTTTAGTTTTTCCAAACTTTTGATAAATCTTTGCTGAAAGTGTTGTCAAAAATGATTTCTGTTGCCAATAGATCTTTTTCACAACTTTTAAATGAACTTTTTATTATTTGAATAATAACAACTTAATAAAAGTTATAAAATTTTAGGTTGGTTATTTTTAATAATATTGAGATTGTCAAATTTTTCTCCATAACATATAATAGGTATACAAGAAATGTAAAGAAATTAAAATGTAAAAGAACAGCATAAAGACTTTAAGAAAAAAAAAAACAAAATGCAATAACATATAGAAAAATTTAAGTAGCATGAAAAGAGTAGTGTACAAAAAACAAAAAAATACATTCATACAAGAGTAGCACTACATTATTGGAATGAATAAAATGCAGTAAGTAGGATAAACATGTTTATGAGATTAGTTAATATCAGTAAGTAAGTAGCATACAATTAAATACAATTTACTAAATTAAGACGTTTTAGAACTATAAAAAATGATTAAATAAACTATAAATAAATACAATAAGTGTATGGAATTATTTTAAAGAACAACTTGGTAAACACATACATATATATATATATAAATATATAATATAAGTTTACTACGAATGTTTAGTAGTTTAAATTTATAAATTTTTTTATCTAGAAATTAAATAAATGCTTTGAATGTTTCGAAAAAATATTTTTGTTGTTTTTTAATTAATATTTAACTAAACCTAAAGACGAGTATTCTCTACACTGTGTTCGTCGTCGGTGTCATATGGTTTGTTGGTTATAACAAATCCATTGCTATAGAGTGAATTACTGCTTATTGCTGGTGAGGTTGCTAAACTAGTCATACTTTGAAAGGTTTTCACTGAATATGCATCACCTAAATGCAAACAAAAATTTAAAAGTAAATGTAGTGTGAGGAAAGAAAACAACAACAATAATTACAACATAAATTTGCGATTAAAATATTAAAAAAAGAAAGAGAAAACACATAATGAATGATAGTATGAGAGAATTAGGGAAAATTTGTTTACATAGATAGAAAAAAATTAATAAAACCAAAATTAATAACACCGTTAAGCAAGCTATTTATAAACAACCATACTTTTAACCATTTGAAAGGTGAAGATGATATGATGAACTAATAAAAATAGTTATTTATTTGCCTTGAAAGTATTACGTTAAGTTTTACATTAAGTATTATATTAAGTGAATAACTTTTAGAAAAAAGTTAGCTAGAGTCTCGAATGAGGTACATTTTTGATATTACTTTATGTGGTTTTAATTTTATCAGAATGTAAGAGAATAATTTTATTAATGTATGCTTTATTGCATGAATTAAGATAATACTTTTTAATGCCATGACCTTTTATCTTTATGTAAACGTTATCTTATGTAACTTTATGTAAAACCCAAAATAACTTTATTAGCTAGAATAAATTAGATTAAGTTTGAAACTGCAATATAAACATTAGTTTTAAATAATTTTATTTCCAACCATATAATGACAAATTTTACAAGAAATTTGAAAATTAATACCCAGGATATGCCTTTTGAATACTTGATCAAATTGTAATTGTTAATAGTTATGTGTTGCCTGCGTTCACAGGCGGACCCGATCAGGTGGCAGTTAGTTATTTTTTCTCTTTAATATGAAGTCGACTATGATGTTGGAGATTGTCGTGCAATATGCAACTTTATCGATATAAAATTTCATTGGTTTTCATAAAAGTTGGTAGAAAGATATTTTCTTAGTCCTAATTTCGATTTTTAAATTATTTTTAACCTTTTTAAATTAAAAATGACGAACACTTATTGAGGACAAAAATTTTGTATCTTATTAAATATTTTTAAAATTCTATGTTTAATATTTATAAAAATAGTCGCTGAAATTAATTTATTAATATAATTAAAAGTAAGCGTGAAAAAATTACACCGCTTAAATAATTTTTACTTGAAAAATAGATCTCCAGAGATATGCTCTGGAAATTATGGTGGAAATAATCACAATTTGACACGCTGCCGAAAAAACGAGAATTTATTTATAATGATTGCGCAAAGAAACACAAAATATTATGTTTATTTTTAGCAGTATATTATGTTTTTAAAAATTACCAAAGCATTTTAATATAGAAAAAATATTTTTTTCGTAAATCACTCATTATTTTTGGATTAAATCGGATACAAAATTTGCTACTTTTTGTTGCCATAAAATATTTTTTCCTTTACAAAATATTTTTTCCTTTGGATCAAAGTTGCAACGGAGTAGCACGGATGACAACAGGAGTCCAACAAAGAAACAGGAAGTCAATAGAAATTCGAGCAGCAGAAGTCAAGAACGCATTCCAACCATAAAGTGTCTCAGCAACGCGATCTAATGTATAGTTAAGTTAAGTTAAGAGTGATGTAAACAAAATTATTGGAGTACTGCCGGAATTTAATCCACTTAAACGGACAACCACATCAGCGCCATTCTAAGGGAAAATTCAGCAATTATAATATTTATATCAGTGGAGCGATGAAACTATTCTTTTTGCAATTCGGCACAAGCCACGAGGCGTAGCAAAATAGCGGTTAGACGAACAATCTGTCTTCAATTCATGGCCGGAGTTTGCTTTCAAATTTAAAAGAGATTTTCAAGCACTACAAACGCTGCAGATGTCCACAGAAAGTTGATGTTCCGCAAACGCAAAGCCAGCGAATCTTATATCGAATATTTTTACTCTATGTTAACAATCGGAACACGAAGTGAGTTGGTCGAAGTTTCAATAAATTCTTATATTATTAATAAAATGAATGAGTCTTACCTCACTCGAACATTGCTTACGATGAACTTTCAATTGTGTAATAAGTTGCTTCGCGAGAATTGAGAATTTGCCGCCGATATTTACAGCATGCTCCATGAATAATCAGTGTTTTTATTGCAACGAGGTGGGCCATATAGCAGTAAAATGTCCTTACCAACAACTTAAGTACGGTCTTCAATATGTTCGAAAATAGAACACGAAGTTAAAGATTGAAGAAAACATTCCCAAATTCCAAAAGACGGCTATAAAACCGCCCGTAGTTAAAGACATTTTGATAGCTGGTCAAAAAGTAATGGCATTTGTAGATACCGGGAGCGATTTTTCATTAGTCAACGAATCGTCAACTCCAGCAAATAGCCAACATGTTGTAAGCAATTGAAAGGTTTTGGAGGATCAATTGTAAAAACGATTGAAGCGTACATTTGCATCAGAATGTGCTTCTAGGTCGCGATGTTTTGTGTCGAAAAAAACAGCGGGTCTTAATTAACAGCGGGTAAAACAAAACAGCCAGATTATCATAATTTTATCATAAATAATCAGTTGCAGAAAGCAAGAAGAAAAATGGTGCGAAGTACTATTGAGACATATCTAGATTGTTTTGCTGAGAATATAGAACGTTTGGGATGCTGCAATACAACACAGGTGGAGACCGAAGTCACGAATGATAAGCCAGTGGTCAGTAAGCGTTAGCAAGTACCTTTTGCCCAGCGTGATACACTCTTAGAAATTGTAGACAACTTGTTAGCACATGAGATCATACGTCCAAGCACGTCACCATACGCAACGTCCGTGGTCCTGTCGAGAAAGGTGAATGGAGATGTATATCGACTGCCGGCTCTTCACAGTTAAAAAACAAATTCCGATACCCATCGTTGAGGAACAATTAACGTTGTCGTCTTGAAAGAAATTTTTCACAACATTGAAAATGACTTCTGGATATTATCAGATACCATTAAAAGAAAACAGCAAGAGTTACACAGCATTTTTAACCCCAGAAGGGCTTTGGCCCATTTGGACTAATAAACGCTACAATGTACTTTCAGGAGATAGTCAATATAATTAAAGAGCTGAAGCATCGACGAAATGAGATCAGCTATGTGGACGAAGTTATCATGTGGAGGAATTGCTCAACCCCTCACGATGCTACTGAAAAAGGGCTCAGGGTTTCAATGGAAATCCTCACCGATCGAAGCATTTGAAAAATTTAAAGAAACTCTGATATGCAAACCGATTTAAGCTTCATATGACTATGAAAAACAACACAAGGTACGTAAGATAGCCAGTGCCCTAGGTTTATCAGAAGTTTTAATGCAGAGAGAAGAAAAAGATTTTAAACCAGTATTTTTCTACAACAGACGGTGCAGTGAAGCGCAGAGTCATTGGCTATCGTCAAGACTCTGGAACAATTTTGAGACAAACAGACTGCAATGCACCACGACGTTGCCACCTGGATTCCCACGGATTCGAAGATATGTTAAATCATACATTGAAGCATGTCCGCAATGCTGTCTTATTGAATTGAAAGGTGAAAAACCAGAAGGCCAGATGCATATCGTCGAGGTGCTGCCAATACCATTCCGTGCGGTCAATGTCAATATCGACCATTTGGTACCATTTCCATAAATTTTTTAATAAGTCTTTCCCAGATAGTTATAGCAAAAAATAGCAATAAAATTAAAAAAAGTAAAACAATAAAATCTATAACGATTCAAAAGAAAGTAAAGCAAAATTATTATTAGTAGCGGAACTGTTGATCGTTTCATTGTGACACACATTAATGCATGCAAAATTAATTGTTATTGTAATTTTTGTGATATGAAAAAATTGTATGACGTTGTTGCTGGCATATTTGGTTTGCATTCAATAGTTAAAAACAAACGAACAACAAAAATATAAAAGATAAGATTGAATGGAAATCAAGTAACTTTTAAGCATGCAATTCAAAAATATAAAAAAGCAAATACTATTGACGACAGGTTCAGGCAACAAGACTTGCAAATAAAAGTAGAGAAAATTTGTTGATATGTATGAAAATGCATTATGCGATGCATATTCAACGAAGACTAAAAAACATTTCAATTGTTATTTAAAACTAAGCGGCGCAGCATTTATTCAAGCGCCAACTTGAAGTCAGGTTTTAAAAGCTAACCTTAAAAGGAAACTTTGTAGCTTAGTTTAAGCACAATTAATATAATTATATGTTTTGATATTCTAGGTTATGCATGCTTAAAACATATTTGGCACAAGACTGAACTGGTCGTTATAGTTAAACATTTTGGTAGAGAACACTCACTAAAAGTTGAACATATATATTTGATTCTTTATTTGCGTTTTGAACAACTTTTAAGGTACTTTTTCGCGGGTTGATATTCCTAACGAACATTACACACTAACTTGACTTCAGTTATTAAGACTTCACTAAGATCCTGACTACACTGATAAAATACAAGTTATTAAGAGAGCAGGAGTACTTTTGTTTTAAATAACGTATTTAAAAGCTAAATTTGAAGTTTCGAATTAACAGACTTTATTACAAAAAGTTCATTTACAATTGCTGAGAGTCAAAATAAAATTAATGACATGCATATTGAAACATCTTTCAAATTCAAATCAAATTGAAGTTCCAACTATTAAACAATATTTTGAAATAATACACGTTTGTTAGAAAAGATTTTATGAAAAAATTAATTAAATTTAAAGCATAATTTGTACCAGACCAAAGAGTTGCATTAAGCAGTAGAAGCTATGTTTTTAGAAAGCTTTAATATAAAAGTTAAAAAATAAGCCGGATTAAGAAACAGTTAATAGGCAGTTAAAAGCAAAGTCTAAAAAAAAACAATTAACCAAAAAAAGAAGTATAAAAACTTGTATTGTACAATGAATTTTTGTTGTTGTTTAATTTGCTGTTGTAAAAAGTGTCTTTAGCTAGATAAGTATGCTTTTTTTAAACATCCTTTACGAGTACACAACAACAAAATAAAAAAAATACCCAAAACCATTATTTAAACTTACCGGTTGCACACTCCGACGTTTCATAGGAGACAGTTGAAAGAACTTCTATTGCATTTTGTTCTTGTCTGTTGAAAAATATTTTAAATTTCAATCAAAAATATTGCGTGGAAAAAATTTAAAAACTTATACCTTGATATCACATCGCTTATAACTTGTTTTTCAGTATTTGTATACTCCGATCTTCTGCGTCCAATTTTTTTCTCAACATCAGCCTCTACAAATTGGCCCAAGGGTTTTGTGGGAAATTCATTTGGTTTGGGTGGTGGCGGAACATCTAATTTTAGATCTTTTAATTTTTTCATAACACGCTCTAAAGCCTCAATGGCATAATCATCGTTGTAGCCGAAATTTTTATGCAATTTTACTTGCAAATATTCAATAATTGCATCCATATCTTTAAGACGCAGCAACTCGTGTTTGTGCAAGTAGAGTATAGTGATTGCCATGGCAGTAACAGCACGATCACCTTCCAACAAAAATATATCCCAGACACGCAAACTTAAGCTGAAGGGAATCTGTGCGGTGTATAGAAATTATATAAATTATTATATTTGGCATTAATGACACAGTGCCAAACTTACCCTCTCCACAAATATGACAAAAAACCATTTAATCGAATATAGTATTGAGTCTACGTTATGCTTAAGGAAATGTTGATGCAGCTTGCGCATGATTTTTGCCATAATGCGATCGTGATGTTCAAGAAAACGCGTTAGCTTGGGAAATCCCTCAATAAACAGACCATGCATGGCGAATTTCTTATCTACAATTAAAGCATTTAGCGCCCAGAATGCCTCTTCTTCTTGCATATAGAGTAGCAGCACACCAACGACACATGCCATGCCCTGACAGTAGCCCAACTCTGGATTATATATGCTATAAGCATTGAGCACATTAAACAAACTACACTGCTTAAGGCTATAGCGTTCGCGAAAGGCGAGATTGTCACGGAACTGACGATTTACATCGGAATCGATTTGTCGCACTTCTGTGGAATATTTTCGAGCCAGCTCAAGCATACGCTCATAAGTATTTCGATTGGCCGCAATGGATTCATCGACATTCAGCAGCTTTTTCCATGCTGGCCAACGCATACGATCGGGTATACCTTTGAAAACTCGCTTGCGAAATTTTTCATGTTGCGGATTCCAGGCGCTAATCATTTTCATCCATTTCTTGTCGCGCTCTAATTCGATTTTGGTGCGTTGCACTTCGTGCGAATCGCGGGTTTCTGGTAGGCGGGAGTCGTGCATAAAGCCGTATCTAGAAACAGTTAATTTGCAGATATGTTATAAGTTGTAGACAAAAAGTAAATATTTAAAAATTAAATTATTTATTATTAATTCATTTGTCTTAACAGTTATACAAGCTTTATATTAGAATGCAGCTAGTTTCTATTTACATATTTCATCAGTTTTCAGCAGGTTTATTTTGTTTTTGTCAATTAACTCAATTTGCTTTTTTCCTAACTATCAAGTAATGGAGTTTCTTTTGAAAGCGAATGTTTACTTCTGCCGAATATTTAGTAAAATTTTTTTTCTGTTATTGAGATAGATGTATTAATGTATTTAACGAATCACATAGTTTCCAAGTAAGTCGCTACTGATCGCTATCTGATACTGCTTTTTACATATCAGTCTAACGATTTTCTATTGGGCTCAGATCGGGCCACCGTGCAGGCTATCTCATAACCTCAATACTTTCACGCGAACAAAATTTTGCGACTTTTTGTTTGTATGCTTAAGATCGTTATCCTGTTGCTTTATCTTTTTTAGCAGCATATCGAACTCAGCATAAGGTAGCATTATATTCTACAAAATGTCTATGTAAATAGACAACGCATCGTAAATATATACCCAGTTTATTGGACCAACACCATAATAGGAAAAACATCTCCATATCATAATGATGTGCCCATCTTTGGTGGACGTTTGCTGGACGTCTTACATATTCTCATGAAGCCTTAGCACAAAAATAAAACAATTTTGCTTTCATCTGTCCACAGAATAGTGCGCCTCTTTTTAAGCCTTATCTACGAGACACATGTATTTGCTTTGAAAGTGGCGCCTTCCGGGCCTTCGGGTATATACGTCATGATCTCTGAGTATTCTTAGCACAGTAGCTTCGAAATGCTTTCGGACACATTCAGTTCTTTTTTATATCTGTATCCAGTACTAGAGGAGGATTAGTTGAGAATTTTAAAATACGCCTTACCTCTACAGATAACAAAACTCGTTTAAGACCGTATGATTCCGGTTTTTTACGGTACTTCTTAGTATTTATAATCATTTTTGCGGACTATTAAAAAATGAAATAACGCCCAAATAAAATGAAATAAAGCCCAAAATTTTGGGCCTTATTTCATTATGAAATAACGCCCAAATTTGTATGGAAATTTTTTGGGCGTTATTTCATTTTTTATTTTGGGCGTTATTTCATTGGGCGTTATTTCACTGAACCGTTTAAAATTCTTTATTATTAATTATTTAATTAATGAAAACAATATTTTAAAGAATATTTAGAATATTTTTTTTTTTTCAATAATCCGAAAAATTTTCAGAAATATTTTTACAGCAAATATTTTTCCCATACATAATAGCTGGTAAGGTTTAAATTATCTACCTACTTATATTAATTTATGAATAGTTTATAAACGAATTTCGTTCAAATTTATATAAGAACACAACTAATTGAAAAATACGATATAAAAAACTTTAAAATATGAACTTGTTCACTCTAGTCAAGGTTTAATGAAGTATAAGCAGCGAGCAGAAGTGTTTATAAATAAAAAAGTAAAGCCATTAAGGTCAATCGGTTAAATTTATTAACAAAAACAAAGAACACAAAATAAGCAAACTAAACATGTGTCGCACGATATCAATCTTGGAATTTCGCACTATAGCTCCTCTTTGCTTGGCTTTTTTTTTTTGTAACCAGACAAATTTTGTAAATTCTCTTAACTAAATTTGATTTATTTTAATTTAAACTATACATTATAAAAATATAAAAATTTAATATGCATAAATATGTCTTATTAACTTACTTGTCTGTAATGTGATACAACTCAAAGGTTGGATTCTCCCAAGGATCAACTTCATTCTTTGGATCCAAGCCCAGAGCGTAACGATTGAAAAGCAATTCTCGTTCTTCAGCAGCTCGTTTAAGCAATGCCTCTTGCTCCTCGTCAATAGTCATCATGCTGACGAGCTAAGTCAGATAACAAATGTTTAATATATATATATGCAAGTTTTTTAGGGGGCAGAAATCTGCGTGGCACCAACAAATTAATGTTGTTTTGAATTGTCAAATAATTGGCTCAGCGCTTGCTGCTGGAGTTGCATGCGCTGTTGTTCCAAAATTGATCCAAAGTCGCTGTACTATATGTTATTGGATGGAATGATGAATAATAATGTTTCGTAATTTTTTTTCTCGTTGTGGTTGCTTTGGCCATTTGTTTTATGATAATGCAATGATTTGTGAAATTGCTCTTTTAAGCCGATGTCGTTTCCTGCACACACTTATGCACAATTGCAGCACCACAATTGTCTGCGCTGCTGCTAGCACTTTATTGAGCCACTTAAAGAAAATGACGTGAGACACTTTGTCTGTCCACTGAATAGAGCCGTCCGAGACGCCTCCACAGTATTCGCTGCACTGCTATGCTCTTGAACTCTAATTAAAGCACCGTGTGCTGTGGAGCACCCTTTATTATTTAACTGAATATGAGTTGGTTGTTTTTAAAATATATCGTTTTTCCTATCTTATCCACTTCCTTCTCGGCGTTACTTTTCACTTTTTTCTTCTTCCCTTTTTTTTGCTATGTATTTATATTTTTTTTTTTCTTATTAATCAGACTTTCGAAAATCTTGTTTTTCTTTGGAATGTTGAAATTTTGTTGAAAAATTATTTTAGTTTTCACATTTTTAAAACTCGCTTTTATGCAGCTTTTTTAGTTAAGTTATTTTGGTATATTTATTAGAAATTTTCTAATAAATACCTAAAATTATTCAAAGAAGCACAATGAGCAGTTTTATCGCTAACTGCTTGAAGTTAGCTAAGTTAATGATCTGTCAACCACATGCGACACATGGTGCACAACATGAGAAAAAATTATTAGGGGCTTTCGCATGGTCCAACAAATTGGATAGACATGGCATGTTGTACGACAAGTAGTACCATGCGTAAGGTAAAACGACGGTCGATCCAACATGTTGGATGAATATCAAAAATTTTTGATTTTTCTGCCGGTCCGTCCGACTTTTTGGACATGTGAACGAATGTTGGTCCAACACGCTGCATTTTTCATTTCTTATAAATTTTCAGCGAGTAAAAAACGTTCAATCAGTGCATATAAATTTACTAACAAACACTTAATGCACACGTTTATGTGTTTTTTTAGTAACCAAATTTTCCTTTTTTTAAAAGAAAAAGATTTCCTTTTCATTCCCATCCCTTCCTCTCCCTTCAAAACGTGATCAATTATTAGCGCACCCAAAAATTCTTAAGCCATTGCGCCGAAGTGTGCTGCTTGAGAGTTTTTAATTAATGATGTCGTCTAACAAGTTAGATCATTCGAAAGGTCTATCGAATTGTTCCGTTAGTTTTCCATCCGACTTTGTCGTTCAATATGTTAGATCATGCGAAAGCCCCTATTCTAAAGTTGAACTAACTTAAGCCCTATTTACACTAAACCTTCTACGCCGATTCATTCTGATGTGAGACCGCTGTCAAATATTCAAAAACAACACATTTGCCTGTCTTTGCGCATGTTCTTACGTGCTTTTCGTTAGACGGCTTCTAATTTGACGTCAACAAGAACTTTGAATTACTTTGAAGTTTTAATGTGATAAAAATTTCACCACCAAAGTTTGGGTTGGGCTGAAAGACAACACAAGACGAAATGTCAATATATCGAGCCATAACGGCGAGAAAGATGTAACCAGGAATTTTCAAAAATTTGTTTTCTTATTGAAACTTATAATTTATTTCGTTATGAATAATCTATAATTATAAAATAATGCTAATTATAATAATATAATTATTTATATGCAAGTATTGTGTAAAAAAATTGTCGTAACTAAAAATCTTATGTCGAAAATAATTAAAAGAAATTTTCTCCTTTAAAATTTTAGTTTTAATGGTTACATCTTTTTCGCGGTTATGGCTCGATATGTTTTCCACATGGTACAATAATTACATGGTAGTGGCAAAGAGATTTTCAAAACGAATACATATTTATAACTACAGATAAAATAATTGTAGAAAAATCTGTCAAAAAATCTTTGGTACAAAAATATACCAAAGAAGAGAGCGCTTACAAACCGCAATTTTATGTAATTAATTTTCATTGGTCACATTCAGTGTACTCAACTGTTGACAATTGGTAAATCAAAAGTTAATGTACATAAAAATTAAGTTACGCATAAAAATGCATTTCAAAATAGAAAAGTTTTTATTTGTCAGTGAAATTTTCACTGGTATTTTGTACAAAACTTTACATTTCATTAATTTGGCAACTCTTACACTTCCGTGACTACCGTTACCCGATGTATCACATCACAAAAGCTGACACAGCTGAATGTGGCCAACGCTCATTGTATGTTTTTGACAGCAGAAAGGTTTCTATAATGAGAAAATAAGCTGCTGTCAATGATACCTGTTTTTTTGTACCATGACTATGATTTGTCGTTTCGGACAAAAAATGTCCGTTTAATAGACCATTCTTTTCTGGGAGAAAAATCTGAATTTTTTTCTGTGCTCTTCAAGAGTTCTGCATTTTTTCTAAAAAAATAAATCGTGGTCTTTTCTCAAAAATGTTGACCGCAAAAGTATGAGAAATGCAGAATTTTTTGATCTGTGAAATTAGACAGTTTTGCTTTCTGCTCTCTAGAAATACCAACATAAAAACTAAACAAAATAATTTTGCCATTTCATATTTTGTGCTGTAACAATTGAAAGGAATAAAAATGAACAATTTCGAAAAATTGCTGATATTAAAATCAATATTTGATAAGTAAATGGGCTAGATTATTTTAACTTTCTTCTGACAACATTTTCTTCAGCCACTGTTTTGAATTACTATTCATATTAGAACTTCAAACGTTAACTCGTCGGAATGCACAACAGTGCAGCCAACATAATATATAAACAATTTTGCATTTTTTTGTTCTTTTCTGAGCTGAATAGAGGTAAACATTCTATAAATTGTTAACCATTCTGCCTTCTGTGCGAGCAAAATTTTTTTCAGAAAAGAATCTTAGTATAATAATAAGGTAGATGCAGCACTGATTGTGCATTTTTCAATACTGCCGATATTGTCAAAATCAGTTGTGTGGCTTGCAGTTAATTTTTTTATTTAATTTACAATAATGTTGGAATTAAAGCAATCTTTAATATCAATAAAAACACGAAAAAGAACAATTTCTTACAAGTTTTAATTAAAGCACCAAGACAGATTCAATTATTTTGCTTCGTTTACAATTTGGCAATTCTTGCTTTCACACGTCTTTTTCATAGTTTTGAGATTTTATGAGTTGTCAAATCCATTTTGACGTTCGCGGTAGAACGCTCTCATAAAGCGAGTTTACCTTAAGTTATTGTATCATGAAAAAAAGAGCTGTAAATTAAGATGGGATCATTCTGTTATGGGCTTTATTTGAAATAAGTTCCATTTCTTTGCATATTTTCAGGCGTTATCTTTTTGATGCTCTACCGTCGAATTTACGATGCATTGTTTTAGCTAAAAACTCAATTTCTTTAAATAACCTAGCTAAAAACTCTATTATAATTTTTTGAATTAACCTATTCCCGATACAAAAAATAAAGTTATCTTTTATGCTTCAACATTGTAGAATCAGTTATTTGAATGCATTCATGCAAATTATATTTCATTACCTTTATATTTTAATAGTTTTGTGGATGGAACACCGATACTCATTTTTATTTTTATAACATTTTTATAACAGCAAAACATTTGATAAATGAGACTAGGCTATGTAGCTATGAATATGGAATATGTAAAAAATTGAATTTTAAAAAGATTTGAGCTTCTTCAATTTGCCGCACTGCTGCTTGTTGCGGGTTCCTCTTCAGTTGCACCAGTTGCTTCAACAACTTCATCCTTCTTGGCCTTGCTGTCCTTCTTCTCTTTCACCATTTTTCGGTATGCTTCCAATTCCTCAGTTAACGGTCCAACAAAATTTTCAAACTCGAGCTCTTCCAGGGCCTCCAATATATTATTCGCTGTTATGGTTTTGTGATTTTGTTTGCGAGCCAGTGTCGTCGAAGATGAAGTCAAGTATATAATAAAAACTGATGCCGCTCGTGCAATGGCTGACCGGGCTTCTTTGCTAACAATAGCGCCTTCGGGCAGAGATTCCTTGATAAGACGTGCAACAACTGCGGCAGGCAAATTAAGATCTTCAATTCTGTCAACCATTTTACACGTTCTATTATTTTATTGTTTTGAATTATAAGAAAATATTTTGTTTAGCACAATGCCGCGAAAAGCAGATTATAAATGCGTGTGCAAGAAAACTAAAATATACATGACAGCTGAGCCAACGTAAGTGGTGCCACCTTTTACGTAAGAAAGTAAAAACGTAATATAAAGGTACCTGTTCACTGGACATAGAAAGTTTGCCATGTTTATGATAATACATAAGGGGTATTCATGGTACAGTGCAGTTGAGGATTTGTGCACTTTACAAAAACAAAATACACGTACGTCAAAAATCTATACACCTTATAAAGTTTATAATAAGGTCCAAACTTGAGGACTTCAGTACTTGAGCAGTTGTGTAGTTGTGTACATTTAAAAATTTGATAGCTTAGAAATAGTGACGCAACATTTAATAGTTTATAAAATACTTACTTGATAAATTATAATCTCAAGCAAATCATTATAATAATCTTAATGTGCCTGTTTAGACCGTCATGCCCATGACGAAAAGTGAGAGCGAGAACGGATAAGAATTGGGTAGTGAAAATGAGATGAAAGATTTTGAGCCGAAATGCCGTTCACAAACTTAAAAATTGGAAATTTCATGCAGGTTTCAATTTTATTTCGTTTCAGTTTGACAAATTAAAAAAAAAAAAACAATTCGTTCATAAATTTTTTGTGCACAAATTCAAAAGTTCAGCAAAACGTACGCGCATTGATAAAACTGCAAATGCTAGTTAGTGTTTTTAATGGCGTTTTTGTTCTTACCAAAAAATGGTAATGGGCTCCGATTCTAAAAGAAGTGCAAACGGGTGAGTAAGTTTAGTGTTCGTTTCTTAAAATGTCACACTCACAAAAGGCAAAAAGGCACATTTTCTGCCCTACGACACTTTCTCAGGTTAGAATGTTGCCCTGCATATCAGCTGTTCTTAAACGACTACATTCGTTTTGTATGTGTTGACATTTTGAATAGGTAAAAACATGCACTTCTCCAGGGTTGCGGGTAACATTGAAAACATTTTGCACAGCGACAAGGCAACATTTTTAGGTAGAAACGAAAACGCCATAAGATCATCAAAATAAGTGTGCTGATGTAAAATCAATTTCAACAAACGAAAACAAAATAGATTTATACGCAATACGCTACGGTAGGTTTCTTGTCAGTTCGACAGTTATAGAACAAGCGAAAAATTTTGTTTATATTCAAAAATTGTTATTTTAATACTATATGAAAAAATCAATTTATTGACGAAAAGATTTTTATAAAATGTTTGTCTTTACATGCAGGTAGTTACAACGCTACGTCATAGATGCCAACTTCGTGTGATAAATAACTTTTCGTGATTTTTTGAGGGCCGTGTGATTTTTTAAATGAAGCGAGTGATTTTTTACTCATTTTTTTATTCACTAAGGCCTTTTCCTCACGGAGCAATGGAAAAGTAATGCAATTGCAACACAATTGTTTATAAAGTTTCAAACCACTGCAATTCAAAACATAATTGCAACCTATGCTTTCAGGAGAGCAACCCATGTTGCAACGCAACATTGATTACTTCTATTGAAATAGGCATAATTTTACTTAAGGGCCCAAAAAAATCAAGCGGCGTGGGCCCCAAAGTACAATTTTTCCTTTTCTTTTACTATACGCGAAAAAACAAACGGCAAATTTGGGTCCATCCGTACATTAAAAAATAACATAAACAGCAGATTTTTCGGGGCAATTAAAGAGCTGCAACAAAGTGATGCTAAATCTTTAGCATTAGACCAAAGAAAAAACATAACAAGTTGGTGATATAAATTGCAGCATGCTGCGTTGCATAAAACTTATCGCAAACATGTTGCCAACTAGTTTTGAAAAAGTTGCTCCATGTGAAGGTTTCGGTATAGTAACATGGGTCAGCAACATTTGTTGCAATTGCATTACTTTTGAATTGCTCCGTGAGGAAATGGCCTAAGGGTATTCATGCAACTGGGCAAAACCCTTATAAACGGTATAAACCGTATAAGTTTATTCCCCTTTATAAATGAACTGTCAAAGTTTGTATGAAGAAGCTTTTGCACAAACCAGATATCTTTGCTCAACGATTTAGCTGGGCAAACGAACAGGCAAACTTAAAACATCAATCAGCTGATTTATTTTATTAAAGCAAAAGAAAAAATTAGAAGCAGGAGAAGATATTGTCAAAATTGTAAAACTAATTATATAAAATGTTTGTTTTTAAGAATGGAAATTTTGTGAATTGAAGGAATTAAAAAATATTTATATACTTCATTTGCAGAAAGCAAACCCTGAACTTGCAAACAGCTGATATATGATGCAAATGCTCAATCGACTTTTAAGGGATGCTCATGCATCTGCCTGATAAAAATAACTAATTGCCTAAATTATATTCTTGTCTCTTTGCATGAATACCCTTAATCACTTTATTGCTGATGAGTGCGTTCAAGTATATGCGAAAACAGGTATATTAATGAACAAACTCAACACTGCAATTGAAATTTGATAAAGCCTATATGACACTTGCTTGTTTTCAGATCTTTAAACAAGCAAGGGATAAAAGAGACAGCAATGTCTTGTGTGAATGGGATGTCTGTAGAAAATTTTGTGAAAAATTCAACAGCTGTTGCGACAAAAATATAATTTATTTTGTGTCAAAAATCTACAACTTGTACGAATTATTTAAAAATAATTACGAGCTCGAGCACCGCAATTGTTTTTTATTTCAATTAAAAACATTTAAATGCAACCAATTGAAATGCAAAAACAGCATTAAAAGGTACAACGGCAAAAATGCAGAATGTCTGCTTCACAAAATATTTATCTTGTTCTTCTTTCTGCTGTAACAAGGTATTCACAATGACTTGTTCGTGATTTTAAGCTGGTAGAAGCTGAAAAAGTAGAAAATTTTTGTATATTCTAGCGCTTGATTTGCTTGATTGCACATATAGCGTAGGCAGTCATATCAACGGAAAATTGTAGTGAACATTTATCGTACTGCGCTTCACTTACAATTTAAGCGCTGAAAAATACTAAAACTAGCCAGTGTCATATAGGCTTAACGCAGGTACAAAGTTAAAACTTTTAAAAAGTTTATATTAAGGTTTTTTTACAAATTCAGACAATTTAAACTAGTTCCACTGATTTATATTATTGAATGACCAAAAATTTTCAAATCTTCTTAATTTTGATCTAGTAAATAATGTATTAATAAATTTTTAACAATAAACTTTTGCTCATATAACAGCAAAAGTTTTCATTATTTGTAAAATTGTATAGCATTAAATGCTCCTTTATTCTGTAAAATTGGAATTGCTTCTGAGTGATTTACTGTTCTGTGTGTGGTTTTTGTGTGATTATCTGTTCTGTGTGTGATTTTGCGTGATTTTTTTCTATGTGCATGATTTTTTGGCTGTGAGTTTCACACGAGTGATTTTTATATATATGTTGTGTGATTTAGTGATTTCGTGTGTGAATTTTGGTTGGCATCTATGCGCTACGTTCCTCTACACCACATGTTACACTTCGTAACAAAGACTACCTTGAACTTTTCCTAGTGTAGACGTGACCTCAACTAAGTAATTCCCAATAGTTGACAGTGAACTAAAACTGCAACACTGTTGTTTTCTGACAAAATAAAAATCTGAAATACGAAGGAAAAATAATCTACAATTTACTTCAATTTGCACCAATTTTATTAACCAATTAATATGGATACAGAAAAAACAGCTGAAGAAAAATTAGCAGAACGTAAAGAGCGTTTAAGAAATTTACATAAATTACGTCAGGAAGCACGAACGCAAAATCATCATGAAGTAGTGGCTGAGGATGCACGAAAAAAATTGCCAAACAACTACGAAGCACGCAAAAGGCAAGCTGACTGGTTGATAGCAGATGAAAAAGCACGCGAAGAGGCACAAGCTCAAGGTAAAGACTACGATCGTTTGAAGTTGTTGGAGGTGTCAGCAGTGGATGCGGAGCGCATTGAGAAAAAGAAGAAGAAAAAGAATCCTGACTTGGGTTTTTCGACATTCGAGGCACAAACATCGCGCCAATATAATCGGCTGGTTAAGAATATGCCTGCGCGCGATATGAGCAAATACACACGCCAGAAAGAGGAACTTGGAGAGGCATTTTATGGTGGTCCCAACACTATACTACAGGATAAAACCAAAGATACGCCCGATGCTATCAATAAAATGGTGAAAGATCTTGAGCAGCAAATTGATCGCAGAAAGAAATACTCACGTCGCAGGATTTACAACGATGATGCAGATGTTGACTTCATTAACGAACGCAATTCGAAATTCAACAAGAAACTGGATCGCTTCTATGGCGAACATACGGCTGAGATTAAGCAGAACTTGGAACGTGGCACTGCAATTTAAGTTAATCTAGTGTAAATATTTACATTGCTTTTAGTAGACATAAGTATTGTGTGACATTTATTCAATGCGTAGGAATTAGTTTAACCAAGGCATACATTTGTTAGAAAAACGTTACTTAAAGCTTTTTTGAAGTTGTTTTTAATGTAGGTAGTTGAAAATAAGATTACATAAATTATACTTTAAAGCTTTAACTGTGGTTAATTGTTCTTTACAATTACCTTAACTACCTTTATATACATAAGAAATACTTTGAAAAAGCCATGTTTAAGATATAATTTCATAATAAAAATATAACTTTCACATAAGCCAATATTTTCAACTACATTCTTTTTTATTAAACTTAATTTTTAAGACTTCTAAATACATTTTGTTTCCTGATAATTTTAGAAAGTCAAATATAGCGGAATTTAATAAACTTACATGCAACTTAGATAAGTTTTTCTTTTGGGTTCACCGGGTAATTTCTCACACCTTAATTTTTATTAGATCAACATGATCTAAGGGTTACTTTAATGACGTACGTTGTAACACAAAATATTTTAATCCTTTCTCATTTCTTTGTTTTCTTATGTTATGTTGGTTTCTTTTAATTTTTAAGGCTAATAACAGTACATTGATAAATATTTTTACATAAATTTATTTATTTAACAATTGATTTATTTACAAAATGATGGATATATAAGCTGTTTTGTAGAAGGACTTTGCCAACTGATTTCGAAAATAAAATATTTTTTTATAATTAAATTTATTCCACTTTCTTTTGGAGTTTCCTTTTTATTTTCTTTGTTTTATATGTTTGATTTTTCGTCCCACACAATATTATGGCCAAAACAGTATACATTGATGAACAGTTTTTCATATAATTTATTTCAAAATGGCGGATATATAAGCTGTTTTGTAGAACGACTACGCTCAAAATGATAAAAAAAAAAGTTGAAGAGGTCATAGTAAGAACCTTTTCGAAAATAAAATATTTGAAATTATTAAATAAAATTATTGCCCTAGTTCTTGTCATTTCCATTTTTTAGTTATCCTTTCCCTTTTTTATACAATTTTCCTTTTCTCTATACAAAACATTTAAATATTAAAAAATTTATTCTTTAATCGAGAACTCAATATTTCCCGATTAAATTTAGAAAATTTCAACTATTGATCATCACATTTCATCATTTATAAATATTGAAAATTCTCCAATGATAGACGTTCAGCGTCTTTATTTATCTGTGCTACGCTTTCCTCAGATATAATGCGCACAACAGTTTCATCCACATCATCATTCGGACTGTCATCCAAAATGCAAAGCAATCCATCATCTTCGTAGGTGGGAAAGAAATATTCCGGTCGATCCCATTCTTTTTTAGTGCCTATGCCAAAGTGTTCCTCAGTTGACATGTGCTCTAATAGTGCCTCCGCTGACTCACAGCGTTTATTGCAGGTAACACATCGCTGTATGCACACCTGTCGCCTGACATAGTTAACAACCTTGATTCTCTGATAGAAATTTAAGTCCTTAACACTGCTGTCAAAATTTGTTTTGTGTTGATCAAGAATGTGCGTTTTTAGTGCATTAAATTCAGATTCTTTGTGAGTACAATACAGACAGTTTAATGGCGGCTGTTCACCATCCCAATCGGACCAGTCGGAATCACTCTCATCACTTTTCGCAAAATGTTTTTCGAAATCTACGCTGGTTTCGGTGATCTTGCGTTCTGTCTGCGGCCTTTGTTCAAAATGTAACGGATTTTCGTCTGATTTATTTTTTGATTGCTGTGGCACGGGTTTGCTCTCAGCCTTTGTTTCTCTTTGCTCTTCTGCCACATGCCGACGCTTTGTATTTAACTCCATTCTTTTGTTTATCGATTTCGCTGGTTTTGGTTTTTCGTTGCGATAATTTATCAGAAAGTATTTATCATAACTGCTATTGTTGGGATTTATGCGTTTATGTCCCTTTTTTCGCATGTGATCCTTGAGTGTTACGCGATCTTTAAAGATTTTCTCACAATATAGACACACCAGTTGCTCCAAATTATTTTGTACTTTGACAATGAGCTCATCAACGTATACCAGGTTCTCCGGTTTGCCTAGTTGTAGAAAATGTTTAGTGAACAGATGCTCTAGGTACTCAGCTCGAAGCCCTTTAATAACATCTCGGCAATAGAGGCATTCTTTGCAGAAATCACGATCAGTACGCTCGAACTGATGGCGGGTCAATGCCTTTTCCAAACGTTGCTGTTGCAGACGCTTTCGCAGCTCGTAGTCCTGTGACAGTATATCGCTGAGTAGATAGTATTTTTCATTCTTCGCCGGTGTGCCATCGGGCAGCTGATCAAGCAACATCGTTGTACAAAATTCCTCGAAATCATGGTCTACAAAAATAATTGCATACTACTTTTATCATTTTCTGTTATAACCATTTAAAATACCTTTTAATTGTTCTCTCCAATGTTTCAAATAATCCAATAAATCTGCTATATCATCAACATCGGCAATGACCAAACGATGTTCGAGAAAGAGATGTGCCAAATAGTCGTCCTTGGATTTGGGGAATTCGTACTTTCCATCACACTTTAGGCATCCAAGGTCAACATTTCCTGTTACAAGTTCATCCTCTCGTTTTGGATTAAATACTAAAATTGGCAATATTTGACTATCTCTGTCTTTTTCGTATGGATAATCCATTTATCATAAGAATTATTAATTAAATGCAGACAACAAATTTATAACTTAATGCGAAAAACAACGCGGAAGCGAAACAGCTGATTCAAGACTTGTTGACACATTCACAATAATGAAAATGTTATGCTGCCACATGATAGAATTAAGAAGGCAATAGTGACAGTTTATACATAAAATCCCCTGCTTACACGGTGATTGCCAATCAAACAGTAGCGAAACAAAATTTTTGCTGAGTTTGATTTAAAATTAAAAAAAAATAAGAATGCATACAATTGGTAAATGAAAACAATTGTTTTAAGTTTATTATTTAAACTTTTTAACAGTACACTTGTGCTAGTGTTAGAACTAGTACTGATACTTATGCTGGTGTTAGTGATAGTGCTGTTGTAGCTGAGTGCTGATGCTAGAGCTAGTGCTGGTGTTGGTACACTCAAAAAAATTCTTTAGTAAAAATAAATAAAAATGTATTCAAAATAAATGTAAAGTAGTAGCTCACCGTCCAAATAAAAATGTATTTGTTATCACTAAATAAATTTATTTATTTTTACTAACAGAAGATAAAAACTGTTTGTTGCAGTAAATTTTACTACAAGTGTAGTATATTTTACTACATCATTTTTAAATAAATATGAAAATCAAATTTTCGATTTGTAGTATTAAAAATAAATTTTTACTACATGTGTAGTAATTTTTACTACATGTGCAGTAAGTTTTGCTACATTGAACAAAAACTAATAAAATAGGTGTTTTATTTTTTATTGTAATTAATATTATTTATTAATCAGAACATTAACATTATTTAAAGCATTTTGTATTCAAATTAATAAACAGTTAACAATTTTTGCAAAATGTATGAATTTGGTTATACAATTTTTGCAAAATATGATATGAATTTGGCTATAATTATATAAGAATGAAATATTTGCCACTTGCTTACATTACAACACATTACACACAATAAAAAAAAGTAGCAGCTCCCTGCAAGTCCGTACAGCGCTAGGCCGCTTTCATTCACTACGAGCCGCAACAGCGCGAAATGGTGTCTAAAAAAGCCTGAACACTTATCCTCCAACTATGTACGCGACCTTAGAATAGAAAGAATAGTTGGTGCAGCAGAGCTTAATGCAAGCACATCCGCTAGAAGAATAATTACATTGGAAACCAAAAAATTAATTTAAAAGTGATTACTTACCAGCAGACGTAATATTTTCAATTTTGTTTGTTTTTTTTTTTTGTTTATTTTTAATTTTGAAGAACAAAAAAATTAACAGCAAAGGCAAAGATTCCTCCTTTTTTTCTAAATAATTTAAAATATTTTTGTAGTCACAATAAATACATCTGAACAAATACTTACTACATATAACTACATCGTGTAGTACAAATTATTCAAGTGTAAAACCAGTAAAAAGATATCGTACAACTACATTTGTGTTTATAAATAAATAAAACTACATATTTATGAAATAAATACACGTTATGTAGTAAATTTTACTACAGTATTTTTTTGAGTGTACTAGTGCTGGGTTAGCGCCGATGCTGTTGCAGCTGAGTGCTGATGCTAGAGCTAGAGCTGGTGCTGGTACTAGTGCTGGTGTTAGCGCTGGTGCTGTTGCAGGCACGATTACGATTTCCGGGGCGCCGCGATTTGAAGATGTTTTCTGGTAGAGAACAAGAAAAAAACATGATTCGCCAAACGAAAAATTGATACCTCTATTAGTTATCGAGTTATCGATTTTTTTAAAAAAATTTTTTGTTAAAAGATCTGTTCAAAACAACATCTATATCTTTACCGTTACTCAATGGATCTTTAAGATTGATATTTCATTTGAAAGGTCATTAAATGACTTTTCAAATATATTTGTTATAAATATCATTGCTACAATAGTTTTAATTTTATAAGCGAATTTATTTCAAAGTTGAATTTTTTAATGAAAACAACCGTTATTTTCTAAAAAATGTACGTTATTAAGTTTATAAAAATATATTTTTTTTGAAAAGCTTACAGTTAGACCTTTTGTTTGACATATAAAAATATACATATTTTATTTAATTTCACACTATATTACATAAAATTTAAATTTTCCAAGTGTTTTCTTTGTTAAAAAATCTGTTCACAAAATTTTCTATATCTTTGCCAATATCCAATGAATCTTAAAGATTGACATGCTATTCGAAAGGTATTTAAATGCCTTTTCAACGATATATATTTATTTATTTATTAAGAGTAATGTTTGCATGTAAGACACAGTCTTTTAAACGCACAATATAAAATATAAACATATTGTCAACAAGCAAGTATAAATTATACAACTGACTAGAAAAATAGAAGTTAAAATATAGAAATAAATAAAGTTATCAGTAATCAAAAAATAAAAACACAATTTAACGAACTATGGATATAAATAGTAAAAATCAGTAACATTATAAATTATACAACTGACTTGATAAATTTAAGTTTAAAAATTGAAATAAATTAAGTTATCAGTAATCAAAAAATAAAAACAAACAATTTAACGAACTATGGATATGAATAGTAAGCATCAGTAACATAATAATCAGACTTAAACATAAATCGAGACTTAATTATAGTTAGATATAATTATATAATACAAATATAATTTCAAAAAAGTTTTTAAATTTATAACTGAATAAATATCAGATTTGAATTTTTTAATTAAAAGAACCGTTTTTATCTACAAAATTTACGTTTTTAAGATACTAAAAATATATATTTTTTTGAAAAGCTGAAAGTTTTACCTTTTTTTCGATAGATAAAAATATATATATTTTTTTATTAACTGATCGAATAAAAAATACAAATTTTTTTCACTGACTTGAAAATCCCGTTAATTCATATAAATATTGTAGCTACAATGTTGCCTTAAAAACAATTTTTTTTTGTTATTGCAATATTCGTCAATATGGAGTAAGAAAGCCAAACATCTAAGGTACAAATGAGCGAAATAAGCAATTTCCCGTACAAGGGCAAATCATTGTTTCATAAAAAACACCACAAAAAGTCAAATAAATTATGTATATTATATATCAAATGAAAGATAAATTTTCAAGCTTTAATAATTTACTTTTTATAATTCATAGTAATAACGGTAATTTTTGAGAAAATAACGGTTTTGTGTAAGAAAATATTTTTTTATTGAACAAAAATGCCTATAAAATAGAAAGTACTCAACAGATTTCATTAATTAAAGCCTTTTATATAAACTTTTATATAATACCTTAATCATTAATATCGGTTATATATTAAGAATAATATAGCCGATTTTCTTCATAGACTTTATAGCAAAAAATAAAATTTAAAAAATCGATAACTCGAAAACAAATCGATAACACAACATTTCCTTTGGCTATTCTTATTTTTATTAAGAGTACTCTTCGAATCCATCATCAAATCGCGGCGCCCCGGAAATCGTAATCTCCCCCTGTTGCAGCTGAGAGCTGGTGCTAGAGGTAGTGCTGATGTTGGTACTTGTGCTGATATTTATTTATATCTAATAAATCGCACAATGAAAATAAATTATTAAATAAAATTTGAATATGAAAATTTGACATTCGCTTAAATAATAATACCTTCTCTTTTTTTCGTATGCATTTGCCACAACGTGAAATATTTTCCTCTCAAATTTTGACACTGAAATGAATATGATAATGTTGTCGTAAACATAAAAATTTATGTGACTGTGTTGGAGTTTCGGTTATACATTTCTTGTAGGGTATGGCTTTATCAATTGACCAGTTTGGCAGTTGTTGAGTTGATTGATAGATATCAGGGGACGGATAGTTAAATTGAATAACCGTTTTTGACTTTTTTCTTTTTTAATTTTTAAATAAACGGTTTTTTCGAAGTGTATTGTTTTTGCACGAAAACCCGGTTTTTACCGGTATGTATATTGAATGATTGTTGGTTTTAAAACAATATATCCTTGAAGTATTTTAGTTTATATTTACCAACAACATAATAAAGTGAATATTTTCAAAAAGCATCTTTGGCCAAGAAAATTTTCTACGATAGTTATTTTTATGACATTCGTCATAAGCAATTTGCATGCTTACTGCAGACTTCAGTCTTGTAGAAGTTCGTTATACCATGTTTACATCGAAACTTAAACATGTTTTATCGCTGTTGTGTTTTATCACAAAACAGGACTGTTTACTACAACGTTATCAAGTTTTATTTTCTGTTATAACTTCTTCCGTTTTTGCTTCTCTTTTGCTAATGTTCTTAAAAACGAAGCTTAACAGCATCGGTCGTTGTCACGTTTAATTTTTACCATGACATATTTTGACCTTTACAGTCTTTTAATGGTGTTTTATAATAAAACGTATTCTGAAGTGTTATAATCTTTGTGTTCAAATTAAGTCGTGTTTTTGATCTTAAATGACTCGATAAATGCTTACATTACGTTTTGAAGGTTCGGTGCAAAACGTACAATTAAAAATCCTATTTTAAATTGTGGGTGCGATTAATTGCCGTCCTCATGTTTTGGTTTTTACTCATTCCCTAATCAAGAACATTTTTTGGGAAAATCACCGCCATATAAAAATTGGCGTTTGTCAATGACTACTAGTCCAAAGTTCACAAGAGAAATTTTTTTATATATAGCAAATAATAATTATAATAGCTACCGAAATTATTTGACATAGCAATGCTTGACGCAGGTGTTCAGACAGTTGGAAACACAATCATCGAAACACTCGAAGCACAATTTCAATATTCAATTTGTCCACCGCCTGTAATGTGAAGTGTCTTCGAAAAAGTTCAGACGTTTGACCAGACTGTTTGCAAGAGAGTTTGAATGGCTGAAAAATTGTGAAAGCTTTGAAATTGTCTTGACAGTAATGTCTAGTGTAAGCGCCTATTAACGTGGGTTTTTTCACACACAAGACCTGCGCAGTGTGTTGCTTAGATGTTCAAGTGGCATCACTCTCCAAGTCTTATAAGCGAACAAAGCAAAAAGTTAAGTCAATTGCGCTGTCAAGGCTGTCAACAGTTTTGTAGATTATTGATTGGAGAGTGTGGAAAAAATGTCGAAGGAATGACAGAAGTGCCAAAAATAATATATTTTTTTTTACGAACGCAGAAAACTTTTTAATTTCACAATTTCGTGATGGAAAAACAAATGATTAGTTGAAATAAATATTAACAGTTTAAATCAAACTCTCCGCGAAACTATCGAAAGCGTAAAAATCGTAAATCTGCTGAAAAATTGCCAAGAATAAAGTAAAAGTTTTCTAGACTATATAAAAATACGTGACGAATGAATAAATGAAAATTTAATAAATTTTCGAGATTTTGTCCAGAAATCTGTTGCAATCTTTTCAAAAACGACAAAAGCGGAATAAATTTGGTATGTTAATAATTCCAGATTTCTATATTTAAGAGTGCACACATTAAAAAAAATTGGGAAAACCCGATCATTATCGCTAAATTTGCTATCGTTGGCAACAAAATAAATTGTTTTCTTTTGCATTTCATACAATTTTTGCTGCTTTCTTATCGACCATATAATTAATGAACATATAAATATATGTTAATATATACTACATATTACTTTTATTATTGAATAGATATAATTTATTTATAATAATTTCGATGGTATGTGGAATGTTCTTTGTCGTCCAACTAATTTGTGGATGTTGGATCTGTTTTCGTTTGGGTTGGGAGAGGCGTTGCCACCTTTGTTCACGCGTAAATAAATCAATTTTTTTATATCGTATAAATATTCTACTTATTTTTTTTTTTTGCCGCGTCGTTAAAGTATTTTTTATAATGCAAGAAATAATTTTTTGTACTTATAAAATAAATACTGCTCCGGTTGTCATCTGAATTGCACATCACCGACTATAATGCAGAGTTCAATTTAGCATAAGTGTTTTCATTTGTGTTGTTATGTTGTTAAAATATTGTTCCTGCTTAGCAGAGCTGTAAAAGATTGCAATCATTTTGTTTTTAAATCGTTGTGATTTATTAACCTTTTGATTGAATTCATTTTAGCTTTAAATCATTAAAATTTTATTCTGAATTCATTCATTGGTGATTGCTTCAATATGATATTGAATTCATTTCGGGGCAATCATATTGATTTAAATTTCGAGTGCATTCATTTGATTTAAATCAGATGACAGTCATCGACTACCGTTCGTTACGATCAGACGTGTTTTTTTCCGATCTCTCGTGCTTTATTTTTTCGCTCATTGCGTAGCTGTAGTTAACATATAACTCAATTTATACTCGTGTTATTCTACTTTTTTCTAATTTTTTTCCTAAAACCACACGTTTTGTTTTTTTCATACGTCAATTAAGTTATTCCTAACAACCCAAAATGGCCCCTGGGCCCCCTGATAAATCTTCGAATAGGTTTAGTAGCCTTTTTGAAGAAGATATTGGTTGCCCCACAAAAAAACAAAAAACTCAACATAAATCAGTGAATTTTCCTGCTCTTCCACCTAGGAACTTCCCAGCAAACATTCCTAAGTATGTATTAATTTCATCTTGTGATCCAATAAAAAACCTTTCCCAGTTGAGCCCGTTTGCCATTAAAAAAGGCATCGAATCAATCTCGACCGAAATTGAATCAATTTCGCAACTACGTGATGGTAGCCTGCTCATTTTAGCAAGGAACGCACGTGTTGCCGAAAAGTTTATAAAATCAAAAACACTGTCCAATTTGTGTCCCATAACCGCAAAACTTCACGACAGTCTTAACTCAGTGAAAGGAGTCATTTTCGCTCCATGCTTATCTCATGTCTCTGAAGATGAGATAAAGGAAGAAATGAAATCTCAAGGTGTCATATCAGCTTACAAATTTACACGTGCAGCCGAAAGTGGCCGAATTCCTACGGGAATGATAGTACTAACTTTCGATCTATTCCGATTGCCAAGTGAAGTAGATGTAGCATGGTATAAAGTCAAGGTACAACCATATTTCCCCAACCCCAAGCTCTGTAAAAATTGTTTTCGCCTGGGACATACCAAAAAACGATGCAACAATAACTCAGCTTGTGCAGACTGCAATTTACCCCCCCACGATCCCGAAAAATGTACCCGCTCTCACTGCGTAAATTGTTCAGGTGAACACTCTGCAATCGACAAAAAGTGCCCAAGGTTCGTCCAATCTAAAGAAATTTTAAAAATTAAAACCTTATCCAACTGCAGCATAAGTGAAGCCCGTCGCAAATATAATACAACACACACTGTTAACACAACAAATTCTAACTCATTTGCAGCAATTGCAAAAAACGCTCAAAACGGTTCAATACCAATTACATCAAACGAAACAAACCAAAACAAAACTACTGACACTAACTCCGCAATACAAAAAACCTGTTCTAATATTACCAATAAAACCTCAATCAATAACAGTACAAAAAATATAGAAAACGCATCACGCACCATAAACAAAGAATCACTCGAAATCCCAAAAACAAGAAATACTCTATCTAACACTAACACAAATAACACAAATGACTACTCTCTTTCTCCTGGTACAAAAATCACTCAATCACATGAAAATACCGATATAACAACTCCCTTTAACTCTCCAATCACAGAACTAACTCAAACTCTCATTAAAAATAATAACTATTTCATTCCATACTCCTCTAACAACTCTGATTACGACGATATTAACTCTCCATAGTCTACATGCCACACGCGTTTACTTTTTATTCTCTTTTTCGTATATAAAACTATACTTAAATTGCAGATCCCTTCTCTTAATCATCATGACGAACTTCAATATATTACAGTGGAACATAAAAGGTTTTATTAATAATATAAGTGATCTTCAATTTTTAATAAAAGAGCATAACCCTAGCTTAATTTCACTGCAAGAAACGCATTGCCGAAATACGTTTACCCCAATCCCGCCCAAAAATTACTCTGGGTACTTCTTTAACATACCCCAAAATTCCAACGCAAAACAAGGTGTTGGTATTCTTATTAAAGAAAATATTCCGCACAAAGTACTTGACATAAACTCAAACTTACAAGTTATTGGCGTAGAAATCAATTTAAATTTAAAATTCACGATTCTTTCTGTTTATATTCCTCCGAATCAAGCCTTTTCCTGCCGAGACTTAACCGATTTATTCTCACTCATTAACACGCCCCTAGTCGTTACCGGCGATTTTAATAGTTGGAACACTCAATGGGGATCAACAACGAACAACCATAGAGGCAACATAGTCGAAAATTCACTAACACTATCTGATCTATGCGTTCTAAACGACGGTAGTCCGACTCACTTTTCTACCCACAACACGTTCTCAAACATTGACTTAACGTTATGTTCTCCTTCTCTTCTACCTATTATATCCTGGAACATCTCCGACGATCTCCACAATAGCGACCACTATCCTATTTTCACAAATATCTCTCTCTCCACTTCAAATCAAAATCCACAATCAAATAACCACCCAACAAGATTCATTCTAGACCGCGCAGATTGGATAAAATTCACACAACACGTTGAATACGAACTTGCAAATCGTTCCTCAACAAACAATAGTAACAGAGACGCGGCTTCAATAGGAAGGGCTATTCGAGTTTCTGCAAACATTTCTATACCGCAAACAAAAAATAATAAACATCTTTATGTCCCCTGGTGGAATAAAGAACTCGACACACTACGAAAAAATAAAATGCATGCATGGTACGGATTCAAAAATAATCCTATTATGCCTAATTTAATAAATTACAAAAAATTAAATGCAAAGTTTAGAAAAGAAGTAAAAAAATCGAAATCTGAGAGCTTTCAAAAATTTTCCTCATCTATTAACAAAAATGCATCTATGTCACAAATCTGGAGCAAGGTCAATAGACTATCTAATAGAAATAACAACATAAATATTACTGCCATAAAATCAAGCCAAACCGTTCTCACAGGTCCAAAAGATATCCTTGCTGAATTTGGTAAAACATGGTCCGAATACTCCTCAGACAACAACTTTTCACACGATTTCAACCTGTTAAAAAAGAACCAAGACAGCATTACGGTCTCAAAACCTCAAAATAAGCAAGCAAAATTAATTGAAGAACCAATTTCGTTTGTTGAATTGCAAACAAATCTTTTTAAATGCAAAGGAAAATCACCCGGGGCTGACCGGATATCATATAAAATGTTAAAATCTCTTTCAGTGTCTAGCATGCATAGACTCTTGGATCTGTACAATATTATCTTGGAGACAGGAATTATACCATATGCTTGGAAATCAGCAGTGGTAGTCCCAATCCTTAAGCCAAAAAAAGACATTCTTCACACAAAATCATATCGTCCTATATCCTTGTTGTCTTGTGTCTCAAAAGTACTTGAAAAAATTGTTTCAAAGAGACTGTCCTGGTTTACAGAAATAAAAAACCTGATTTATAGAAACCAAGTTGCTTTCAAGGCTGGAAAAGGCAGCGGAGACGCACTTATTCACCTCGACTACTATGTTTCAAATGCTCTCTCATCGAAAAACCACGTATCTATTCTGTCTTTAGATTTCGAAAAAGCATTTGATAGAATTGGCGCACACGTAATTTTAAAGTGCCTTAAATCGTGGGGAGTTGGACCAAAGATTTTTAATTTCATCAAATCCTTCCTAAGCGGCCGAAAGTTTAGAGTCAGATTGAATAACTCATATTCCAGCTTTTACCCATTAATGAATGGAATCCCTCAAGGGTCCCCACTTTCGGTGATTCTCTTTCAAATAGCTTTTAATGAAATAAGCAATATTTTAATAAAAATTAAAAACATTGACCATTGTTTGTATGCAGACGACCTCTATATCTTATGCAAAAAGAATGATAATGGTGAAACTATAAGAGTTCTTTCTGAGACATTGTATCGAATCCTAACTTGGTGCAAATCTTCTGGAGCCCTATTATCTCTTGAAAAAACAAAAAAACTGCATCTGTGTAGAAAATACAATTGCGACTCCCGTTACGACAATATCTATGTAGATAATTATAGAATAGAAAATGTGAAAAACCTTAAAATCTTAGGCTTAGTCTTCTCTCACAGATACTGTTGGAAAGATCATTGTTTAAACCTAAAAAAATCACTTATGAGCAGAGTGAATCTAATCTGTTTCCTTTCGGGGAAAAGTTATGCCCACATCAATTCTCTGATTTATCTTACGAAAGTTCTAGTACTGAGCAAGATTGATTACGGACTTTTTTTATATGGTAACTCAGCTAAATCAGTTATAAATCTAATCAAACCACTCTATCACCAGGCTGCCAGAGCCAGTGTTTATGCCTACCGCACAACTCCCATAAAAAATCTTCTTGCAGAATCCGGGTTACCTTCAATAGAGGACAGGATAGAAGAGTCTACAGCAAAACTGTTACCAAAACTGATTTTCTCCTCAAACTCTATAATAGACGAAGATATAAAACGAGCTTTAGTTAAAAAACGCACGCCAAAAATTAAATCATCAATCTTGCACTCTATCCTTTTTGCTCGTAAGCACGACATCCCCGTGCGTTTATCAAAAACAATTGCGCGAAACCCTGCATGGAAGATCACTAAAAAATCCTGTGATATTGAGCTAAGCTCTTATCCAAAAAATGGAACTCCAAATGACTTATATGTCCAACTTTTTAATAAAAAAAGAACGCACCTACTAACCAATGGCTGGCAGCTCTTGTTTACAGATGGCTCAAAATCTGAAAATGTAGGCACATCATACGCTATTGTTAACAATGATGGCGAAACACTGCTTTTAAAAAATCTTGCTTTGTTTACCTCCGTCTTTGCCGCAGAAGCAGCAGCAATTTACCAGGCATCTCTCATCGCAATAAACTCAGGCAAAAAAACAGTTATATGCACTGACAGCCTATCGGTTGTGAAAGCTATAAACAGCCCTTTATCGAACAAATGGAACACCATTGCTACCATCAGAGACATCCTAATTGAAAACGAACCCAACCTAAAACTCTTGTGGATTCCTGGACACATTGGCATAACTGGAAACACGCATGCTGATGAAGCAGCAAAGTATGCATGCAATGCACCCATTACAACAGATCCATCAATAGAGAAACCAGATCTAAAACATTATATATGTTCAATAATCAACACTAAAAGAAGACACAACTGGCAATCCTATCATCACCACCATTACACAAGCGTTAATTGGAGCCTTGATGCTGTGAGTTATCCAACAGGTGTTGAAAAACAAAAAAATAAGGACATTCTCTAGAATTCGCTTAGGGCACACCATCTCTACCCATCAATATCTTCTAAAACGAGAACCCACACCAATCTGTACTGGATGCGGGGAAGTTCTTTCAATTAAACACATATTCATAGACTGTCCTTCATTAACTAATCTACGACTCAAATTTTTCTCAAACTCTCCTGAAGAAATTTTAAAAAAATGTACAAAAACTAATATTGATTTGATTTTTGAATTTATAAAAGAAGCAAAACTTAGAATATAAAAAAAAAAAAAAAATTAACACAAAATTGTATTCTAGCAATATCTCATACTTTATCCATTTAGAAAAGCTACTTATTTTATACAACATACTTACATAATTACACTTATACATAATTTATACTTTATACAATTTATACTTAATACCTAAATTTTTTATTTTTTCTTTTGTTTTTTTTCCAACTTGAAATACGCATACATAATTTTGTTTTTAATCTTTATTTCCTTTTAATTTTTGAGCCGATAGCCTTGGCAGCTAGTGCTCCTTAAAAATAATATTAGTCTTAGAATTAATTGTAAGATTAATAAAATAATAATAATAATAATAATAATAATAAATCAGATGAGATTTCAATCATTTCAATTAAATCCAAAATGATTGCAATTATTTGATTTAAATCAGAAAAATTTCAATCATTTCAATTAAATCCAAAATGATTGCAATTATTTGATTTAAATCAGAAAAGATTTCAACTATTTGATTTCAATCAAAAATGATTTCAATCATTTTAATGAAATCCCAAAATGAATTAACTGGTATGATATGGGGCATAATGTGGGCATAATGTTCATGTTTTTCTTTTCGAAAAAGTGTTTGGAAAATCACAGAAATTGCTGTATTTCCAATTAACAACAACAACAACACGATATTTTTTGTTGGTATATTTTAGCAGTACAAAAATGAAAATAAAACACTATCAAAATATTGAGACTTATGAATTTCATGGCGCATTTAGACAAAAATGGATGCTTCTATGGCTAATCGAGTGAAATGAGATTATCTCAGGTTTCAGGTGGGTCATTGGGACTTTTATGGCTTCCGTATAGCATGTGGACAAAATAGATCACATTTTTGTTAAGTTCATAACAGAGTTAATCTCTTTTGTGATTTACATGAAATGATTGAAATCATTTTTGATTTAAATCAAATACTTACAATCATTTTGGATTTTATTGAAACATTTTCTGATTTAAATCAAATGATTGCAATCATTTTGGATTTAATTGAAATGATTGAAATCTTTTCTGATTTAAATCAAATAATTGCAATCATTTGGATTTAATTGAAATTATTGAAATCTCATCTGATTTAAATCAAATGAATGCACTCGAAATTTAAATCAATATGATTGCTCCGAAATGAATTCAATCTCAACTTAAATCAATCACCAATGAATGCATTCAGAATTAAATCATAGTGATTTAAGGCTAAAATGAATTCAGTCTTTGTTTTTTCAATCAGGATGTGATTGATTCGTGATTCAATCTTCAAATGATTGATTCATTTACAGCTCTGCTGCTTAGCAATTAATCGTCAATTTGTATTTGAAACCTACAGATTTTCGTCTCTCAGACAAACAATGCATTCCTTTGTCTTGTTTAAGTTGTTTTGAATTTGACTTGTTGCTTCGTTTTGTTTTATCTCTCTACTTGTTTGTTTGTTTGTTTTTTCCATTGCTTATATGTCTTATAACAAATTCTTGTTAAAACTTGGAATACATTTTAACATTTAAAAACCCACTTTTATGTATATCTAAGTTATTTCTTGTTTATTTAACGAAAGTAGCATAGGACCGTGCATCCTTGGATTTATCTTTAGAGATTTTTATAAATGATTTCAAGTTTTGTACGTTCTTTTTACCCGTTTTGATCGGATATCAGTTCCTTTGCATTTTCAACATCCAAATAAAAGCTACTTTTTAAACCAACCAAATAAACTTTTGGCTTGACATCAACTTGAGGAAAATTTGATATCGAATAGCTTTCTCAAATCTCCACAATAATTCTCAAAAAAATCTCAACAAGCGAATTTAAGTGTTGTCAACTTAAAATCACTTTTTTACATGATAACTTTCTTAGTCATCATATTGAAAAATTTTGTTATTCCCCACTTGATATCAAAGTTACAAATATTTTCTTAAATCTCCTTCAACTCCAGCTCAAGATGAAGTACAGCTTTTGAGATAATGCTTAATCTTAAATTATAAGAAATGTTGAAACTCGACTTCAGAATTATAAATTTCTCAAATGTTAGAGTTTTTTCCTGTGCTTGTTGTGCAGTTTTTTCTTTTATTTGGTTCACACAATATTTCCGTTAAAGATATAATAAATTCATAATTGAAGCTTATCGTAATAAAAAAAGCAGTCCAGATTTTTCTAGACACATAATATACGAATACAAAACATTCGTAGAATGTAGAATTTCATGGGTTTTTTTCCATTATTTTTAGTTGATAAATTCCTAAACAAAGTCAACAATTGTTGAAAATCACAATTCATGTATTTTTCCCGAATATTTTTAGGAATATTTTTATCAAGTTTGAAGTTTTTTTTTAACAACTGGAATTGACTTAAATATACAGTCAAAGACCAGTTTGTCTAGAAGTGTGTGCAATGCTTTAAGGAATCTAAAAACGTCGATGATCTTCCCGATCGAGGCTCAACAAGGAAAGTGACCAAGAAGCACGAACAAGTGATGAGTTTGTTTCTGCGGAATCCTGGCTTAAGCTTGCGTCCAAGGCAAGTCCAATTGAGGCAAAAAGAGGTCTAAATATATCGCACGTAACCATTTGCGTGTAAATAATTTGAAATGGCAAAGTACATTTTTTTAAAAATCAATTACGAAAAATATCGCCTTTTTTAGAGCATTTAAGCCAGAATTAGTAAATAATCTTTTCAAATTGCTTTTGAAATGTTGCAGCATTATTTTCCAATAAGATTTACTTCTGAGAATTGAGCAGACCACTCCTTAAAGTGAACCACAACTTGGCAGAAATTATTGTTTGTATCATTTGTTCTCATATTTCGTGCTGTTTATTATCTTGCTGAAAGAGCCACTTGACTGGCATATATCGAGGATATCCATAAATAGTCTGATATTTTTTGTTTATAGCAGCGTTTGAATTTGCTGTAAAACTATTGCAGTCGATAATCGGCAATTGCTGCCTGCTGCGTAAAGTTCCAAAGCCACAGCCATAGTTCAAGACCTATCACAGCCGATGATCGGCTGCTGCTGTTTGCTGTGTAAAATACGACAGTCAAAGCAACAGTTCACGACCGACTCTCGTAGTCGATATTCGGCTGCTGCTGTCTGCTGCGTAAAATTTCACAGTCAAAGCATAGTTCATGAATGAGCTGTCGTAGTCGATATGCAGCTGCTGCTGTCGTAGTCGACAGTCGACTGTCGCAGTCCTTTCGAAAGTGCTTGTATGTTATACGTAGTCTTCTTGCAAAATTAATTTTTTTTGCGAAAAATTTCGTTATGCGGGCTTTAAGTAGTATTTTTCCGATTATTTCCACTCAGATTGTATAGAAACTTTTTAAATAAAATGTGTTATTTGTTGAATCTCCATTGGTTGCCTCAGGATAGGTTATGGTCCAAAAATCTGTAGAGAAGTGAGAGTAGTATTTATTCCTAAGGCGGAGAAACGGGACAGATAACTTAACAGCATCAGGAGTTCACTGCGAAACGCAATGGATCAAAGCGTCTTACAAACTGCTTGATCACTGCAGTGTTTTTCAGCCAGAAAGGTATGCGAATGAGAAAGCAGCGTAGATTATTCCTACAGGAATTAGAGCATCGAAGCTGAAATGATACGGAAGAAACGGACACAATCATCCACTTTCTGTGTGAATGCACAAGTCTACAGAATTTTTCGACTGCCATACAGAGAAAACAGATCTTTCAAAGATTTGGAGCAGCCACCATTGTTAGACATTTGGATGTTCACTAAGAGCACAGGATGGTTTGGTGAATGAGCATAAAAATGATTCAGGTTTATTGGGTACAACCAAATGGGTTAAAAATAATCAAATAAAGGATTCGTAATGGACCAAAAGGCCACCACGGAATTACTACTATTCGCTCCATACAAGCTGGGTACTGAAATCATCCAGTTCATATAGTCTTATATTTAATTGGCTGAAATTCCATTGGTTGCAACAAAATGTTGAAAGTAAAGTTGGGCATATTTGTACCCATATTACTCGTTAATGGGTTAAATCAGTTGTTTTTTGTTTAATGTACAATTGCTGTTAAATAACCGAAAATACCGCATATCAGTCTTTTTCGATATAATAAATCAATAAATGGATTTACCGATAAGCATTTTGGCGACATTTTTTTCATTAATTTGTATAAGTGTTTTAGATATACAATTAGTTTTTTTCGAAAAAGCACAAAATGCACGCAACCATGCACCAAAAACAAAATCTGTGATCAGTCACAGTTAATATTCGAACTTTGGAGATTATGAAGAGGAATATGAAGATAGTTTAGACTTAATGAAGATATGAAGATAGTTTGTTAAAAAAATGTGAACGACAAAAAACAAAAACTGTGAAAATAAAAGACAAATCAATACATATCGTCACCTAAAATTCAAAAAGACGTAACAACACTTTTTAAATTTTCAAAGGAGAAAACGAAAACGTCATAGAAAGGTACTTATTTAAGATTTAAGAACCAATCTTTTTTTTTTAATTTCGTTAAAAAATAGCTATTTTTGGAAGCATAAGTTTGAAAATTAACTAGACGGTATATTTTAGTCAAATTTATTATAATATATATCAAAAATTCAGTTATAAACTTTTGTTGTTACGTCTTTTTGAATTTTAGGTGACGATATAGATTATATTTATTACTTGTGAACAAGTGAACAACCAGCCTTGAGCTGAATAAAATTTAAAGTTCGAAAAATATGCCAGCATAACTTTTTTGAAACGTAAAAACTTAAGAAATTTTAAGCGTTTACATGACAGTCTGTAAAAGTGAATAACCAACCTTGACCCGAATATTTTTATTTTTTTTAAACACTTCAAAAGCTAAATTTGAAAAATTTTATATGTTTACGATGGCAAATTTTTACCTGACCTCAACGGCTCTGCGTTGAGCGGCAACTTACTTTTATACTAATCTTGGTATTTTCTTTTCACCTCTGTTTATTTTATTTTCTAGATATTTATTTCGATTAAAAATATCTTTTTATTTATATAAAAGTTCATGTATATTAATTTTCAGTTAAAATTTTGAAGATATTTTTGTTGCTTTGCACGATTATTTATTATCATCTTTATATGTCGTCAATACATATGTATGTATAAAAAAACAATTTATTTTTTATGATTTTTATAATTTGTAGCATCGTTTTAAATGTTTTCTTCTTTATTTTATTTTATTTATTTCAACGCAATAAATTTTCTCAATATATTTTAATTTTGTTTTTTTTTTTTGTTTTGTAATTTATTTATAATTCTAATTTTGTATTTTTTTTTATATTTGTTGTAAACATTTTTTAGATAGCGCCACATATTTTAGCTTTCGCAATCATTCTTATCTATATGCAATATTGTTTTTGTTGTTTTTGTTGGTGTTATCTTGGTCTGCCGCTTGCTTTTTCCATTTCCAAAAAAATCGCATTTAATAGTGTGGACACGCTACATAAAGTTAGTTTGTAGAGCTTGCAATAAAAAACTGTTTGAATAGCGTATTTATTTGTTAAAAGCAAATATATGAGTTCAAATAAAACAAAATTAGAAAAGTAATAATAAGGGTATTCACGATAAGCTGCATTTTAAAAGTTTTTGATTTTGATAGTTAGATAAAATTATTGTCAACAGTTCCAAATGTCTGAAGTGCCACTACCAAGTTGTCCAGAAATAAATTTTTAAAGAAAAATTTATTAAAAATATCACACACAACAACGTCGTGTTTATGTCATCGTGATAACCTTTAAAGTAAAGCAAATATTTTTGTACATAAAATGTCTTCAATTAAAAAATATGTTAATTTTCTACTCAGCTATCTGTCAGTCTATGCCGGCTGTATATAACCTGGCTGTTGTTATCTATTCTCATTGTTGTTATTTTATTTAAATTTATTTTTCTCTCTAAATCCACTGCACGCCGGGATACAAATTCGCATTTTTTCAAAAGTGTTTTTTAAGAAATAAGTTTTCTAATGACGTCAGATTGGTATTTGACTGACGTCTAAAATTCCGTAAAACGCCTCTTCATATTCAAGCCAATGCGCAGAATATGAAATGTTTTCTTTTTCTCTGAATTGGTAAATGCTTTTTGGTGCGTTTGAACCTGACGAAAGTGTTCGTTTTTTTCCCCTTCCCCCAAATTATTCGTTTATATTTACAAAAGTAGTTACCGATTTTTAAATACCATCTCATAAGAATAGCTTTTATTGTTTGCTTAAGAATTTAAATAAGAACACAGAAGTTCAAACACACATTCATACAAATCTTTAGAAATTTTAAATGTTTCTCTCTAGTTTCAACAACTTCCGGTGGCAATTGTTTTTGTGCTATAAAATATATATATAAGTATTTTTGTGTTATTATTGAAATAAAAATTATTTATGTACATACATACCACTCACTCACATTTGTGAGCTACATAATAGTCTGAAGTGCAAAAATATTGAAAGGAAATTATCTGAAAAGTGGCTGTTGGCAAATGAAAAAAAAAAATAAAAATAATTAAATTCTCAATTTAGTTCAATTGTAAATGAAGTGAAAATGTTTGCGATGAAGTGAAAACATAATTTTCCCAAAATGCTGAAATTTTGCACTAGTTTGTTGGTGCATTAAAAACATTTAGTTTAATATTTAAAATTCACTTTTGCGAATATTTTGTTTTTTTTTTTCTAATTTACAAATGATCAAAATTTATAACCTATAAGATGCCCATATTTACGGTCTTATATAATAAGAAGATCGTTTTTTACGAAAACAATTCTTTAAATTCGGTACATTTTGTGAGTATGAAAATGGAAAATCTATCCATAGTTTTCCTCCTATTTTAATAAATTTCTTTTATTAATTTATTTAAAGATTTTTGAGAATTTTGTTATTTTTTGAGTTATTTAATGGCTTCAAATTGTAGAATAACTTATTCAAAATGGCTACCAATTGCTTTCCAGTATGAGTGAAGTCGATCTATGCATGTATGGAAAATTTATCCACTGCTGGGACAAGAGCGCGTTTTAGACAATCTATATTTGGGTGTTGAGTAGAGCAAGCCATACCCTCAAACACGGACCACAATTTGTTATCTAATGGAGACACATCGGTACATTGTTGTTGAGCCACTCTTGAGTCAATTCAGCCTAAAGGGCTGGAGCAAAATCTTGTTGAAAGGTCCACAATTTGTTTTGAAATAACATCGTGTTGTGAAGCTTCACAACCAATTCCAAAATATCTCATTCATACATTCTCACACAAGTTTTGACTCCTTTTCACAAAAATGGAGCTTAGTTAGCCCATCATAGATGCTCCCACTCCTATCATCACAGAAGCCAGGTGGTGACTTCTCTGAACTCTCGAAACAAGTTCTGCTGCATGTCGTTATGACAGAGCATACACTCACTCGTCATTCTATTAATTGAACGATTCCTTTACGCTGAAAATTTGTTTGTCAGAAACAAAATTCATCTGTGGGTATTATCCGCGTGCGTGAGAAGTAACGCTTTCGTTTTTCGCTTGCGTTGTTTCTTTAATGATACCATGAGAAGATACCCGGTGTGACTTTTGTATGCTCTGAGCACCAAGTCATATTTATCAATGCGAAAGATCGATTGTGATCAGTATTCATTTTTGCTTTCTAAGTGGTTTCTAAGTGGTTTGTTTGATTCGAGACTTTATTGCCTTGATTGCTCTTGGTGTTCTTACAACAACGGATGGATCGACTATTCCATTGTCGATCGGTCGACTATTCCATCAGTATCCTTAAACAACTTCATAGTACACAAAAATACGAGTGACTCTGAGAGGTCGAAAGGTCTGAAATATATCGCCTCTTTCCATGCCACACTTTTTTAGACCAACTATAACGACACGATTTTCGAGCGAGCCTCATTCCATGATGATAAACACCTGACTCTTAAAAACTTTTTTCGCGAAAAGAAAACATAAATGGTACATTTCAAATCGGCGTCAAAACATAGCGAGTGCGTTCAGTATTTCACTCAATGTGAGTACGTTCCGTTGTAAACCAAAACATATGAGAATACCAAGTTAAATCGCTGGGTTGCCAGCTAAAGAGAAACATTAAAAAGTACAATTGAAATAAATTTTTGAGACATACAAAATTCGACGTACAAAATCGTCGCGAACAAATAAAGACGCATACTTGGAATAAGTTTTTGTTGTTTCAAAGTTATAAGAAAAAATATAAATCCCTCTCAAAATAAATGTTGCACATCAAATCAAGCCTCACCCCTCCTTCACCTAATACCTTCACCATAAAAAGTAGTTTTAAATAAAATAATATTCCCCCATAAAATAGTATTCCAAAAAAAACCAAAAATAGTACTGGTTGTTTGGTTAGAGTATTCGTAAAGCTACTAGCAGTATCCAATTAGCTCTATTGAATCGTTTTGATACCACTACCTCTTATTCTTGTACCCGTCCATAGCTATGAGTCAGAGAGGGAATGATCATCCCTTGATGTAGTTGGAAAAAATGTGGTGCACGAAACGGCCATTTGTACTAGAACTACCTCGCAGTAACCTATGGTTCCGCATAGCAGTTGATGAACGCATTCAGAAACCTTCATGAAAGTTATCTTTAACGCCCCTATTTTTTTCAAGAGTTAGCATGTTGATCAACTTCAAAAGACCAGCATATATGGTACATCCTATAGGAAGATAGATTGATGCTATCAAAACCGGGAAAACCACATAAAGCATGCAAATGATTCTGCATTGTACTGCTTCGATTTGCATTGAAAGGCAATTGTCGAAAGGTGGCCATACTTGGTAAGCGTATTCGAGGATGTAGAATGATTTTGTGACGTAAGAATAAGAAAACTCTCTGGACCAGATTTTCAGGATCAAGGTAATGAATTGGCTCTACTAATGATATTATCAATATTGGACCAATAATTAAGTTCTCTGTCGCAGATAACACCTAAATCCCGTACAAAACTTATTGAGGGAACAGCCTTGCCGAATAATAGGTAATAAGCTCTCGGGGGAAGTTGGAATTTACTGACTTTGAGTTCCCGAACATTTTGTTGGCACCAAGTGCAGAAACTGACCATCTTGGAGAGGGCAAGATTCAGCGATGGTATGCATGCGGCGATAAATTTTCATGTCATCAGCATAGACGGAAAGGATTTTTAATGATATCCGCGTCATTTATTGTTAAAACGAATAGCAAAGGACAGAAGTGGCTGTAAAAAACTCTGATTTGCATTTGCGATCGTCAAGATAAATTATAATCCATACAACAAACCCAGATTGAAGACTGCATCAATTTCGTAATCGCTTTCCAAAGAATATAGAGTGTTTGAAACAAGTTCCGTAAGGTTCGTGTTAGTCGATCTTCCTTTGAAGAAGGGAAAATCTTTACAGTATTGTGGACAATACCTTCGAAACTTTTCGGAGTACGTGACACGTTTTAAGTGAGTCCCTTTTTATACCCTAAACCTGAAAGGTCAGGGTATATTAACTTTGTGCAAACGTTTGTAACGCATAGAACGAAGCGAGTCCGGTATAGAAAAGTATATATATTCTTGATCAGCGTCACCACGTGAGTCGAGCTATCCATGTCCGTCCGTCCGTCCGTCCGTCCGTCCGTCCGTCTGTTCGTCTGTGTGTTGTCCGTATACACAGGATAAGAAGAAGGAGTTGAGATAATTAAATGAAACTTGGTACACATAGTCACATGGACCCAAGGATCTGCACTATTGAATATTTTTGGAATCCGCCCACAGACACGCCTACCTCCCATACAACGCAAAAATTGAAAACTGCATAACTCAGCTCATAATTAACCTACAACAATAAAATTTGGTATGTATGTGTTTTGTATCAACACAAAGATGTTTTTGAAAAATGGACATCATCCGCCCACGGACACGCCTACCTCCCATACAACCCGAAAATTGAAAACTGCATAACTCAGCTCATTTTTAGCCTACAACAATAAAATTTGATATGTATGTGTTTTATAAAAACACAAAGATGTCTTCGAAAAATGGACGTCATCCGTTCACGGGCACGCCCACCTCCCATACAACCCAAAAATTGAAAACGCAATAAATAAGCCTCTGTTTAACCTACAGAGCTAAAATTTGACACATATGTTTTTTATGATAAGACAAAGATGGTTTTGAAAAATGGACATCATCCGCCCACGCACACGCCTACCTCCCATACAACGCGAAAATTGAAAACTGCATAACTCAGCTCATATTTAGCCTACAACAATAAAATTTGATATGTATGTGTTTTATACAAACACAAAGATGTCTTCGAAAAATGGACGTCATCCGTTCACGGACACGCCCACCTCCCATACAACCCAAAAATTGAAAACGCAATAAATAAGCCTCTGTTTAACCTACAGAGCTAAAATTTGACACATATGTTTTTTATGACAAGACAAAGATGGTTTTGAAAAATGGACGTCATCCGCATACGGACACGCCTACCTCCCATACAACCCAAAAAGTTTAAAACTCAATAAATAAGGTTATGTTTGTCATAGAGAAATTAAATTTGGTATGTGTGTATTTTATACCAAAACTAAGGTGCGTTCAAAAATTGCGAGTAATCCGTCCATGAACACGCCCACCTCCCATAGCGAAAGCACAATAAAGGCATTAACTGTGAGCTACAGGAATAAAACTTGGTATGTGTAAATTTTTCATCACCATTTAAATGCAATTAAAATATAGGCTTCATCCGCCCACTACAATACAATAAAACGCCCATTTACAATAAAAATTTTTTATTTTTGAAAAGTGGGTTTAGGGTATTTCATAGTCGGCCTAGACCGACTTTAGACTTTCTTTACTTGTTTTATGTAAAGAAATTAAATAAGAATTGGTCCATATCTAAGGGAAAACTGATTAAGAAATAGGGAGTTCAAAGAAAGCCAATAAGGGTTGAGTCAACGAGTTTTCCAATTTTTTTGAAAACATTCGGTACCGGAAGAGTAATCGTCTGTTAAAAAGTTTATCTTTCATAAGACATCACCAAGAGTAATATTCAACGATGTTTGAGCACAGTTCGTTAAAAAAGAGAATTCATGGTCCAGCTCATCATAATTAATGGCTAGTAAATGACTGGCTAAAGAAATTTGCAGGAGGAGACGTCTGACAAAGAAGGGGTGGGTGTGTAGTAATTTGATTTTCTTTAAATGTTAATGAACTTGTTGAAACTTTTTTGATCAGATATCAATTAAGATTGAATTCCTGATGTAGAAAGAGATTTTCATAAAGGCCTGTGAAAATGTTATATGAGTGAAGATCAGAAGTCAAAAAGAGACCGAGAAATTAAATATGCGCGCCAAAGTTGGTTTTTTTGGAGTGCGCGTTGTTCCTTGTTGTACCAGGGAGGAGATGATGAAAAGTTATTTTGCTTATTAAAAAGCACGATAAGTGTCTACTGGGTTTTGTTGTCAGTATTGGCTGGTTTGACGATAACGGTCAGGAGTTTTGGGGCAAAAACCATGTGGTATCGCAATGAAATCATCATCTGGTCCAAGTGGGTGGGTCGACCGCCACCTAACAATTTTATATACAAACAATTCACCACTAAAAACTGTTTTTTTCTATAAATCCTAATAGTTGAGGTTACTGGTTTTTAATAATCTAAATTTTTTTCAGAGCAAACAAAAAATGCCAATATCTTTGATATATTTCTTATTAAAAATAAAAAAAGAACATAAAAATTGAAAAATACATCAAACTTGTACACTTCTCCGCATTATTTAAGTTTTGTTTTTAAATGTTCTACAAACATTCTTAGGAATTCATTTTCTCTATTTGTGCTTTAGCATAAATGCCGATCTTTATATATTTAGCATATTCCAAAAGGTTTAAATTTTATTTATTTTTTTTTCTATACATCATTTTCTTTCACATAATTTCACGCGCTACAATTTTAAATCAATCGAGAAAAACACACAAATGTTTTCAAATGATTTAATGAATGAGTTCTGCTCGTCAGTCTAATATTGTGTTCTCGCTCTCATCTTACTCGTTCGGTTCTTGTCTGTCTCTTGTGTATTATTTTTACAGCCGCGACGCGTGTTTTAATATTGTTGCATGCCTTTTTCAAATAATATGCATGAATTTTTGTTCTTGTGTCTGCTAAATTTTGTTAATATTTATATAAATATATTTTGAATTTATTTGAAAAACATTCTACCTTTCGCTGTGGAGTTTGCAATTTATTTAAATTTTTATATATAAGTGTGTGTTTGTCTCTGTTAATATTCAACTTTATATACACAAGATGCCTCCATTCAGGCTTTTGCCTAAACGTTACTCTGTGCGTCCATACGTCTTTTTGCCTCCATCTTCACCTCCGCCTATACCTCTGACCGTTCGTCCGTCCGTCTATTCGTTCGTTCGTCTATTTCTTTGACGTACACTTCGAAAACAAATATTGCTAATTATGAAGGTCGTTTACGTATGCAGTGCATTTTTAGCCACCAAATTGTGGGCGGGCGTACTTCGTCGTTCCATTTTCTGCTCGTTTTCATTTTGTTTAAAACAGCACCGCCTAAAACAGTAGTACACGCATATATCTTTTTAATATTTCTTGTTTTAAACATTAACATCTTCATTACAGCTATTTGTATTTGTTCATTTTTATTTGGCCACTACTGTTGCTGCTCAACTTATTTCATTGCGAATTTCGTAAGAACATTTTTCTTTTAAGAAAATAAACAAATACAAAAAATAAAAAAAAACAAAAATTAAAAAAAAAAACACCAAAATTCACAAAGAATTCATAAACAACATAGAAATTTTTGTTCTTTTGAGCAGCGAATAATTGATGCCTCCGTCGTCTGTCAGAATAATAATGATGATAATTGTATTTGCAATGTTAATGTTGCAAATCCTTTAATCGTCCGAAAATTTTAACTTAATATATAGAGATATTTTGACTTTATTCTATGACAGAAATATGTTTAAATTTTTGAAATGTTGTCTAGCTTTAGATATGATTTTAATTATTAAGTTACCTCGATTTAAGTGTGACCAAAGCATGTCTGAAATATCTTACAGCCAAATATTATATGCGTCGTTTTGTCAGGGGAATATATTTTATGAATCTTGAATTTAATTTAAGACTTAGATAACATGGCATTTATTGTTAAAAATTAGTTCCGGTATATCTCCAATCAGTCAGAATAGTAAAGGTTGATTTATTTCGAGGAACTTGTTTCAAAAATAAAATAAAAATATTGTATTTTATTAAAATATCCGTGTAGATCACGATCTTTAATGTTAGACATCTAATACTCCATTGTCATAGCGTGATAACGGCGCCATTCACAGTTTCGTCCCGATTGCCATAGTCTTTGAAGAAATATGGATTGTTGATTCCACCATCCCATACATCAAACCGTTGTTTTGTCTCTAGACAGTTCTTGAACTTCTTCGGGTTGCTCTTCAGCCCAAATAAGGCAATTTTGCTTATTGATGTATCCATTACAAACGCATAAACAAACGCATACATATTTCAAACCATTTTAAACTATATTTTTTTATGATTTAATATTGGAATTGATTGCCTTGGTGGTCGAGTGTGGAAATGTGAATGACGTACTGATCTTAAAACTTTTTTGATTTTGCATCATGAAAAATATGCTGTGAGTATTGATATATTTGCCGAATGATTCGGTAACGATTTGTATCATGCAAAATATGCTGTTAGTGTCAATGTAAAAAGGGTCGAAGTATGACGCTTATGTCATACCGTGGCGTGGTGACCGTGCCATGCAGGTTTAGTGTGTGACTTGGCATGCTTGGCAAGCCCGAGATCGATACCCAATCGTGGCGAAAGTTTTTTCAATAAAAAAATTTTCTGATCGGTCACCACCTCTCTGCAGACAATGGCAAACCTCAGAGAATAAATAATGCCATGTAAAGCTACTTGAGAACATGAGCTTTAGCCGTTCAAAGTCGGCATAAATCATGTAAGTCCAGTTCTCGGTCAATTATGTGCAAACATTTAATAACACACACAACACAATTGATCATAGAAGGGCTGAAATGGCTTTGTTTGTTTTTTTTGTTTATCACGCTTAAGCATAGTACTCTGTTCGGCTTCACGTGAAATTTCACTCAAATCTCCATACAAAATGTGACAGCTGTGAAACAAGCGTGAACATTTCACAACTTTTTATTCAAAGCTGTACTATGCTTCGCTGCGGAAAATCTATTCCTATATTCCGCAACATGCATCTAGAACATTGTTTTCACGGCAATTTAATTGAACCGACCATTTATTTTGCCGTGAAAAGTGACAGTTGTCATTTAATTAAAGAAAAAAGTGCAAGCAAAAGAACAAAGTTTCTATTTGAAATTATATTGTGTGCTTTTTATAATATTTGGCAATTAATAATTATTAATTAATTAAATACTGCAATTAAAATGCCAGTGGATGGAAAATGTAAATATGGATGTTTCTTTCCGCGGTGTGGCAGTGTATCATCCATAAGCATCATATGCTTTCTAAAATATTTATTTTGTGCGTGAGATTACATGATTTCATGCTTTGCCTCTTATTAATTCTTGCCGTTTATTTATTTTTTGTCAATATTTTTTAAGCTGAACATCAGCTGTTCGTTCGCAACAAAATATGTGTCAAAATTTTCACGCAACAAATAAATGGCTGTTGCCAGTGAAATTTCACGCAATCGAGCATACTACTAGGCTTTGCGTTCAAATTATAGAACACGTTCGTCGAACAACTCTTGTCCGAAGGAGAAAATTGGAAATTTTTTCCAACAAGCTAACAGGTTTGAAAAACTGTGGAACTAGCTTCTTAACATCGCTTCATACCAAGGAAGCTAGACCACAGCAAACTGCCATTTGTTTTCTCTTCACAAAAAATTGGCGATAAAAAAACATGTTTTCCTTTAATTTTCTTTCCCTTTTTTCTACACCAAATTGCCAGTTAGCTATTTAATTTTTTTGGATTTAAAACAGATTTCATATACTTTCATATACCATTATATGAAATGGCACTTTTTTAATAAAATTATATTAAAGTGTAAATCAATTAACCACTTAAAAGTCTCAACTCCTTTCTTCACATCTTTTCATTTTCACTCATTTTGAACAGCTTAAATAATTTTTTTATAATTTAAATATTGACTTGTATATAAGCCCGTTCTATGATGGTTTCGAACCAATATCATAACTGATAAGTATGAAATAAATTTTCTGTGCATACTTTCAGGCTGAATTTATTTTGTAAAGTTTTAAAAGCACGTTAATAGTCTACTTTTCATTTGAGAGTTATTATGTGCAGAGCTAACTTTTATATATTGAAAAGAGAAAATATATTTTGTCTGCATACTTTCAGGCTGTGCATTTTTTCGTGTAATAAAAGAACTGTTATGCCATGTCTACACAGAAAGTTTAGTTTGCGTTTTGTTTGAGTTCAACTGAAGCAGTTCACACAGAGATGCGTCGGCAGTTCGTTCAAACCTCAGCTATTTTCGGTCCATACTGACTGACCGATGAGAAAACCTCATCTTCTAAACTTGCCCAAGTTCTTTTATTTGCTTTTTGGCTTTTTTTTTGTTAATAATAAATTACAAATAGAAACTTGCACAATTGAGAAGCAGCTGTTGTTGACATTTCTAATCGTTCAATATCCCGAACGCACCTAAAATCTAACTGAGCGCATCTTTTTATCTGAACATCAGCATACTTTTAGGCATTTCTCAAATTGAGTTTTGTTTAACGTAGAAAGCAAGCTGAGTTTAGTTGGGTTTTCTCCTGCACAATTGTACTAGAAACGCAAAATTTATATTAAGTTCAGGGGCAAAACGCAACTTTGTACTGGAAACGCAAACTAAACTCTCTGTGTAGAAATGGTATAATAATATAAATTAACAGTTTGAGCGATATTGGGTGCGTAGCGTTACAATTGCGTTTTATATATCTGTCATAAAAAATAACCGCCTTAGTCGCCTTTAGAAAGAGTTGAAGAACTTACTGACGCAACTCTGTTCCACACGTATTGATCCATATACAAATAAAATCTGGAGCTTCTCGCGTTAATTTAGCCAAAGTTATGACATACGAGCCGTAGAACTCTTCATTGCACGATTAAAAACTTTAAGGCAAGACATCTCGAAATATTGAATTTGGAGTAATGCTATGTCTACACAGAGAGTTTAGTTTGAGTTTCCAGTGCAAAGCTGAGTTTACCCATTTAACGAGAAATAAACTCTTGCGTTACCAGTACAAAAATGTACCATATAACTCAGCTTAACTCATTATATATTCTGAGTTTTTTAAGACTCAATATATAAAGTGCCTAAAAGTATGCACAAAATAATATAAATGTTTATATTCAGTGGTATTTTTGATGAAAAAGATTTTTTATAAGAACTGTCAAAATAGAATAGATAAGAACTGATTCGTAAGTTATACAATTTATTTTGTTAACTATTTGTTGTTATTTTCTTTAAAAAATAAATAAAAGAACTTCGAAACGGAATTGGGCAATAGTGGGGAATGAAGTTCTCATCCAAACATGAGCTAAAAAAGGCAGAGCTTTCGCACAGCAAAAAAAAAAAATACATGTGACCGCAAAGACAACAGCAGCATTGTCGGCAAATTTAACTCAATTCAGCTACGGTATCTTTGTGTGAACAACTTTGGTTAAATGTTAGTTAAAATTAACTTAACTCTCTGTGTAGACATAGCATAAGGTGATTATTGCTTATGACCACAGATATTTAAATACTTGAGGCTCAACATTTTTTGCATAAAAACGATCAACGATTGTTAAAACCAATATCGAAACACATTCGATAGTTTTTTTTCTGCCATCGATTGTGGTGTGAAAATGGTTAATTTCTATTAGATTTTCGACACATTGAATTTTTTTTTTGCTTTATTGTCATATCGTAAACATCACCGAGGCATAATTTCAATTATTTGTTTACATACTAACCGTTTTTTCACAAAAATTTTTAGTCGGCCGAACAAATATTTCGAACAATTTTTATTCGAACGACTTGAAAATTGTTCATTTTTTTTTTTTTTAAATTCAGATCTACTTCCTCCTCAACAGTACGTAGGCTTTTTTATATTCATATATTTAAATTTTTTTAACAATTGTTATGTAAGTTTTTGCAAACTTTCGATATTTTTTTTTCATAGGCCATTTTTGGACTGAAAGATATTTTTTTATACTTGTGAAAAACTTTCAAAAAATTAATCAATTTTTCTCGATTTTTTGTAAATTAAACTTATACTTTACCAAGACAAGGAATAATTTTAGTCAGTTAATCAGTTTTTTTTTGTGAGAATACCGACCCGTCCTAATGTTCATGGACTGTATGTACTTGTTATTCTTGGATTATATGAATTTCGTTCACAAGGCTCATGTAGTAGTTCATTTTTCCCTTGTATATGTACATACAATTCATGCATTTTTATTACTAATGTATGCTTTACTTTCTGTTTCAGATATTGTTTAGTCAATAGCCTCTTATATAAATGTCAGTGTAAATTTTCTACTTTATCGCCTTCTGTTTATACTGTTGCGACTTAAATATTGATTTGTAATATTGTCGCTCTTTAACGTCTTTCCATACGCAATACCGCTTGTTATTTTGCACAATTCTTGAAGAAATGTTATGATTTTTTTTTTAAATTTTTGAATTATTTTTACTCTACAAAAGAAAAATTATCGCTTTCGAAGATTAAAGAATCTTTGTAGCTCTGTATATTTTATATTAATTTTTTTGTTTTTTTTTTTTTTTTGTGTTTTGCATTCAATTCTCTTACACCTACACTTTGGTATTTTTAAATATGATGAACGAACGAAAAACAAACAAACCAATTGACGAAATAGACGAATGTATTGATACGTACTTAAAAATAATCTACCCATAGTTATGTTAAAAATATACAAAAAAAAAAAAGGTATATTAACTATACGTTTGTCATAAGATTTGCAAAAAGCAAGCAAAATATTGTTTGTAACGGACGCTAAGTATACGACGTGTTGTACAGGAAATAATTACATAGATTTTTCAACGCATACACCTTTTTGCTCCTAACATTTTTCAGGTGTTGCACGAATTTTTTCGTTTTTCTTTTTATTTTTAATCTTACTCTTTTCTCTCTAGCACTCGGTTTAAGAGCATAACACTGTTCTGTCGTCGGTGCGTTGTGAAAAATTTCATTCTGCTATTTCACAAACATTGCTTACCATTTTGCAAATACAAAATATATAAAATATTTCTTTGATTTAGTTATCTTTTAGCCATCAGAACGGCGATACGCGTTCGTGTCGCGACTCTGACGTCGTCTACTATTTATATATTTGCACTATATTCGTGTGCTTTTGGAAAAAAAAACAAAATAAAATTTATATAAAAAAAAAAATATAGAAGTGAATTTTTGATGATGTGTAATTAAAATTGAAATTTCAAGTTCTTTTTAGTTTCAAATTGTAGTAGTTGAAGAAAAATCTGAAATTGTCAGTTAGTAAAACTGAAGAAAAATTTGCAAAATTTACAAAAAAAAAAAAAATAAACAGCAATATTTTATATAATATGTACTTATCATATCAAAAACGTGAATTTCTACATAATCAAACGGTGTTCTTTCTAACTTATATCAATCAATAATTAGCTGTCATAAATTTAAAAATAAACATCAAAACTGATTTGTAAAAAAAGGAATGCTTCACAATGTAAGTGTTTTTTTTTTTTTATTTTGTTTTTATATTTTCGTACCTATTAGGCGAAGAATTTCCGTTAACAAATATATATTTCATTATCGATATCGCCTTTACTACCGCCTCATAAATGTTTAGATGTTCTTAAAAAAATTGTTTTAAAACATTTGTGGGTACTCACAATGTGTTGTATTTGTATTTCTTATTTAGAGTGTGTATTTTTGTGCCATTGAAACAAAGAAAAATATAATTATTAATATTAAAAAACCCTATTTTATTTTCTGATATTTTTTGATGATTTGAAAAAAACTATTTATGACTTAAAAAATGTTATTTTTTGTTTGTCACAAAAAAATAAATAAAAAAAAACCGATTTCTTAATGTTGCTTTGGTGTTAATGTTGAATTTTGTGTTCAAAATGCAGCAAAAATACACTTCATCGTGAATACCGCTATTAATTTCGAAAAATTGTCAATGTTTAAACAGTTATAATCATTTATTTTTAATTTTGTAACTAAAAACATTGTTTTTTTTTTGTAAAAATAACGATTCCAAAGTAAACTTTGTAAACATGTTAGTCACTATTTTGGTATTCTGTAACTTTCTTATGTTTCCCACATTTGTCTATTTAGGCACTTTTCAACTCAAACTATAACTACTTTTCTCCGCATCAAAGCGGTGTACTGCAGCCGCTCTTAAGCACTTTTTTATACTGCGTCTTATTCTCAAAAAAAAAAAAAAAAATTAAAAAATAAAAAAAAAAACCAATATTTTTTTCTAATAAATAATTTTACCTCACATGATTGCTTTGAATACTCTGTTTGTATTCTTTAATATTATTTTGTGTCTTGCATTTTGAGTTTCTCTTTTTGTTTTAATTGTTTTTTTTTTTTTTGTTGTGTCATAAATATTTTTAAATTTCCATGTCATATGTTTATTTCACATGAAGACTTTTATGTTTTCAACTTTATTTTGTTCTTTCTATTTTTACACGCATATCGCAAAATAGCATTATAAGCTTATTCTTGCCGTGAAATAATTATCCACCACTTTTGCATTTTTCATTTTCTTTCCAAATGTTTTCGGTTTGTTTTTTGTGCGCAAAAAAAAAAAATAACAAAAGATCAATAAAACTGTCAGAATTTAATTAAATTAAGGACTTAAATACACTTAACATGTTGGACTTGTATAAATTAAATGTTAAATTTGTTGTTTGGAAGTTAATCACGTAGTGTCCAACAAACTGGACTGCACAAATCTTAATGGACAAAATTGACATTTTAAGGTATTTAAATCTTAACTTATTAAGCTCTCATTTTTGCATGTGAAAAATAAAATGGCAGGGAAACTGTGTGTTTTCTTAATGTGAGTGAGTTTAAATTATATGTGAATTATTGATAAAAAAAATATTGTTTTACTGGGGGTATTCACGATGTCAGCTTATTGTAAATTATTTTTTTTTGCTAAGAAAAGTTTAAAATAAAATATTGAAAACAGCTTGTGAACGACCGTTTAGCATTATTTTGTTTTTATTTTTATATAAAGCGTGATTTTTTTTAAGCGTTTGGTTTTTGAAAAGTATAAAAAAAAAACAGAAAAATAACAATTTGGAGCAATACATCAATACCTGCCATTTATTTTTATTGATTATTTCATGGTAATGTAGCCCGCGGCTACGCCTGAGGTGGTTCATCCGCAAACTCCAATTTTGGCATAAGTTTTCCACCATTTCGGCCGGTATCTCACCAATGGCAGCTGTAATGTTGTCTTTCAGGTCTGCAATTTTGGCTGGCTTGTCTCTGTATGCGAGACAAATTTACGTGGAGCCACAAAATATAGTCTAGTCGAGACAAATCGCATGATCTTGGCGACCATCGAATTGCTCCAAAACGTGAGATTAATTGCAGACCAAACTCGCCTCTCAAAAGGTCCATGTTCTCGCACGCCGTGTGGTTAGTGGTACCCTCTTGTTGAAAACACCAAGTCACTTAAGTCCAACTCTTTCATTTTGCGCAAAAAAGTCGGTAATCATCGCAGGGTAGTTTACTTGATTGACAGTAACTTTGTGATTTACATTATTTTTAAAAAATTACGGTCCAATGATGCCGCCGACCCATAAATCGCATCAAAAAGTGCATGTTTCAGGGTGCATTGTCAGTTCTTGAACTGCCTTTGGTTGATCCTCACATCCAAATTCGGAAATTCTGTTCGTTGACGTACGCATTGAGCCAAAAATTAACTAAAGCTATAAAAAAGTGGATCTTCATCCAACTTTTAGAAGACCCATTCACCAAACAAACGATTTTGTCGAAATTCGATCACAATACCTTGAATAGTCTATTCGGTAGGTCGATTATGACGAACATAAAATGGATGTAATTTTCGAAACACATTTCTCAATGATTTCCAAGCGCTGTTCGCTTGTAGGTCTATTCATGGTGAATTGGCAAACTTTACTGAGCATTTTTGGCTTTGCCACATATTACGAATCACGCGTAAGGTTTCAGAAAATGTACACTGAAATACAAAAAAGCAAAAATCACCCTTTACATACATATTTCTATAAAGACAAGAAAACATTTCTTCACAAAAATCTGTTATTATATTTTTTAGCCTTATTCTGGTGACAATTATAAACTTATTGACAAGCGTACAAATCATTTCACAAGAAAAATTTTCAACATCTGAATATTAACTATTGATTGTATTAATATGTATTGAAGATTTCCTTGATATAGAAAAACTTTTCATTAATACGTCACATGAGGCCACAAGAAGGGCTCTTCACAACCTTCATATGGCACTAGTCATAAGCAGATGTATTATGACGACACTTTGTTGTAGAGTCATCCAGACCTGCTTGGATAATACTTTCCCCGAAGCAACTATAACATTGGTCCCTAGTTATAGATAATCTCCTTAAGAAACGGTAAAGTGTCTAACGTTCTAAAAGCAGCACTGAAGTGTAGAGATGGTATTTAAACGAAGGCGTCTTTGTAAACGCAAAAAGATACTTGTTGGGCCTTTTTACAAAACGACGTAAGTTCAATCTTACTTGTCCAGAACTCTTTGAGGGAAAGTAGATTTCTTCCTGGAAAGAAAACTCTTCTGGAAACTTCAAATAGGCCGCATTATTTGTAGAGATAGAACAGTTTAGAAAAATAAATTTTAAATGCAGTCAAGCCATTTTAGAGATCTACTCACATAAACATTCTTCAAAGAAGGACTCTGTGAAATAAGGTCTCCGGGAATTAAGATACCAATATCAGAACTAAAAAGGCCACAAAAATGGCGTGTAATTTCATAATGAAATTAGACCCACGAAATAATCCCCAAATGCGATGAAATAGCACCCCAAATAAAATAAAATAAGGCCCTATATATTGTATAGGAGTCATTTCAAAGACGAAATAACACCCCAAATGATAAAAGGGGCTTTTGTATTTTTATACCCTAAACCTGAAAGGTCAGGGTATATTAACTTTGTGCAAACGTTTGTAACGCATAGAACGAAGCGATTCCGGTATAGAAAAGTATATATATTCTTGATCAGCGTCACCACGTGAGTCGAGCTATCCATGTCCGTCCGTCCGTCCGTCCGTCCGTATGTCCGTCTGTGTGTTGTCCGTATACACAGGATAAGAAGGAGTTGAGATAATTGAATGAAACTTGGTACACATGGTCACATGCACCCAAGGATCTGCACTATTGAATATTTTTGGAATCCGCCCACGGACACGCCTACCTCCCATGCAACGCAAAAATTTAAAACTGCATAACTTAGCTCATAATTAATCTACAACAATAAAATTTGGTATGCATGCATTTTATACCAAAACTAAGGTGTGTTCAAATCCGTCCATGACTACAGGAAAAAAAACTTGGTATGTGTAAATTTTTCATCAACATTTAAATGCATATAAAATATAGGCTTCATCCGCCCTTGGAGACGCCCATTTACAATAAAAATTTTTTTTTTTTGAAAAGTGGGTTTAAGGTATTTCATAGTCGGCCTAGACCGACTTTAGACTTTCTTTACTTGTTATATTTGGATCCTTATTGCTTAACGAAATAAAATCTCACTTTCAAAAACTAAATAAAGCAACAATAAAGGAAATAACAACCCAAATTTTTGTTTTGTTTTATATTGAAATACAAGTGGCCTTATTTCATTAACCTCATAGTTTGGAGCCTTTTTTCCTGGGTTTTAATATCAAAGAGCCTCAAAGAAGTTGTTTCATGTGGGCTTCTATAACTCGCTCGAATTTTATTGCAAACTCCGATCTTCAAATTTGAGATCCACCAATACCATCTATCCAATACCATCACGTTCCCCACCCAATATCACTCAAACTGTTCATTCTTGCTACTACAGTGCTTTTATTATACGAAAAAATAGTCAGCCTGAAAGTATGCATACAAAATTTATTTGTTATTTATAAGTGTGTAATAATCATTTTCGAAACTTTTTCATAGAAATAACTTATATTATTTTTTTTTTTTTTCAGGGTTGTAAATTTACCAAATGATGGCCAAAAATGGCGGCTAAACCTCCAAAGCCGCCGGGAAATTTATTAAATAACAATTCTCCAGCAGGTATAGCCACAGAAGACAACAATAATAAACTGCTCAATCAAAGCAACGAATATAGCAGCAACAATAACAACAACAACAACAACAACAGCTACAACAACTATACAGCCAGTTATAGCAGCAACGAACCCGATAGCGTGCATCTTTCAAATAATATTGACCCAACCACAAACTCACCCTCAGCCAAACCCTCCTGCAACTGTTCGAACATAAGTATTATGCACCTATTTCATGAGATGAAGCAGGAGTTTCCAACGATACCCGATCAAATTGTTACCCAGTGTGTTAATGAAAATTGCCACGATCGTGATAATTGCATGCTTATGCTGCGCAATGAGTTAGCTTTAAATCCAATACCAGTGCAAGCGTATCCCTCCAAAGTGCTGCAACGACAGCAGCAGCAACAGAAATTACTACAACTGCAACAACAACAGCAACAACAACAGCAGCAGCAGAAACCCTCAACTGTGCTAAAACCTATTCGTGCTGCCCCTTTTCCGGTTTCCGTTTCCGCTTGTGTGGCTAGTTTAAATTCAAATAACAACGCTCAAACAGTTGTAAATTCAACAAAAAAACATTTCAACAACAACAACAATAATCCTACGTTGCCTTCGGCACATGTTAAAAATTGTGATAGTGTTAGTGTTGATAGCAATTTGCAATCTAGTAAATTAGATCAAAAAGATGTTGAAAATACAAAAAATTTATCAAAATCCGTGTGTGTTGCAGAAAATACAAAAACAACAGCAAACGCAAGTGATATGCCAACAACAAAAACCATATCAACAATAGACAATAGTTGTCAACATGCAGATGCGGTTCAGCAGCAAACACAACAACAACTTCAACAACCTCAACGTGCGCGTCCAACTACTTTGAATCTTAATCTGCCACATCAACAACAGCAGCAGCAACAATTACGTCAACAATTAAATGTGCAGCTGCAGCAACATCTACAGCAACTCCAGCAACCCAAAAAGCCAGTGCGAAAGGCACCGCTGCCACCGCTGCCATCGCTGCCACCGCTACCGCCAAAACCAAGCAACAACAACTATACGCCAACTGCACTACCAACTCGTTCAGTTCAACACAGCAGCAATACGTCGCTTTCAAGCCCTATCAGTTCTGGCGAGTCTGAGATATCAGTAAACGTCGGTTCCTTATCTTCACCGATCACCACAGCATTTGTCGGTACGAGCACGTCTGCAGCTCCACAACAACAGACACAACCACATCATCAGCTCAAGTCACCAATACGACACCGTTCAGTTATCAACGTACAACCAGAGCCGCCATACACGCGCGATTTTCTTGTCTCGCCTACGTCTAGCAGTGCTGGCAGCAATAGTCAAAAGAGTTTCACCTCTGTTAATCTTACTTTGCGTCAGCCCAATACATCGACACCACAGTCTACCATCGATATATCGGCTGGTCCTGGTCTTAGCAGTGCCGGGGGCACTGGGCTTACCTATTCGAGCACATCGTATGATGCTCGACGTGGTTGTCAAAAAAACTTTCATATTACAGTGACGGATGAAGGTGGTGTATTCAGTGCAAGTCGCATAAAACCACGAAGTTGTTACAATCCCGCCGGTGAACAGGAGCACGATCTACCAGGTAGCGGTATAGGTGTTGTTGATGTGGATGTTAATTTGATGCGTTCGCCAACATCAGAGCAATATAACCAACAATATCCCTATTCTTATCCGCAACAACAACAACAACAACAACAGCAACAACGTATTGTAGCTAGTGTCAACAATTACGGTGATATGTGTTTGCCACGAGAAAATGACGGTAAGTGTTTTTAAATTGGAGGAATGACGTGGGTATTTCAAGGGCTAGTGTGTTAGTTATAAAAGATAATGTATAGAAGTTAATTTTTTGTTGGCGGAAAAAAATTTTTTTGGTTTAGTCAAAATTTGCTTGGTAAAAAGAAAAAATACGTACTACCTAATAATGTTAGTTACCTAAAGTATTAAAAATAGCCCTCCTTATCTAAAGTACAAGAGATTTCAAGTTTTAAAAATAGCGTGCTTCCTTATCGAAAAGTCAATATTACAGTAGGTATTTTAATCAATTGAACGATTACACTTAAGTGAGAATACTAAGGCAAGTTGTTTTTCGCTTTAATTTTTGTAGACAAAAATTTATAGAAAATCAATTCTTTATCATGATTGATTAACCCTTAATAGGTCTTCATTTATGTCTACCATAAAAACTTAGAAATGCTTATGGATTTAATTACAATGTGTAACGAAATCGACAAAAAAAAACCAGCACAAGTTAACCTTACAGAAATTCTTAAAAAGGAACATGTTGCGAGTCCATCACACCTTGTCAGATCTGGCAATGCCGTCACAATTTTTTGTGCCGACTCTCATTGAATTTCTACAGCCATTTTCCTTGTTGGAAATAAAAACTAACTTGCACTTCTTTTCAGTAGAATTCCACGTAAAATAAGGCTGTATAAAAATAAATTTGATTAAATACGAAATGAAGCGAGTAGCAAGGCAAATTAATTTGTTTTTCGTTTATTTCACAAAAAAATTAATGTTTCTATGAATTTTAATGACATAATGTTGCATAAATTTTCACAAAAACTCATTTCGCGTAAATGTACCTTTTCATTGAACTCAAAATTGAATATCAAAATCGGTTGAGAATTCGCTGAATGGCGAAAATTTTTAGAGTTTTTTTTTTGTGGTCAATCACTGGTTCCCATGTTTAAGCTAGCTTTCAAAGTTTTGCCATTTTTTAATTCTCAACCGATTTTGGTAACCAAAGTTCACCCAGTTGTGGCAGTCTACAACCTACACAAGTATGTACCAAAAATTTTATAAATGTTGCGAGGACATTTTTCGCAGAAAAGGAAAACCTAAGCTTAATTGTATACATTCACTACGTTAGTGTCCCAATGGCATGTTTTAAATTGTTAAATTTTTTAATAATTTTTTTTAATTTAAGTTCAAGGAGTCATATTCTTATTAAGAAGTTCAAGTAGCTAGATCATCTGTGAAATCTAACTCCAAAACTGTATAAAGTAAAGATATCAAAATTTTGGGCATAGTATGAAAGAGCACTTGAATAGCACTTTCCTTAACTGAGATGGTCTATTGATATTTGAATATTTGGCGTTTTTTTGTTATATTTGAGGTTACTCTGGTAGTAATCGATCCCATGCAATCAGGCGAAGAGGAACTATGCTCTAGCCTAGTGTTGCCAGTTTGAAGGAAATTTGCCTTTTTGAGATAGATTTTTCTAACGTCTGTTGAGCTGAAAGGGAAACATTTTGATACGTAGAACGGGAATTCTCAATCGATAATTTTGGAAGATGCCACGCAAAAAAGTAAAAATTTTAAAAATATATAAAAAAAAACTGTCTAACTGACTAGAGTGCACTTAGAAACAAGCGACTCCAACCAAGATAGCTAGAGGAGAAAGATTTCAAGGTTTGGCATCAACTAGTGGTTTGCCACGTTTGCACGGCTTTTTGCAAGCCATGTGAAACTACTGTTTTATGTAGAAAAACTTACATTTATTGATACAGTTCAATTAAATGCACTCTTGAAATTGAACAAAAGTTTACCAAATGTTTACCAAAAAAGATTTCCAATGACTCTTCAAATCTATGATTTTTAGCTAAGATACGTGAAATTCAAGAAAACGTGAATCCGAGAAGACGTGTACACGTGAACACGTACAGTGAGTGTCACTTTAAATCGTACACTCATATCCGGTGACTTTTGAACAGTTATAGAGTGCCCACGTTTTTGCATTCAATGAACTATGCTTAGATGTCTCAAAATCGCACGCTTTGTTTTAAATTCAAACTTGTTTAATTTTACCCGCAGTATCGTGCGAACAATACTTAAAAAAAAACTGAATAACAAACTTTTTGTAGCCATCAACGCATTATCGTGTTGCATTTGGACACTTTTCACATTCCCCGCAAAAAATAGCGTTGATTGCGGGAAACGCTCCGCATGTAAAATCTTGCCCGTGTCACCTATCGTTTTTTGTATAGAAATTCGAGTGAAATTTTCGAGTGAAAATACATGAAAAATAAATATATGAAAACAAAAAAATTTACGACAACTGTCACTTTGCACATCAAAATAAATAGGCAGTTCAATTAAATTGTCGTGTTGCGAGTATTTTTCACAGCGGAACAGAGTACTACTTTGACGAATATGTTATGAAAAATTTCAGACATATTTCACAGCTATAGTTTTTTGTATGTTGAAAACGATCTCACGAAGTTCGAAATTTCGTGTTCACGTGTATTTCGTAACACGTGAATGAGCTATAGTTCTAGAATTTTGTAATTTGACAAAATTATTGCTTATTCTTTCAAATCTTCGTCTCTGGAGTCACCTTTTTAAGTTAGGAAACGGGTAAAAGTCACTGGGATCCAAATCTGGAGAATAATATAAAATAAATCCATTTGTTTGCAATTTCGTTTTTCAATCGATCCAATAATTGCAGTAATAGACGTTACAGATTGTTTTTCCTTTTTCCCAAATAGTCGATGAACAAAATATCACTTTAATCCCAAAAATCAGGCGCCAACAGCTTTCTGGCCTTTTGTTGAGTCTCCTCACTTTGAAGCACTAACACTGCTGGGATTTTTCGGATTCATTTCATTTTGATGTATAGTGGTGGATCCATGTTGCATCCTAGTCATTATTTTACGCAAAAAATCAGTCGAATTTTGTTTAAACATGTCTAAACATTGTTCATTGAAGTGCGATCACGTTCATGTTTTTGATATATTGTTAACGAACGCGGTGCCCATATCGTAGTCAGTTTTCTTGTACCCAAATGTTCATGGAAAATGGAAACCACCTACCTATTTGATAAGCCCACAACTGTAGCTATCTCACGCACTTTAATTTTCGGATTGTCCAAAATGAAATCGTGGTTTTTTTCAATACATTCTGGAGTGGTCACCGTTTTTGGTGCTTTCCCAGCGTGCTCATCTTTTGTGCTGGTTCGACCTCTTTTGAACTCAGAATTCCAATATTTTACGGTTTAATACAACGGAGCAGATTCACCATAATATTTATCGAGCTTTTCTTTTGTTTCTTTAGCACTTTCGCTACGCAAGAAGGAATGATTAATCAAGACACGAAATTCTTCTTTATGAATTTTTATAAAAACACCAAAAGCCCTCACCAAAATAGACGATTTGCTCCGTAACGAGCGAAGACGAAAATGTTCGCTTGAATGCAATTCAATGTTGTTGCCCAAAATAAGCAAACGTAAACACATCGAAACTGAACGAAACGGTTTAACGAGACGTTTTGTTCCGTAAGAACCGAACTTTTAGCATCTCAACTCGTCAGCAACAACAGTGCAGAGAATTTTCACATCAAGTTTTGTTGCATTTTTATCAATTAGTGCAAGAAACAATATTTTAATGAATTAATAGCCATTGTTAGGGATGAACAAGGCATTTATATGCATTTGAAACAGTTGGCAGCTGACCAGCCAAGACGAGTTCAAGAACGTTTCATTTTGGGTTAAATGTCAAAACAGACGTAACGAGTGTACACGCTCGTCGAGTTGCAATCGTCTCGTTTCGTCTATTTTGGTTAGGGCTAAGAGTTGTTTAATTTAGAAATCTATAAGGACTGCATTCATTAACAGATCGACTTTACATTTATGGTGTGTTCATTTAAAGGTTGGCACACGTCAAATATGTCATGCATTTGAAGAGTAGTATTGCCGTACCGGCAGCATCTTGAACACTCTAGCAGTGACAGTTTTTTAAATCGTGTATCAAAAGTTGAAGAGAAAAAGGTGTGGTCCGCATGTGAATAAGTATGCTCAAAACATATAAAATTGGAGGTATAATTTTCTGATTGAAAATAGACTGTTTGAAAACAAAATCTGACGCTACCACAAATAACCTGTGAAGCTCGAAAAAAACAGCTAAAAGCAATCTCTGGTAATTACTTTTTGCTGTTTTTTTCGTTTATTAAATAATTATCTCAAACTATTTCTTTCTTCGTAAAATGGTCTTACGTATAATGCTCGGATAGCTGTCAAATAAAGATCCCCCGGCCGCGGGGAAAAGTTTTTTTCTGATCGGTCACCACCTCTCTGCAGACAATGGCAAAACTCAGAGATGCCAGAAATGCCATGTAAAGCTTCTTGAGAACATGAACTTTAGCCGTTCGGAGTCAACATAAAACATGTAGGTCCAGTTCTCAGTCAATTGTGTGCAAACATTTAATAACACACACAACACAATTGATCATAGGAAGCTCGGTCAAAGTCCTTTCAAGGGCTGAAATGGCCAATTTTAAATTAAAAAAATGCTTAATAAAGATTGCCATTTCTTTTCTAATGAAAAAATTAACGTTGTGGTTTTATAAGGAGTCATCCTTAACCCTAATTATGGTGCCTTTCGATGTCAGAAAATTAATATCATAGTTTATAGTTAATTTATAAGCATACAAGGAATGTCTTATCAGCAAAATAAATACCATTCACAAAATAACTGCGCCTTAAATAATAAACTTTATCGCCATTTAACATAGCCACATATATTTAACTCGATACTGAAAATGTTATCAGTTAATGAGTTAGAACATAACAAAAAATTTAACTCAAATATTGAGTTCATTCATGTGATGGTGATAAGATTAAATGCAAATCTATTGTTTTCAAATATATAACCGGCATAAATTTAAACAAACATAGCAACGTTTAGGAAAAGCCTCAAAATTGTTAAATGAAACCTATTTACGTTGCTAATTATTCGTTTGTACTTCTATATACTTAGATATATAGTATTCAGAATAATAAAATAAAATTACTGTATACGGCCAGACTGATTGGCGCAGAGATGGCGCATGTAAATTCTTCACACACAAACATGTATGTACTCGTATTTATTCGTACTAAAATATTTTTAATTTCAATTCTGGTAAACTTGTATGTTTGTTCTCTCTGCCACATTCAAGTGCGTTCAAGTTCAGGGAAATTTAATTTTGGGAAATTTTATTTATTGCTGATAAAAATTTTTAGGGGAAATGTTGTTGTTAATTTTGGCTTGTAATTAAAATTCTTAATGAGTGCAAATACATATAAGTTAAGAATTTTATGAAGCAATTACTTTTGTCACACTTAAAGCAGCGTCTACACTGTTATAGGTTTCAATAGAAATGACATGCCAAACTTTATAGTTAGAAAATAAAACAAAATATAGACGTGTTTAACTGTGTAAGACGTAAAAATAAATTTTTCACATTCCATCTGTTCCATTATCGCATCTAAAATATTGAAATAACATATATTTCGAAATTGCATTTGTTCATCAGAACGTCAAATCAACAGCATATAGTTTGAAGGCACTTTAAGATATTCAAAAATGTTTATGTTTAAACATATGTATGTTATTAAAAGACAAAACTGTTCTAAATTCTAGTTTGAGCTTATCTAAAAAATTTACTTAAAATAAAGCATATTTTTCGGTATAGTTCTTATATTTTGCTTAATATTATCAGCTGTTTTCTTCATAATATAAAAAAAAGAAATGACAATGTTTTCCTTTTGGCACTCTTGTTGCTGCCAGTTAGTTGTTTAGAGCCATGTTTTTATTATTTTGTTGCCATATTATTTTTGGTATTATTGCGCCCTAACTAAAATATGCCAACAATTATGAATTGGCAAAAATACGTAGAAATAAAAGCGAGCTAGCCTAGCTCCCTCCCCTTCACATCACATCGTCGTCAATCATTTCCGTTTCAATCATTTCATTTAATTTAATTTTATTTTATACTTGTTGCTGTGATTTTATAATTAGAATGATTTATTTTTTGAACATTTTAAAAATAGATTTTTTGCGAAATTTATTTTTAGTTCATAAGAGATTATTTTTTAATTTAATTCATAGAAAAGATTATCAAAATTGTTGTTCTTTCTTTGCTGTTGCTAGAGTGCTCCTCTTGCTGCTCTCGGTTGGGTTGTATAAAATCTTGTCAGTTTTATGGTTATAAATAAACTTAACAAACAATGTATTTGAAATGATTTTTAACATTTTTTTGTTGTTTTTTTTTCTTTATCCTCAATCTTAGGTTTTAAAGAAATTCTGCATCGTCAGCGGGCACGCAGAGAAAAACTCACCACAGCATTACGTGATAATAAAAAGAGACTTAGTCAGGTGGAACAAGAAATAAATTTCTTAACCGAGCCCATAAGTCCTGGCGAATCAGAAAGACTGGACAGCGAAATACGAAAATTACGTTGTGATTGTGAGGCCATGTTGAATGAGGTGGAAAATTCAAAGAGAAGTGGTGAGTTACAATATAAACAACAATTTCAATAGAGTTCATATAATTTTGTTATATTTTCGTTTCTCTTAGCGCCCAGCATAGCAAATAGTCAAGGCTTTAATTCCATAAACAGCAGACAACAACAGCAATTACTATATCAAGCACATCCACCGCAACCATTCCCACGACAGCGACCTCCACGTCCACCACCAGCAACTGCTGGTCGACAACCTATGGACTTTATACAACATCATGTTGTCAGTTCAACACCGCCGTCAACAATGAATTCACCAAATCAACAACTGCCGCCGCTACCGCCAACGTATCAACAACTTCAACAGCAATATCAGCAGCAGCTGCTGCAGCAACAGCATATACTGCAGCAGCAGCAGCAACAGCACCACCAACACCAACAACACCAGCAACAACATCATCAGCAGCAGCCATCTACCGACGATGAAGATTACTCCGATTCGAATACCGACGGCGGTGATGAAGAGGACGAAGAAGGCCTCGATATGTGGGCCTGTAGCTTGTGTACATTCCGAAACCATCCACAATTGAACATCTGCGAATGCTGTGAAAATGTTAGAATACTACCCGGTAGGATACGCATTGTTCCATCTACAGCGACAACAACTGTTGCTAATAGCTCACAATCCCCTGCAACACCGCTATTGCTAACCCAGTTATCCGCTTCATCTGCTACGCATGCCTCTGCGACGCCCACACTAACAAGAGCTGAAATTGCAGCAGCTAACAGTCCATCAGCCACAGCTGCTGGCGTTGGTTCGACTAGCTTAGAGAGCGATGCCAACCTAACGCAACAACAATTTGCCTTGCATACGTGATTAAAAAATGAAAAGACAGACTCTTTATTGTTATGCTGTTCGTTATAATTTTTTTATTATTATTATTTTATATTTTTATTTAAAATTTAAAATTATTAATTAATTAATGCATATTTTTTGTGTGTGTTTGTTTGTGTGTTTATAATGATTAAAAAGTTACGTTATTGCCTATTGTTTATTAACACTTGTTTGTGTAGAGTTTTTATATTTTTAACTTCTTTAATTAAACAAAAAACAATCAGTTTAAAAAAGTCTTTCATGAAATTTAATTTCAAAATCAGTTTTTTTATAACCAATTAATCATCAATTTTTTACACTAGAAAGAGTGTATTTTTTGCCACAAAAATTGATTCACTTATATGAGTGTACTTTTAACATATTACCGAAAAGCATTCTATTGCAAGTTCAAAATGTCTGCTGAGTAACCTTTTAAAAATTCTCCTATTTACACTAGTTTGTAGTCAGGTTTTTCCATTTTTAACTTACATCCTAAGTACATAATTTAATATGTTATAAACTTGTATAACAAATATTTTAATTATTTTACTCATGCCAAGTTTTTTGTTTTAGATACAGAAGTTATTTCTACTAGAAAAAGCATTTTTTAGCTTCTCTTGAAGCCATTTAGCGAAGAATTGATAAGTTACAAATTTATAAGAAAATATGAACCAATAGCTTGATAGATTCTATTCTAGAATTGGCACATGCTTTACATTCAGCAAAAAAAAAATTGCCCTATAAATTAAAAAAACTTGTAAAAAAAAATTACCAAACATAATGATGGAATTTTTATCGTTTTGGGTAATGTGCAAATTTATCAATTCTTGTTGAATCAATTTATAGATGTGCGCTAGTTAACTGAACATTTTGTGCTTTATGACTACAAAAGCTATGCTACAACTAGTCAGATTTGTTACCATGTGTAAAACCCTAGCGGGTTTTTCCGATATTTTCTTATATGGCGCATAAATCACGTTTTTCAACCGAAAAATTAAGTATTGGCATTTTAAAAATATATGTTTTTACCCAGTTAACATTATGGGTCTTTTATGACTCTTTTAAAATTTATATTGGCTTTATGATTTATATGAGCGTGTTTGGAGCGTGATTCTGATATTTGATTTATATAAGATTACAAAAAATGTGTGTGTTAAGCATCAGAATCATAGTACAACAATCAAGGTAGCTGCAGGGCTATCTATCCTCTCTCTCTCAGAGTCAGAATTGTCAAAATCAATACAAATTATTTGATGTCTCGTTTTTTCGCTCTTTTTCATTCAATATTTTTGGACAATTCTGACTTTCGGCTCTCAGCACTACAGCTACATTATTTGTTGTAATATGGTCAGAATTATGAATGCTTTCGAAGTCTTATAAGAGTCATAGTTAAGAGTCTTTTATGATTCTACTCAAAAAAAGTGTTGTGACTCATAACAAACAAATATTATGAGTTTTTTAGGAATCTTTTAAGACTCCAATTTATGAGCTCTTGGCATTACTTAAATAAATGTCTTAAGCGATTTCCCTTCGCCATGTAGTATACAAATGCTTCACAAAAGTTACTTATCGAAAAAATTACTCTGAAATATAATGGTGTGCTCTCCTAAATTCCTCAAAATTATGACTCTATTCTGAGCGCTCAAAAAATTATTATAAATAAGAGTCTTTTCGGACTCATCTAATGTGCACTCATAAAACGTTTATAAAGTAGGGTCTATTCATATTTATATATTGGACTCATAATTATGTGCACTCATAAGAGATTCATAAATAACAGTCTTTTTGGACTCATAATAATGTACGCTTAAAACACGTTAAAAAACAAGAGTTCTTTCGGACTCACAATTATGTGCGCTCATAAAAAATTCGTAAATAAGACTCTTTTTCGAACTTATAATATTGTGCGCTCATAAAACGTTCATAAATTAGATTCTTTTCGAAATCACAATTTTGTGTGCTCATAAAAAATAAATAAGACTCTTTTTGGACTCATAATTATGAGCGCTAATAATATCGTCAGAAATTACCCCTTTTTTAAGTGGCACAAATATGAGCGCTCTAATAAATATTTATTGAGTAGTCTTCAATATGTAAAGATTTTTCAAAATCTCTACCGCACGATGCAGTACAACTCATAACAGCACACACTCGAATGAATTTCTAAAAAAAGTTTAATACTAAATTCTATTAGAAAAACGTGAACCCATAAAAAATATAACTTTAGAATTAATTTTGTTTTTTCAATCGCACACTGTTTTTATAAATTTTGTTTTTTTAAATTCTAAATGTTTGGGTTCTACATAATGCACCATTATTGATAGCGTAGTTAAAAAAATGATTTCTCATCAATATAAATTAAAAAAACATATCCTTTTCCTTATACTTTTACATCTTACAACTGTGATAAAATAATAAAAAAATAGCAAAACTTATAAACACACACATTAACACATACATTTATATGTACAAATATCTAAATAATTCCTGAAATTAGTCATTATTTGCCTAAAATAAAATGAAATAATTAAACAGAATATTATGTATACATATGTATGTGTTTTATTAAACAGATAAAAACCGCAAATAAAATTTAAAAAAATCCTTAAACAAAAAAAGTTTTATGAAAATAATGCTTATAACTAACCTGCACATTAATGGCTGGCTCTTATGAGATATATTTTTTCAACATTTTGCTAAAGCTTCATTTCCATCTCTAGAACCAGTCCTCAGTCGGGAAGATATACATATTACTCTATCGCCTGGAGAGAATAGTAAGTTTTTAAGCAATCTTTCTATAAGTGCTTGATACATTTTAAATAATTATATTTTTTTTTTATTCAACCAGGAATCATACATTCGTGGATCGTTTCATGACAGTCAAAGCAAGAATAACAGAAAAAAAATTATTTTAGGATTATAAAATTTAAAGCTGCTGGCAGCAATTAAAGTTAATTTAGTTCTAATATTATAAAGATAAGACATTCTTTTTAAAATACATATGTATATGTGAAAAAATAATTTGTAAGAACTGTTCTATATTTTGTTTGTGAATCTATGATAAATTGTAGTAACAGCGAAAATAAGCAAACTTGATTTTAGACAAATACCAGTATGATATGTATTATAAATAATTTAAATCAAAAGCAAGTAGAACGAAGTGATACAATCTACACTACACTACAAGAGACTTTGTTATCAAAATTAAAAAGAAAACTCTGTCTTCTACTGAGTTTCTTGACTATTCAACTATAGTTCATTATATGCAGATAAAAGTATTTACAAAAATATGAAAAAGATTTATTTAACTCAAATTAAAAATTTATCACACTACCTTGCTTAAGTTAAATTAGCAACTAGCATTTTAAGCTATTTTGATACAAGTATAAAATAATTAAATTATTTTAAATAAAATATTATAGAAACAAAACTTAAAGTACAATTTTTTTTCTAATAATCTGCAGTGCTTTTAAGTTGGTCAAAACTACTTTTGCATGATTTAATGAAGAAAACTCAAAACGTTTCGTTTGGAAAAATACAGGTAGTTTCATACCAAATGTTGGATTTTAAAGGTTTATGAAAAACTCGGTTATTTTCAAACGAAATGTGTTTATTCCTGAAAATATTCACCGTTTCTATGGTGCGTTGCAAACGTTAAAAAAAGAATAGTTAACGATGCCTTCAGAAGTCCACCAAACAGTTACCATGCCCTTCAGAGGGTGTAGTCCCGCTCTTGCCTGGTGGTTTTGAGCTTCTCCGCGATCCAAACATTGTCCTAATGGTTTCCTTTTTTCATATAGTATCCATTTTTCGTCCCAAGTGAAAATTTTCTTCAAAAACGGTTCCACCTTATGCATCAGCAATTAAGGTCGAATCAGTTGGTTGACGATGGGCTTCAGTCTTTCACATAATACGCTCGACATAAACTTATATATGTTATTTAGAAGGCTTATCCCACAGTAGTTGGTGGAATCACCTTTCTTGTGGATTTGGCAGAGCTTACTGAGGTAATAATCTCCTGAAATGCATTCTGCCGACCTGCATAGAAACTTGTAAATGCATTTTAAAAGAGCATCGGCTCCGTTCTTAAACAGCTCAGCCGGTAAGCCGTCGGCTTTTGTTTTTTTTTTTAACTGAGGTTAAGACCTCGTTATAATCGGGCAGCGGAATTTCAATGCTGTCATTCATAATTTGGGTTTCCGGGAGGTCATTGCTATTGGCTGGTCTTCCCTCCATAACATCAGTGTACTTTGGATATCTGTTGCTAGATTTCCATTTTCATTTTTGCAGGAAGAGGCTCCGGTCTGAAACCAACGACCAGGCGTCTCATATTTTCAAAAAATTCTTGATTCTCATTCCTGTAAAAATGCATCTTAATTTTCTCGGACTCACACATTTCTGCCTCTCGTTTTTTCGCCTGAAAAGTGTCACTCTTCCCTCATCTTCTCTTGATATCGGTCCATAGCAGCACTCGCACTCCTAAGCAATCGACTGCAGGTGGTGTCCTTCTCTGTAGTGGCATCGCAACATTCCTGGTTGTGCCACTGGTTTCGGTGAGGGCAGTGATAGCCTATCACCTCTTCGGCAGCCGTACGCATAGAGTGGAATACGTGATCGGATAAGTGCTTTTCTGAAGCAGGAATCAAGCCAAGTATTACAGGCTTTGGCTGTCCGTTTTGACTGCAGCTTGTCGACGTCAAGCTTTCTCTGTGTAGGATTGCGAGAATTCTTTGCTGTGCATTGACGTGTACGAATCTTGGATGCGACAAGATAATGATCCGAGTGTATGTTGACACCGTGAATCATGCGTAGGTCTAGTACACTGGAAGAGTGTCTTCCGTGAATCAAAACCTGATCAATTTGGTATTGGATAGATGAAAATTAAGCGGTTATTTTTGTATTTTTCTTTGAAGTTAGCCAGATTGCTTTTAATTTTTTAAAATATTAATAATTCTGTAAATTGCTATGCTGTTGGCAGATAAAAATCGATTATTCTTTGATGTTTGAAGGTCTTATAATCTTAACCTACGCTTTATTTAAACCCGCATTGATAAATTAATTTTTGAGTTGGACTCAGATTAACTTTAATCTAAACTCAAATTTAAAAAGATTTAAACCAACTTCGTCTCGACTCTGAAATTTCATGTTTCAATACTATGTATTCATACAATAAAAACGTTCTCGCAATAGTACCAAATGACGTTCTATGCAACACTGATTTTCATGCATTTCATAGTTTGACAGTTCAGTGGAGTTACTGTTCTGGCAAATTTTGTTGAATTTATCTAAAAGCTAATTGGATACATAATTGTTTAATATACATATTTTTAATAAAAAATATTGGACATAATGGCAGATATGCCAACAAGTAAAGGTGCTGGTAAGTAGAACATGTTTTTTCCTTAGTTTATTACCGCTGAAACGGTAGTGCAAATGTAGTTGCATGCAAAGCAACTTCAATTATTTATTGAACAATCAATAAAATTGTTTAATTAATATATTAGTAAAAAGTATTAATTTGTCAACGGAGAAAACAAAGAAGCGAACCATAGTTGAGAACTCGCCAGACTCCGAAATAGAACATAAGAAGCCGGCACTTGCAGATGTGGAATCAAATCCTGGCAATGGAGAGACGACAGAACAATCAGGTATACAATGGTCGCATTCAGCAATTGAGACCATTGAGTATTTTCATAGCGTAATAATTTTAAGATCATTGAAGCAATTTAAATTGTTTTTTTTAGCTTGTCAGTTATGCAGTACATTGCTTCCTCGTTTGGAGGCCATGGAAAAAAACCACACAAATCTCTTAAACAAACTGACACAGGAGATCATGTCGCTTCGAAAAGAACTTCGTGATGGTCATAAAAATGAAACTTCACAATATAGTTATAAAATAATACCCCAACGACCATTCTCAGAACTTGTAGAATTTATACAATTTGAAAAAAAGTTAGCAGGAAATAATGGAATGCAAGAAGAATTGGTAATACTAATAATACCATTTGAGTCGTAAGCCTAGGGTACAAATTTGTTTTTCTTTTTTTAGCTTAAAGATTGTTACAAGTTTCCCAGAGCTAGTGCAGCTAAGTTCATAAGATTTGGTTGGAAAAAAATTATGAACGACGAACTCTCAACATTATTTTTATGGCGAGGAACCAAGACAACAAGATCTTTACTCGGTCTGACAACAACAGCAACGTTCAGAAGTAAGTTATGACTATTAATTGAAACTTAAAGTGGCAACAATGCCAGATATTCTGCGTACTCTTGTAATCGAAAAATTCGTTAAGAAATTGGTTGCGGGTAATGTGTTTAAAAACTTGATTATTGCTTATTTTATTATCGAAGAGTTTGTTGAGGTGCAAAAAGCATAAATTCTTTGTGCGCCTCAAGACACTTTCCACTAATAAAATCAGTTAATGATTCTTTCAATGCTTTGTAGTTTGCGTAAAAAGAATTATTTCTAACATTGTTCTAATATTAGCTTATTTCTAATTTATTTTAGCTGCTTTTATGCAACTGTTTACGGGAGTGGACGAAGATTTCTTTGAAAGAACCACGACAATGTGGTTTAACTCTTCTACAGACCGAGTCAACAAGCGGTTAAATAATCAATCAGAATCTACTAAAATTAACTAAGTACTTGATTACTTGACATTTGTATAAGAAGTATTGAAATAAGTACAACTAAGTATTTCTTTTTAAAATACTATCAAATTATGTATGAATACGGCTATAACAAACATACTTAAAACTTAATCTTCAAATAGAGTTTAAACTTAAATATTTCATTTATGGTTTAAAGTAAATTTCTGGCATCCTGGCCACGCGTGTATTGGAATGTATATTAATTATAGTGCAAGATTTGAATAGAGTGAACGTGATATGGAGAGTTAAGAAGCACACTTACAATTATAGTTTTGTAATTAGGTGTACCATAATTTCTAGGAGATTGTGTGGTCCCTAATCTTATGCATTCAATCGGTTCATTCTGGACATTATTCAGTGATTTCACGAAGCCACTGCTATTGAGCATCCAATAATTTGTTGGCCAGCGACAAATTCTTGTCGGCCAAAACCAAACTGATAAAATTGCCTAAACCGCTATGATTTTTACAATTTTTAACCGAAAAAACTAGACTATATTTCAGAACACCGAAAGTGGATACAACAACATCTGGAAAAAATTAAATTCTTGTTCGCACCTGAGACCACAAAACTCACTCAAAGAAATAACTGATGAAACAAAATCACGCTTATATACACTGATAGTCAAAATTTAATTCACTCAAACATTATAATATTCATAACATTAATAATAAGCAAGTTTTTTTTAATATATTTCCCTTACTTAAAGAATAAGATATTTTTGTCGTAAAATTGCAATATATTTCATTAAAAAATAGTGACATATTTCAACTGACCAGCTCTGAGTGGTTATTCAATTATAAGAATACTTACACCAAACTCCTTATGCAGTTTATTCCTGATCGTGAAATTTTGCTATAATATTGTTGAGCGTAAAAAATGTATTAGTTGCTCATTTAACTGCTTTTGAATTTCCAACCGTCAGGTAGATCAAAATCAGGCAAACCGTCAACAGCATTTTGAAAATCTTCAAATGTGCAGCAAAACGTATAGCCACGAGTTAGATCGTTAAAGTGTGGCGAATTGATGTTGTATTTTTCACAAACATTGTGACAAAATTCTTCTATGTCCGACGACTTGGCGTATGGATTATTTAGTGTGATCATTACAATATCTGCATCCAGCTGTTGATGCAGCAAGATTTTATAAAACCACTTTGGCACCGGATATTGTTCAGCATCATCTAAATATATATCAATCATTTTCTTGCCGTTAGCAGTAGGCAGTTGCAGAAGTCCTAATGTGCTAGTAAACGTTAATAGATCCGATTGATATTGAGCGGCTAGACTACGTGCAATATTCTCCACACGTATCCAATTGGCAGAGTTAACAATCTGAAATTGCGGCGCCACATTTGCGTAGTAATAAGTGGCTACCTGCTCGTAGCCGAATATAAAATCGGCATCGGGTGATAAGTGTCCACGTGCCAGAAACATTGATTTACTAATGTATTGCTGTTCAGAGCCGAAGTAATTTTCGAAACGTTCAAATTGATTGTTAAGTGTGTAGAAATTATTTGCAGCAGTCGTTGTCGCATGCAAACCATCGGCACGGAAGGTGCGGCGAGAAATCTTATTAATTTTATCTGGAAAAAAAATTTTGCTAAAAAAATTTTTAAAATTAATATTTTGATTATCTAATACTAACAACTTTGAGTAGCGCCATTTATAATATTTCGTGCGTATAAAGTGCGTTCGGTAATGTTATCATAGCAAACACTGAAAGCATCTACAAAATGTTTGTCTACAAAATATCCAGGTTGAAAGATGTATCCTTCATCGGCTGCACAGCGTTTTGAGGTGAGCAGCATATCAGGCGTTGGTATTCTCGAGCAGCCCAATTGGGACAGCTCAAAAGTGCGTTTTGCCTTAGAGCTATAAAAAGTTTTATCTTGCTGACAGGTAAGCTGCAGCGACTGCTCATCAATAGCTGTCAAAGTATTGCCAGAGCCAGCACATAACAAAGTGAGACTGCTACCAAAGGGTAGTGTGGTGTCTGCACCAGTAGGTCTCAACAGACGCGGAGTAGGATTGCTCAAAGTGCTTAATATATAGACGGGTTCAGGACTGGGAATATCAGCGGGCATTGTTATCAAGCAGCCAGTATTGTCTCCTGGTGCTGTTTTCTCTTTTGGTGCTATATTGTCTTTCGGTGCTGTGTTGTCTTTGGATGATGCCTTTCGGTTGATCTTCTTCTCACAAATGTTGCCTTCTGCTTATACAAAAGAATTTCGTAAGTGATTCAAATTTATTAATGTAATTACATAATCAAAAATTATGCCACTTACCATTTTTATTCAACAGACAACTAGCCGTCAGATCGTGAGGAAGGTCTGCATAGTGTTGCTTAAACTCGTCCAGCTCACAACAGAATGTATAGCCACGACTGCCATCGTTAAAGTTTTGCGTTTCTAAACCCGCCTCAAGACACACATTCGTACAGAATTCTTTCTCTTTCGGTTTGCTGGCAAATGGATTGTTTAGCGTTATCATCACAATGGCTGCATCACTGGCGACATGTTTGATCACCTTGAAGTAGTATTCGGGGACTATCAACTGTTGTTTTTCCTCCAAAAAGATGTCAACCAACTTATTCGTTTTTGGATGCGGCAGTTCCAGTAAACCCATATAACCGTTATAGATTTCCAAATCTTCAGCAAACTCTTCGGCCAGCCGACGTGCTAAGTTTTCCACGCGTAACCAGTTGCCAGCATTGACGATTTGAAATTCAGGTGCCACATTCGAGTAAAAGTAGGTTGCCAATTGTTCATAACCAAATATGAAATCGGCATCGGGTGTCAAATGTCCACGTGCCAAAAACATACTAGCGTCTACATATTTTTGTTGCTTACCAAAGTAGCTCTCGAAGCGTGCTATTTGGTTGTTGATAGTGTAAAACTTATTTGCTGCCGTCGTTGTAAACTTCATGCCATTTGCTCGAAAGGCACGACGAGTACCTTCAGAAATAGAATCTGTAAAAAAGAATTAATAAGGTTTTAAAGTTGAGTAGAATTATTTGAAGGGTTGAAGGAATTATTAGAATTTGAATAGATTTTGATAATGGTTTGGCTATTGTATGCTTTTCTCCAATTTGCTTAGTTCATCAGATAAAAAAAATATTTGAAAGAAAATAATTGCCTGTGGTTTTTCTTGAGATGGTAAAGATAAAGTGGCATCAATACTAAATCAGACTTTCGATTTAGTAGAGAACTCTGTGTAAACAATTTAGTTTTGGGTAAAAATCGATTAGAATTGGCCATCTGTGAATATGTTAACCGCCCGCTGTGCTTACTTGATACTTATAGCGGAATTTCCAAAAAGATGTGGAGTTGACTACAGCGCTTCTTTTACATGTACTACTCAATGGCCGATCTTTTTGCTCGGTGGACATAGCTTTTAAAAAGTTAGGGCCTAAATTTGCATTTCCTTTTTTTTTTGGTCAGCTAATTAAGCTAGTGGTGACCGTGGCATGCAGGTTAAGTGTGTGGCTTAGCATGCTCGGAGCCCGGGTTCGATCCACAGCCGCGGCGAAAAGTTTTTTTCAATAAAAAATTTTTCTGATCGGTCACCACCTCTCTGCAGACAATGGCAAACCTCATAGAGTAAATAATGCCATGTAAATCTTCTTGAGAACATGAGCCGTTCGGAGTCGGCATAAAACATGTAGGTCCAGTTCTCGGCTAATTGTGTGCAAGCATTTAATAACACACACAACACAATTGATCATAAGGTCAAAGTCCTTTCAAGGGCTGAAATGGCCAATTTGTTTTTTTTTTTAATTAAGCTAGAGAAATCTTTTAGGTCGCGGCTTTGCTCTATAGGCTCAGGACTCCACCATGGTGGTTCGATAGAAATGGTAGGCTTTCATAAGCTGGTCTTAATTACTATATTAATAAATAGTTTTAACTGTTTTTGAATTAAAATTAATGTTACGCATACGTCCTGGTGTTCATTTTGAGAACAACTTATAATATTTAAATCTTTGAAATCTTTCGAGAGATTGACAACTAAAAAGTCTTTACAACTGAAGACAAATCAAACCAGCTTCGTATTTGAAGCTATTATACGATGTTACTATGCGACATTTTCTCTAAAATTAATACAATTCTAAAACCTGAGTAAACATAAATTGAATGATGATAATACAGAGGTGTTTTTATAAAAATCTGAAAACAAAAATGCTTGAAATTATGCTGAATCGTTTATTAAAACTCTTAATTAACGCTTACTTTAAAGTCATACTCACACTTGATTGCGGCACCGTTAATTGTATTTTGTGTATACAGCGTGTTTTCCGTGATGTTATCATAGCAAATTGTAAAAACAGTTGCAAAGTTCTGCTTATCAATGTTGAATCCAGCTTCGAATATGAAGCCTTGATCATTAGATCCACATTTCTCAGAAGTTAATTTCAAGTCCGAAGCGGGTATCGATTTACAACCCAAATCCTTCAGCGCATATTTCTTTCCAGTTGATGTTTGCCAAACATTTCCACTGCGACATACTAAATCCAGTGAGCTTTCTTCTAACAACTTGATGGTATTGGAAGAACCAGAACATAACAAACGTAGTTTGGTGCCAACAGTTACAGTTGTAATTTCACCAGTTGGCTTTAGAAGTTGATATGACGCAGAGCGTTGACCAACAGAAGGAGTCACGAACAGTGGTTCTGGTGAAGGCATAGCCTTAAGAGAAATTTCACAGCCATCAGCCGCCGTTAGGGGAACTGAAAGTTATGTTTTAAGCACAAAATTATTCATTAAACAGACTTAATTTATATTAATTTAAAATTCTTATCGTTTCATCTATTATAAAATTTGAAATTATTTTATTGAAAAATAAATTTATTATTATATAATTTAAATTCTTTTTTGTCAGTTTATTAAAATGTTTCTATATGTCTTGAATGAAATTGACTCACAGAAAGTTTTTATTTAAATCTGCTTTAATTTAAACTTTCAAATTTATTTTTTAAAACTTTTTTAATACTTTTTTAATATATATTTTTTGAACACTTCTTTCTAAATGTCTTGAATAAATTTGGCTCACAAAAAGTTTTTATTTAAATCTGCTTTAATTTAAACTTTCAAATTTATATTTTAAAACTTTTTTTAATACTTTTTTAATATATATTTTTTGAACTCTTCTTTAAACATAACACAGCTTAGATTCTAAACTTTTATTCATACATAATTATCTAAGATTCTTTACATTTTTTACAAAACTTACTCTGCTGTATTGCAGCTGCTAATGCTACACAGGCGAGCAAATATTTCATTTTAGTTACAATCTTAAATTAAACACTTAGTTCCACTTTAAAATTGTCATTAAAATTCTCTAATGAATACGACGTGTTTTATAGCATGAATTCTATATCCTAAGCTGAATTGGTAGCTGAATATCACAGACAGAGAAAGTTGAATTGCCATAAAGACAAAGAAATATTTTTTACTATTTATTTAGCTGTTGATGTTTTTTAAATTGAGTTAAAATATTGAGTTAGCTTTTGTTTGAATTACATTGATGTTGTAAGAATCGAATTTATTGATTCACTATAAAGACGAGTGAGTTTAACAGTTGGTTTATGGAAATATTTAATAACTATAGTATTTATATTTTATATGAACATTTTTTTAAATTAATTGTTATATTTTTTTCTTATAACACGAGCAACGCGAGCTAAGAAAACAAATTAGATTTCAATTTTGTTTGGCACCAATACAATTTTGAAATACATATCAACAAAAACGTAAGTGACATCAAAACATATTATTATTATTATAAATAACTCATTTAGAAATTCACAGTTTTTTTTTCTTTTCATAGTTTTTATACAAAGTTCAAATTCTTATGGGATGTAGACTATTATGACTTATAGCAAGAATAGTCAGGCATTTTTAAAAAGACATACTTTTAATTTTAAGTTCTTTGTCTGAATTAATGTAAGTTCAAGTTATACAAAATGATAATTTATAAAGCAGAAAAATTCAGAACTTAGCATTTTCTAGCTGATGGCATTTTTTATTAATGACATTTATTCAAAACATCCACGAGAACTTGATAATCATAGCACTTCAGAACGAACCACGTTTTAGATCGACTCAAAAATTTTTAAGCAATTTTAATCATAACCATAGTTTTTGCTTTAGGCAAGTTACTGCAACAACAAAGTTCTTTGCAGAGCACACCGAGCAGGCTAGACCATGGTTTCATCGGTTGCTACCTCGAACAACCAGCAGTCTCTATGGTTTCTGCAGTCCACTGAATTTGAAAAGCTAATAAGTCCAATTGCAGCAAAATCAAAACTAAAATCACTGACTAAATCTGGTAAATCACTGAAGAAAACAATAACTTATTTTTACAAATATTAAACATAATGTTGAACAATTTTTAAATAGACATATAAGCTGTTTTGTAGAACGAATTTGATACTAAGCATACATGCAGTTTGTTACTTTCAGGCACTGTAAGAAAAAAAAAATATTATAAATGAAATAAAGATATATGCATGAATGTATTTTGGACAAATCATAAATTTGACAGTATTTCAAAATATTTATAAAATATTTTAAAACAGTTCATATCACAACCAGAAAAATATTTCCAACTCATCGTCGGTACTTTCCTCACTAAACGAATATGAACTGAGATCATCATAATCAAAGCGATCGTAATAATATACGTCGTCAATGGATTCATTGTCATTAGAGTGTTCGTCGACAAGCGCAAATTCATTATTTTCCTCTAAACGGCCTGACTCAACATTATGTACGTGAAATGATAGACGTAGCAGATGTTGTGCATTGAGATAACGAATATCCTGTGATAAATATGTCATTATTTTATATTTCCAGAGTTTTTTCCTAGTAAAGGCTGCTTACCTTTAAGATATCTCTCTTGACACGTGTGCCACCGACTAGCATTAACAATTTCGGAGTATTATACAATTCGGCACGTTTCTCCAAAATTGTTATTGTCTTAAAAATGAAATCATTTGTTATGTTTTTGCAATAACGTAAGCTTAGGCGACTCAATTTATGACAATATTTATATAATAGCAGCAAATGATCTCCTTTAATGCGTATCGAATAGTTCAGATTTAATTCCTGCAAGTCCTTTAAAGCGCTAAACATTTTTAGAAAATCTTTTGATGAATTGTATTCATTATCGCCCAGCCAGAGTACGCGAAGTTTTTTAAAACGCACAACATTTGCGGCAACAGAAGGAAATAACGCGTAAACACTTCCAGTTATTTTAAGTTCTTCCAAGTCGTCAGCATGATAATCAACTAAGGCATCGTAGAAACTGGAAGGCATCTAGGTTACAAAAAAAACAACAATAAAAGGTCAATCGAAATATGTACTAAAAGAAATACCGCACCGCGCGAACATAGAACTGCATTTCTAATTTTTTTAATTTCGGCAATTTTGCAATACTTTCAGCCCCCTCAAGTCCATCACAATCAATGCGTGATATTTTTAATGTTTCGAGGAATTTGCAGTGCTCTAAAATAGCACTCCAATTACGAATATCATCCATACAGCGTACATCCAAAGAGCGCAGCGGCAAATATTTGCAAATATCAATAAGATTTGCTTGGCTAACCTTCGTACAGCCAAAGAGACTTAATTTTGTTAATTTTCTCAATTGCGACAATTTATCGCCAATAATATTTCTATTGTATGCCAAACCGAGATGCTCCAAATTTTTTAACACTCGCAAGTGGATGAGTTCACCTTCATACAAATCGCATGCGTACAACTCCAGCTCGGTTATACAGTGAGTATTAAGTACATTGAGAAAGTTGGTAAAAATAAAGCGTCTGCGTATAATTTTAAGACGTCGCACTACGGGACAGTATTCGCGCATAAATTCATAGATGTTACTCTCATGCTTCATAGTCGACAAACAATCGTTACGTTCAATTTCCAAACTGCTCATAAACTGACCAGCAGTTTTGAAAAGTTGTCGTATCTCCCACAGCGTAAAGCCGCGTATCTGTTCAAAGTTAAATTCCTTAATCGTTCGTGGACAAATCATACGTGCAAAAACATTCTCTAAGCGTGTATGAGAAAGTGACAATCGAATCTGTTGTCTCAAATCAAGCTTATCGTATATCATCTCAAGGCAGTAGTCGTTAAGATTTAAAAGAGATATTAATTTTTTGTCTTCATCGTCGATTTTTGATTTTTGAAGGCTAGTGTTAACTTGAAATGGTTGTTCCCAGCTTGGACATGGTTTAACACTTACAACTTCATAGTTTAAAGTATGCATAGACTGTTTTAAGGCTCTGAAAGTAAAATAAACAAAGGTTATCGAAGAAAATTTAATATTTTGAAAAATCTGAAATTTTGTTTTTACGTTTTTAATTAAATTTTTCAGTTTTACACAAAATTACACAAAATAAAATTGTTCAAATTAAACTCGTTTTGTTCACAAAACAAGACCGTATTAAGAAAAACTATAAAAATTAAAAATTAAAAATTTTTTATTGTATTTTTTATTTTTTTTTACAAAATTTTGCGTCACCACGTAATTTTCAACTACAAAAGGGTCAGTCCGCAGAGATTGATCACATAGTGGTCGCTCGACTAGTTTAAAAAAATTTTCTTTTTTTACCATAAATTTCGTTATGTTTCATCACCTTAGAACTGCTTTAAAAACAATTTTTTTGTGTTATTTACAAAATGGCGGCCATGTTTGTCATGCAACCACGAGCGATTTTCGTATCTTATAGAGTTTGCGGTAATGATCATATCTCAGCTCCTATTAAACATACAGTAATAAATAAAAAAACTAAATATTAATTATACCTTAGGCTATTATCTTGCATATCAGAAAAATTAATTGGGATGTTATTTAATTTTAAAACAAATGTTAAAGTTACCAAAAAAAATTGTAATTTTTGGTAACATTGAAAAAAAAATTTTAATAGAAAGAAACTAGTGGCAGACCTATTTTTTGGTATTAGATACGTCTTAGTAAGAACTTAAAATATAAATTTTTTAAAGTGACTATATCATAAACTTTTTGAGTTACATCTCTTTGAAAAATAAGAAATCTCAAATTTGCCCCAACTTTGGGGTCAAGTATCTCCAATGGGCACGAGTGAAAAATTATTAATTTATTCTTAATAAACTACGTATTAAGAGGATTCTGATGATATAAGATGACAGTAGTTTTTATGGTTCATTAAAAAGATATAGCATTTTTAAATTCATGCATTTTATTACATGAGGTATGATTATTTAGGTGGGTCAACCCATATGGGGAAAAAAGTTTGCATTTCCGGCCCCTAATATGAAAGCTAATGTTGAGAGGATCTCAGAACAACAACAAATTTTTTTTGTGAACCCAAAATCTGCCCCAAATGGTCTTTTCTGTATAACTTCACTAGTTTTAGCCCGATCATGAAAAGAAGTATATTGTTGGATAGGTCTCAATTAGTACAAAAGCCCCAAAAATAAGTGATGTCTCGAAAAAATATAATTTTTTATGAATTTTTTAAGAAATTTTCTAGATCTTGCACTGCTTGTGTTACTGTGCAAGTCAGGAAGGGAATTTCAAAAAACCAAATACACCACCATACAAAAGTTTTCCCATTAATTGGTCAGTGATATAATATTGTATATTTTTTCAAAGAAATTTCAAGGTCATACACAATTTGCCACATTGTACAGCTCACAGTAAAATTTTAAAAAAATAGATATACCACCGGAAAGGCATAGAAAGGTCAAAAAAGTCGGAGACCAGGTCGCAAATGACCCCCTTTGCTGATACGGGTTAATTTATGTAAAAAAAAAGAAATTGCACCGTGTTTGCTGCTATAACATCGAAATTACTGAAGCTAAAAGGTTATTTATAAATAGTTAGGGAACGAAATTTCAAGAAAAAATTTTAATTTAAAAATTTTCATTTTTTGGATTCGGAGAAAAAAGTTATTTATGAACAAATCACAAGAATTAGGATTTATAGGAAGACAATAAAAAATAATTAAAAAATTTTACTGATCTGAGTGTAGATCCAATATTGAGGATTTCAGTATTTTTGCTCAAAACCGATCTCTTTCTACAAGCATACCGCAATTCTGTACATTTTTTGAATTTGCTGATAATTTAATTTTAATTTCTCTTAAAAATTTATCTGAGATATAAGATAGATCGTATTTTTTTCAAATTGAAAAGATTTTCTATATCTCCCTGCCGTTCTTCAAAAAACTCAACTTTAAGCAAGAGGTAAGTGTACTTAAAAAAAATATGTAGTTGAATATACAGTGGTTTGATTATAAAAATATATTGATATAAAACACTGTTGTAGTTAAATTTTGGTTCTGCGATAAGACCAACTTTTTCGGATTTGGGGAAGTCCCCTGAGTACAACTGCGTCCTTGGTTTAGATAGATTGGCTCAAAATTTTGAGAAAACCCAAAATTTTGGGCCTTATTTCATTATAAAATAACGCCCAAATTTGTATGGAAATTTTTTGGGCGTTATTTCATTTTTTATTTGGGCGTTATTTCATTAGGCGTTATTTCACTGAACCAAAATCATTGAGCCCAGTTAAACTTTGAAACTTTTCGAGGGAAGATTTATGAAATGTATTTGTGAAACGATCTCATAAACTTGAAAATGCTTGTTTTATGGAAGACTGCATTAAAATTTACTCCGTTTGCGATTTAAATAAAAAATAACTTTAAGTTAAACATTTTGATTTTAAAAACTGCATACTCATTCAAAGGTGGTAAGATTTATATACCAACTTTTAAGTTGTTTTTGTGGCCAGAATCTCGATCTGATGAACATAACAATCATAGATATGAAGTCAAACTTACGCGGTTGCAGCAATTGGATTCTTGTAGCAAACTATGCATTTCTTTGGTAGACTGCGCCTTTTTCCATACATAATTTTAACTTGTTGAACTGCTCCAAATTTTGCAAAATGTTTGATAACTAAAGGTTTTTGAATCTAAGAAATAGCCTGACGAAATTATATGACAACAAAATGTAAATGAATAAAAGATCGGAACGACACAAACTTTTTTAGATAATTTATCGACGGAGATATTGCAAACAGGTAGATTATCTTCCGTGCATACGTAAGTACCCTTCTTAAGGTCATTGGAACGGGTGCGTCTTACATTGGCTGCAAAGAGTGAACAATTGTTAAATGACATTTAAGCTGATAAAACACCGCACAAGGCAACCTCTTAATGATCTCATGTTAGGTGTTTGTTATTTATCAAAGAACCAAACTATTTTATTGCTGATTATTGTTTTTTCTTTAACTGCAGATGAAATATTTAAATTTTTTATTAAATAAAAACCGTATTTGACAGAAAACGTTGAACTATTGTGAATAGTCATGCAATTTAGTTGAATTGATGCGTTCGCATTTTAGATAACTATTGCAGGAGTGCTCGTTTGTGCCAGTTAAAGTTTTTGTATTAACCCAAATATTGCCAAGAGTATATTTTATTGCTCTTATAAAACATATTTTATTATATTGACTTCTTATGTTTAAAATTTAAAAAATTAACTTATAGGTTAACCACTGATGAATTGCGAAAGTTGTTTGAAAAAAGCTCATAAAAATGTAAAAGTTTTGGTTAGAAATGTCTAAAATATCCTATATACATTACCTGCACAGACAATCAGCCTTATTATGAATAATTTTCGTCCGGAATTTTCATTTTTAAGTTAGCTCATAAGGTCATTACATCTTTCTTAGTTACTCTCATAAATATCATTGATGAACAAATTTGCATTCAAAATTTTCAAAAAGTTCTTGGGCTTTATCTTAAAAATGTGAACTCCCTTTTCTAATTCCGGGTGAAAAACTGTTCATAATAATATATGAATATGCCAACAAATTTGTCTTTGCAAATAATTTGTCTACAACTGTTTGTCAGAAGCTAAATTTATTTGAAAATTTTAGCTTTTAATTCATTATTCAAAAGAATTCAAGAGTTGATCTTGTTGGAATCGGCTTTTCCCACATTTATTAAAAGCTTTTATTAATTAAAGTTTTCCTTTCGAATGTAAACATATATACTAATTCCCATTTGTAAACTTTCAGTTTTTCCAAGCAACATTTGTATTAGCTAAAAAAATGCCATTTTACTCAAAGCAGCCGAAGAAGTCGCAGATTTACTCTCGAATTTTAATAGATTTGTGTGCGTGTTTTTTGTTTTAAATATTTTTTCATTTGTTTATTTTTATTTTTGTGATTTCATATTGTGTGAATTTTCTGCTTACTTATTTTCGTATTTCTTTTCAATTCTCATTCAGTATCAATGAAATCTAGTGTGTTTATCTTATCTAAACTAAAAATAGATACGCCACAGTGCAATTGGCTAATCAATTAATTAATTAATTAAAATTTGTTGGATTTAATAGCTGTTAGAAAAAAACAACAAAGCTGTTAAACTGCATAAATATGAACCACAGTAGCACTGTTGGAAGACGCAGAATGAGCACGCGTACTCATGCTGAAGATCAAGCATTAGTTCAAATTTCTAAAGAGGTAAATATTTCATTTCATATTAACAAAGACAAGCTGTCTATGCGCAGCTAAACATATTTTTCCCAGTGTAGGTCATTTAAATTGACCGACATTTAGTAAATGACACAACAAATTATCAAAATAAAACTAGCACAGATGCTTTCTTTATGTCAAACAAAGTGGGAGAAATGCCGGATATTTACGTCAATCTTGTATTATGTACTATTTTGGGACAATACTTTATACATAAAATTGTGATAGAAGCCACGAAGGCGGCAGGGAAGTACCTGAAAGAAAAAATAAGAACAAAAAATTAAATAATAATAAAACATAACATGTGTTGACGAAAAGTTACTTCGAAGATTGTACAAAAAAGAATGTGAAATCTTAAATAAATACCCAAACGAAAATATTTGTATGGTAAAATCTATAATATGGTTAAGTTAATTTTTTCGAAAATCAATTTAAATAAAATTTCGTTTTTTTATAATGTGAGAACGGATTGTTAAAAAAAGGAAATATATAAAGATTCAAAAATCAATAATTAAACTCTTCATTTGTATAGAAAAAAACTGATTTAAAGATAAAAAAACTGTCAATATTTTAAAAGTATCCCATGTCATAGAAGCTTATGCAAAATATAAAAACAACAGTTCCGTCATTAGAATATATTTTGACAAAGCGGAAGTGCCGATTTTACATACATATGTATCTGCTGCATAATTAAATTATGTTTCCACGTTCATTTACCTTCAGAATGGCAATTCTTATGGTTTCGGTGAATATGTTATAAAAAAACGTTAATTATCAACAAAAAGCTCTGCGTTATTTGTTGATTTGTCTGTAATTTTAATTATAATTGAAGTGCAAGCTACACGATTGATTAGAAGAAGCTCAGTCGAAGCCCTTCATGTGTCTGAATGCCACAAAATTAATGTTCATAATATAAGTTACTTATATGCGTGTCAAAAATTCATGTCTCGTTAAAGTCGATACAAATAAAACAATTTTATATGATAACGCTGCTGCAGAAGGTATGTATTTCGGAATTAATTCATGATATTAATAATTTAAAACTCAGATCAAAGATCTTCTAACGTGTAATTGTGTCATTGTATCAGATAATCAAAATTTTATTGAACCCAAATAGGAGCAAACTTAATTTAATTTCCGTGTTTCATAAATACATAAATTAATTATTCAATCATAATACCGTATTTTTTGTTGCTTTTTCAATATTTAGTTAAAATAAACAGTGAAAATTAAAAACAATTTTTTTATGTTTTTATTTGTGAAATATTATTGTTTTATTTCCATTAAAAATTCAATAATTTAATTACCGTGAACATTTTATCTAGATCTTCATATTTGTCTTTATTCATATGAGTTTCTTTTATAAGTTATATTATATTTGAGTGGATGGATAAACTTGTTTGTTGAAATAACTTGTTGAAAGAAATAGAAGAACCATCTTAGAACGAATAATAAATACATTTCGATGACTTAATTTATGTATTTAAGTTAACAGCATGTTTGAATATTTCTTTTAACAGAAACATCTCTCTATAATGACTATATAAAAAATGATAAAAGTAAAAGTTTAAGCAAAATAGTTTCGGTTAATAAAATCAGATGAAAAGTTTTTCCCATAACAAAAAAAAAACATATTGGCCATTTCAGCCCTTGAAAGGACTTTGACCGAGCTTCTTATGATCAATTGTGTTGTGTGTGTTATTAATTGTTTGCACACAATTGACCGAGAACTGGACCTACATGTTTTATGCCGACTAAAAACTCTAAAAATATGATTCTACTTTAGCTACATGAAAAAAATTTGGCACGTTTGTATTTTACACCAAAGCTTAATCGATAAAACACCCACCTCCTGTTCAACCCACAATAAGGAAAACTCTCAAAATGGCCTAATATACAACCTTTGTACAAAGTATGATATGATGAGCTGAATCATTCGATTATAGGGTTAAAATGGTTTGTTATAACAAAATGGTATGATAGAGACGGTTTTATGGGTTCATGTGATGGACGAAATGCTTGACTTGACATGGTATTATGGTAATTGTATGATGGTATGGCATGATGATATTCAGCCCAATCATGAAACATTTTCTCCCGGGTGTTGTAAATGGGAGTTTCCGTTTCTAAGATAAAGTTAAAATACTTTTTGGAAATTTTTAATGCAATTTTGTTCATCAACCGCCAATATTCATGAGTGTAAAATAAAATAATGAAATATCTTTAACTGCTATCTTAAAACCGGATACTCCCATTTACAACTCCCGGGAGAAAATGTTTCATGATTGGGCTGATTGTCTGATGAATAATATTGGTATCAATAAATGGATGGATGGTATGAAGGATATCATATAATGGAATGGTATAATGAGATGACTATATGAAATGGTATGATGAAAACGGTACTATGGGTATGGCATGAAAAGTATAATATATTGTATATCAGGTATAGTGTGATGGGAATGCTATGATGCTGATTACTATATTACTATAATTACAGCTATAGGCCTGTAAATTGTAATTGTAACAAATAAGCTTGTTAACAATTATTAAATAAAATTTATGCTTTAAATGCTGGAGTCTTTAGATGTTGAATTTTCTTGACAATTAATTTTTTGAGAAATCATTTTTATATAAATTTTTTGACATTTAAAGTTTGACATTTAATTGTCGACATTTAAAAGTTTTTAACATTTTAACAATCACAAATGACAAGACAACCATCAAAATTTAATTTTTCCAAAATCTACAATTTTTATTGATATTTCTGACAAGAAATCAAAAATTGCTAATGTTAATTCTATTTTAACAGCTTGCCCACTCAAAATCTGCGTGATATAAAAGATCACGAAGACGTGGCTTCTACTATACCAATTGCTCAGATTTAACGATCTGTCCCAGTGTTTGTGACAACCTTCTGTTTCTTACAACCTGTTGAATTTTCCTTACTAGTAAAAAATAACATTTCTCCACGAGAAGGTCAATGGAAATCGCGCTAGGTAGGATTAGTGCTGCGTCTGCGGAAACTGTTTTGAAACCGCAGCAGAATCTGAGTGCACCAAGTCTATACGTCAGTTAAACGTCTCATCGGTAAGATTTAGTCTTCATCGCTATGGCCTATTCTGTCGAGTAGAGCTTCAGCTCAAACACTTATTTCGAACTACACGTGTTCACGAAAGTTCGAAACACGTACCTCAACTACACGTGTATTTTATTCACGGACTACATGTGATTTTCGTATTCACGTGAATAGTATTGCGTTAAAGAGGGGAAATTACATTTTCTCTTGGTTCAAGTTTTTTAAAGTTTTACTAGTAGAGTTTCATGATAAATAGATGAAAACTGCTTTGAGTACCAGCACAGTAGTTGCGAACTAGGCAGATTTGATATTTTCCAGTTTTTACCAAAAAATCGTTCGTTTACTTTTTGGTTTTGGAGTTAATTCTCTCTCAATTGCATGACATTTGACGTTTCTCATGTTATTATTTTACTAGAAAAGTACGCGAACAGACCTATTATCGAGACGCGTAGATAGAGGGGTTGCACTATACTAAAATATTGTACCAAAATTATTTAAAAAAAAAACCAGAAAAATCGGGATATCTCGTGTAACACGTACTCACGTGAAACTGGAAGCTCTACTGTCGAGCCGTATATCCTGACAAACCGCACTACGTTAAGAAGCAGTATTCTGCGCGCTTGTTTGGGGCCTCTTATGGTCGGCATTATTCTTTATAGCGCAATTCATGATTCGACTAGCTACAGTCACTTGAATGATAGTCATGAGTTGATATTTGATGAAGGGCTTTGGTTCTATCACCTTTCCACGAATACTGATGGTAGTGGGCCACTTCTTTTTGAACTCTTAAGTCTAATCATTAATAGAAATGAGCATTTCTAAATGTCAAACTCTATTCACGACAACATTATTTAGCTCTGAACAATTTTCAGTTTGTTTCGGGTATAGTTATCGATTGCACCGTGTGTAGCAGTCGCATACAATTTTTTAACATATTCAGTAGTTTTTGTTTAAAATTTTGACTTTAAATTAGAATACTGGAATACTTTTTGAGAAAAATAATTTAGAAATGTGCAAAAAAATTGCAGTGAGAAGGTGAAATTCATGGAATATATTATTCAATTTGGTGTAAAGGTACAAAGAAAGGTCTTTGAAAAACAAAAGGCTAATGCCCGACCAACATTGAATTAAAGTTTTTCTTATAAAAACGAATTAATCCAATCAATATATTATGCATATTTAAAGATAGTCTTAAGAATTTCACTTCAAATTTTACCCTTCTTTTCTTTTTTCAGTAGATCATAGCTCGATTAGTAAAAAAAACCCCCATTATTCAAAGTTCAGCTCGTTTACGAACCAGACACCAACTGTCTTAAGACACTTAAGTACAGGAAATATGCAGCCAACTCAAGTATTTGTTGGCACAACTTAGCGAGAAAGTGAAATTCTTATCTAGGGAATAAATTTATTTATTTCTGTTTTTTTTTCTCTTATTTCCTTTGTGGTCGGTCTGTGGCGTCTGCTAGAGATGCAGTATGTTCATGTTGTTTTTTTCTCTGTAGCCGGCATGCTGCCTTCCCATGACACTCAGTTACATGCATCCATCCGTACGCTTTACCATCTAATTTTAGCAGCATCACAGTCCAATGCTGTCAACATTGGTATTCGGTCGTTGTCACCAGTTGAATTTGTTCAACGACTTCAGTCGTTTGTCTAGTTGTACGTAGTTGTGTTTAACTTTTGTGTTGGCTTCAGACAGTCGTTTAGATTTTACGCTTTGCCAGAATTTTGTGTCTGATATCTTGTAAATAAACAATTGCAAATTTTTCAAGTTTATTTATTTACAATTGTGCGATTTTTTGTTATTTAACAATAAAGTGCTAAGCAGTGGCTATATAATTTAAATACTGTAACAAGTTGTGGTAATATATAAAAATATTTGTCTGAGTAAATAAATAAGACAAGACGCATATGTTAACAGATTGCAAACGTTATTAACACAACAACGTTTGTCTCGTAGAGTTTGGCTGTACAAATTTGTGTAAATCTGATCGTAATAAATAGTGTGTAAAAAAAATAAACAAGATTTGTTATGTCAGTTAGTGTATTATGTTTTGTTACAAATAAAAAAATAATTAATTGTGCTATAAAACAATATATAAAAAAATCAAGTAAATAACAAAAAAAAAAAAAATTTAAGCGCATCATTTTCAAATTTAATAACTCCAAATAACTCAATTAAATATAAATAACAAAACTAATTGTGAAAGTTTGTGCAAATTATGTAATTTGCTGAAACATGGTTCAAATTAAAGTAGACAGCACAATTTTATGCATTTTCTCTCAGCGTTGGGGTCCCTCATTAAGTGATTGTCTGGAGATTCATGCCAATTTTACCAAAGGTGTAGCCGCCAAGGGCACATGGAAAATTGTAAGTGTAAGCTTAAGATTTTGATGAAAAGTTTTTAATACTTCTGGTCTGGAGCTATATTTTCATTCTGAACAAAATATTTAAAAGTATTAGGGTTACTTTGGAGCGCAATTGTATAGGTATTATTTTTGGTCTCAAAGCTGCTTATAGCGCCCTACAGTTATTCGAGATTTTATTTTTAAAAATAGCTTCTTGGAATCTACAATAATTTTTGTTTTTTTTTTTTTTTTTCTTAATAAGCGTCATTCACATCCCCTCTTCTAACATTTTTAGCATTTCCGCTTGTCTGTTCGTACAATGATTATCATGAAATACCATCCATTCATTCATTCCTATGCTAAATGTTGCACGAAGAGGGGTCACATAATTGTGTTTCATCTATCTTCTTACTTATATTTAAGCATATTTTCTAACGCTTGATAAGTAAAACGTATTTATTTACCAGTTGTTTCAGATTTTTGTAGAATAAACTGTTCACCCCACGGCTTCGGGTACATTGTTTTTTCTTTTTTGTTGTCATTAAGATAAATCGCATTTGCTTCAATTTTAGTTTTACGGAAGGGGGGCCGAACAATAATTCACATCAGCTGCATAAAATTGCTGTCAGCTGTATAAATAATATTTGTACATTTAAATATGTAGGTAAATATATCTGAACTATATAATTTTATAAAAATTAATAGTCAAGGGAACAACTCAAAATGTCATCCTTATGATTTTGTTTCTTTTCGAAAATGAAATACTTTCATAAAATCATATCATGAGTGTAAGAGGGGCTTAAGTACATGTTAAAAAGGGTTAAAAAAGTTTTATAAAAATAGGATAAAAAGTGATTCTTATTAGAAGCCAACACCACTCTTCAAATGCTTTAAATTTTTTATGAGTGGTCATAACGAGCACACTGTGGGTGTCAGATCGATGTGTGGGTGTCAGATCGATCTGTCAATGAATAGTGGCATTACAGCTCAAGAATTGTTACTTGGGGAGCCACGCGTTTCGAACAACTTATCAAAGCTTATTACACCCCAATCAGCCATTTAGAAATAGTGCTTGGATTAAGCTTACATGCAATACAAAAAGTAAGCCTTATCCAAGCACGCTTGAAACACACTTCCCCATGTAATAAATTTCCAAGTTGCTTTGTAGAACTATTGCGTAAAACACAAAAAGCAAGTGATGTACAATAATACTTGGAAAGGCTTTCACCCAGCAAGTGTTTTGCAATCATACTTAGAAAACGCTGACAACGGTAATAGTTTTGCAACTGTTCAAAGTTGTGATGCTCTCATATATGCACACATAAATTTATTTTTTTTTCATTTTGTTCGCTCATTATGTTCGCTTGTTCGCTCAGCCTGATGGCTGGCTTACGGCAAGCTGTTAGAGTGTCCGACTCATATGCGATGGTTCGCGCGTTCGATCCCTGGTGTAGCAAACACAAAAATTTTTGAAGGCATGCAATTTTTCATATAAGGTCTGTTCACGTACTTTACTTGTTAAAACTTGCAGGGAGAGAGTAAAAGAAGAATTGAGGAAAAAATATGTACAAAGAGAAAATTAGCAGAAAAAGTACGTGAACAGAAAACTAGTAGAAACTTGCAAGTTAACAACAGCTGATCAAACGAATTGACAGTTTATTTCAACCGCAAAAAACTGCTGCTGTAACTTAATGTTATAAATTGTTGAAATCATTTCTTGTATCCTACCAACATTAACATTTATACTTACATTTACCCTCAGCATCATAAATGTTTCTTTTTCATCCATTTTAATACGAAATCCACAGAAAAATTTTTGACAGCTTGTTTTTTTTTTTTGACAAACAGTTTTTGCAGTAGTTGCAAGTTCTTGCAAGTAGAAATTTTGCTAGCAGAAACTTGCAACTTCTTTTTTCTCTCTCACTTTTTTACGCTCTCAGTTTCCTCTCTCGTTGCAAGTTTTTCGAGTACCTGAACGCTTTACTAGTAAAAACTTGCAATAATTGGTAACAATAGGTCTGTTCCCGTACTTTTTGGACTAAAAATGGTAAAACTGTCAAAAGTCTGAGAATGAGAAAAAATCTCATCGAAAATAGAGAAAAACACAAAAAAGTACGGGAACGCTTCTCGGACTAAAATTGTAAAAACTGTCAAATAAGATAGTTTGTCCAGCATTGTCTTGATGTGAAGCATCAAATGCCTAAAGGCCCAACCAAGTTATGCGTAAGCATACAAAAGCCAGAGAGCAAAAGAACGTACTTGCTCAGCAATATATTGCGTCACCCAAGTTGTGCGTAAGCAATTTTTCGTTCAGTTTCTCAATTTTCGTTTACTTTTCAAAACTTGAGTGTGAGCGCTCGACACCGTATATTGCTAAGCAGAAAAGGGTTGCAACCTGTTTAATAAATAATTTAAATTTTGGTTTTAAGAACTTATGTATCGAAATTTTATTAAAAATCAGTAAAAAAAGTATGTTTTAGACAGGATTTATTTATTAAGCGAGGTTTGTGTTGAAATTGACCGATATATTCGATCATAAAGCATGGATGAATTTACCAACTTCAAAAAAAAATATTTTTTTATAATTTTAGTTGGCAATCTTTTTCTACAAAAACAAATTATTTTTTAAAGATTAAAGATTGCCAACTAAAATTAAAAAAAAATATTTTCTTGAAGTTTGTAAATTCATGCATGCTTTATGATTGCAAATAGCGGTAAATTTCAATATGAACATCGCTTAATAAATTATTCCTATCTAAAACATATATTTTTTACTAATTTAAAATACAATTTCGACACATAAGTAGTTCAAATCAAAATTTAAATTATTTATTAAACAGGTTGCAACCCTTTTATGCTTAGCAATATACGGTGTCGAGCGCTCACATTCAAGTTTTGAAAAGTAAACGAAAATTGAGAAACTGAACGAAAAATTGCTTACGCACAACTTGGGCGACGCAATATATTGCTGAGCAAGTGCGTTCTTTTGCTCTCTGGCTTTTATATGCTTACGCATAACTTGGTTGAGCCTTAACTTGTTTGAGCCTTAAGATTTTTAATAATATTGAAATTAATTCTCAAGTTAAGAATTTTTTACACATTTTCCCGTGTTTCTGGGTTCCATTTTAATAGTTTCAAATAAGTTTTGATGTATCGCAATTTCTTTGCTAACTTGTAAACAGCTGATTTTAAGCTGTTTGACACTTTTACCATTTTTACCCGAAGAAATTTCTCGTACTAAAACTTGAAACTTTTGACAAGGAGGGGAAATGTTTTACACTCTCGATTGCACTCTCTTTTACCATTTTTTCATGTACGGGAACGCTTCTCGGACTAAAACTGGTAAAAACTGGTAAATCGGACTAAAACTTTAGAGTACGGGAACAGACCTAATTTGTAACAATTTTTTGTTACTAAACAAACCTATAATTATATGCTTCAATTTTAACAAACTAAAATAAAAAATAAACAAAAATAAAAATGTTCCGGTTGGGAATTGAACCTTGAATGTCCAAATCTCAACAAATCAAATAAACAAGTGGCTTACCAGCTGAGCCACGGAATAAAAATTTTTCGCGAGTGCTAATTGATTTGTTGAATGTAGCACACTTGGAAAAAGCTCATTAAAACACTTATATCCAATTGTAAAAGCAACACTTGGATTAAGCTTGAAGTAAGGAATATTATTCCAAGGGTTCACTTTCGTTTATCCTACAATTACATGTAAGCGTTCTACAATAGTAAATGAAAGCGTTATCCAAGCTTAAGGCTTACGTTTGTAAGCTTGTTTAAAGCTTATTCCAAGCTTGTTTGGCTGATTGGGACGGTACAACACTCAAGAAATACCAAGAGGTTTCTTCCAAGAAGTTTCTCAATCCGAATCTGAAGTCAGAATTTTCGGGTCGTGTCTACTTCATTGTAGGAAAAGTATTTCCATACCATTATCTCGGAATCACAGTGTTTAACTGTTTTTACCGTGTACTTTGGTTGACAGGTTGTACCGGGTCGTTGAGGGATATACTGCCGGAAGCCAGTGCCACCATATAAAACAATTTTTCACTTGTCCATCCACAAAATATTTCGCCATTTGTCAGCTGGCCAGACAGCATGTTTTCTGGCAAATTCCAATCGCCTTTCATTGTGCTTGTTGGTAAGAAGTGGCTTTTTCTGGGACAGCGTGTAGCTAAGTTTCCTTCTAACAGTCTCCTTTGTACAGTCCAATTACAAATATCTAAGTTAACCTCTTTCCTGTATAGCTGATTTTAATGGATCTACTTTAATTCTGTGATCGTCTTAGGATGATGTATTTATTGCGTTTTCTGCGCCTTTTTTACACTTTTCCGTGTGTTTGAAAGCGAAGGAGATTATTTTCGATTAACACGAAAGCAAATTTTGAATTTCTGTGTAAGATTTGCCTTCGTCTCTCCATTTTAAGATCAACTTTCACTGATCAACCGTACAATGCTTTGCGTGAACCACTGGAGTAAAAAAGTAACATATGGCTCATTCCATACAGACGAGTGTGACGTTTTGACTACTTTATCGTGCTGAAAATGGTATTAACCGGTTAAAATTTTAGCAATTTGCTATAGGGTATTTTAGAAGATGCCCCAAGGTTTCAAAATGCTAAAACGTAATGCAGTTATTTATACTAGTTTAATAGTTACATTCGCTTAAACACCTGGGACGGGTGTGACGAGCACAAGTTTAAAAACTAAAAAATCTGAGTTTAACATTGAAATTCAGTCCATCTGCCACAATGAGACCATTTTTGACTTGCATATATTTAAATTTAATATATTTTCTGTTGAATACCATTGAAAAATATTTTGAAAAAATGGCGATAACCATTCTTTTTTAAACTTTTAAATGGGACGGGTGTGACATAAGATTGTCCCGTGTGGGACGAGTGCGAATGATGTGGGAATTATATTTAAGAACTTAATGGGTATAATAACTTTCACATATTTTTGACACTTAAATCAAAAAAATATGTTTTTAATTAATGTATTAATTTAAAAAAAAAAAATATTTTTTTGCAAAAAAATTTTTTTGCATAAATTTTTTATCAAATTAATGCCCATACAAATAATTTCAAGTTTTTAATATATTAAAAAAAAAATATTTTTTTGCAAAAAATTTTTCGCATGAATTTTTGATCAAATTAATACCAATACAAATGATTTCGCTATACATGAATTTACAAAACTTATTTTAATCGAAGAATTTATTTATATACTTGCAAAAATTTCATTATTAGAAAAAAATTTTGAAAACCGTTCCGGGTGCGACCAACTTCTTGTAACGGAAATGAAGAATAAAAAGCATTTATTAAATGAAAAAAGTTAGCAAATTTATAAAAAACATCAACATCCTTACTTTAGGAAAGTTTCATTCTTATCATAAGCCCATGTTGCTTCTTAGGAAAACTATAGCCTTTATTTGGGACGGGTGTGACACAGAAAAAACACTCAGTTTAAATATTTTGTACTTTGAAAACGCAGTAACCAATCATAATTACAACCTTTTCTAAGACAACATTAATATCATTTTTAATATAATTAACCTTATTTTTTTAAAAGTTCTATCAAAAGATGACTGATTTTAAGGTTTAAATTAACTCAAAATATTTAAAAATTTTTTTCAACTCGAGTTTGTTTAGTTAAATTGTCAAAATAATATAAAAAAGCATTTAATTTATAAAATATTTTTGCAGCAGGACTAACTTAAGATTCCACTTCAATTCGAAAAACAAAAATTACTTCAAATACATGCATTTTAGAATTCATGTTTCCGTTCCTCATTTCTATGGAATGAGCCATATGTAAATATTCTTTCTACACTTCTATAATTTGCACAAACAAATTTAACTCACTTTCACTTAAATATTTAGAAGAAATCAAAACTTGAAAAATATTAGCACACTGCTATTCTAATGTTTAATGCAAACACGCATTGATAATTAAAAGTACGTCAAAAGATTCTGTTTCTTGCGTTATCCCTGAACCCTTTGTGGATAATAAGTGTGCTAGTTTTAATTGATTAGCATCCTGATAAAATAAATATCATCTCCATAAAATTGGCAATTGTATTGCTATTTTTATGTTCACAGCTGTCTTTGTTATTAACGACTCTTAAATAATGAAAACTAACGACTCTTATTTTATACAAAACTAAGTTAATTTTAATAACTAATTTGCTTAAAATACACTAAAGTTAAGCGGTCAAATTTTAAAATAGGTCATGAGGTTCACGAGATGCCGATAACACAGAGATGAGAGATAATGCATTTGCTCCTATTGCCTTAATAAGAGTATGCAGAGATTTTTCTCCTGTATAAAGGCAGCTTCGAAATGTTTATTTCTTCTCAAATTGAATGAATTACTTTTTTTACCAATACTTAATTAATCTAAACAAGCAAAAGGGTCAATATATAAAGCTATTTCATATTTGGTAGTATTGGCAGGGTGATCAAAGTTATGCACTTTTTTCAAATCTTTTAACACTTCACTTGTGAATAAATTTACGTTTATCAAAAATTACTTTTTTAATGTCTTTCTTTTTATATTTTTGAAGGTCTTCAGTTGGATTTTTTAATAACCATCATTATGATCTCAATTTAAATATCAATAAACGTTAAGTGTGCTCTATTATTATCATTTCAATTCATCATTTCGCATTCCAAATTCACTCAATTCGCAAACAATAAGCTTGTCCTTATATGAGATTTAAATCTGAGTCCATTTTTTATTTTCAGCAAATACTACAGATTATATAGTATATATACTTGTATTTTTTTTTAATGGAATAGCAATGAAATGAATGAAGGAAGAGATAAAGACACAAAAAAGAAATAAAGAAGAGAAAAAAAAAAACACAAAAACAAACATTTCGAGCACTTATCGTAGTCGGCTGAGTCAACTCTAACTTCTCTATCGCCTTTATTATACTGCTTCTACTTAACTTGTTGTGACCGCGCAAGTTTGTGTTCGCCTGAGTCGTCAGTCTTCGACGATATGAGTAAGCGTTGGTTCGGGGTTATTTTATTATTTGAAGACAGCGCGACAAACGTTTTAATTTCGGATAAGAAATACTAATTAATTAAGTGCAAATAGCGTATTTTATAGTTCAAAGTGTAGAAATCAAAATAATAAAAAATTAAAATAATCTTATATATAAAGTGAGAAGTTATACGAATTGTAGTGGGTATGTCTGAGGAGCACATTAATCAAGGCTCTGCCGCTGCTACAAAAGAAAACCAAAATAATAATAATGTCAACAGAGTACCTAAACACGATACCGAGCATAATTCGAGTGATTATGATGAAATCGGCGAAGAATTCAACTTCAGCGACAGTGATTTAGATGAAGAATTTGAAGACTGTGCCAGTACCGCTCATTCAAATAATGCTGATAACGACCGGTTAACGTCTGCAACAACAACTACCACTGCTGAGCATTTAGACTCAGCAGCAAGCACTGAATGCGACGATGAATTGAGTGACTTACCTGTTCAAAAAACCTCGATAGATGACGTAATTGTGGAAAACGACGTTAGCAAAACAAAAAAGCAAAGTAGTGTTAATGAGAACCAGAATACTAAGCTGGTTCCAGCAGCAACAGCAACAGCAGCCAGAGCTCAAAATGCTCATAAAAATAATAATGATGATGAGATTGATAATGAGAATGATGATGACTACTATAGTGATGAGCCGGAAGATGAGTTGATTGTTCAGTTTTTGGGAGAAGCAAATCGCATTGTGAGAACTTGTATTTTTTAAGTAACTAAAACTTGTTAATGAACGAAAACAAAAAAATGCTGTTTAGATTGCGTTGACATGAAATGAATCGATTGTTGCAAAACAATTTCATCAAAAAAGGAAAATCTATTGAGCGTTTAGAAATTTCAGACTTAGTATTGAGCTGAATTTGTTCTGAATTCGAAATTTTCAGCATTATTTTTAAAATTAAATGCTCTGGGCTTAAAATAAAGAAATTTTAATGGACCGCTTGATTTTTAAGTACTTCAGGTACTTTTTGATTATAACTCTTTCATAGATTTACGACTTAAACCTTGTAATCCATAAGGTTTGCTAAAGGCAGTCATAATTTCCATAGATATAATACAGAATTTTTAAATTTAAAAATAAAATTAAAAAAATTTGAATTCATAAAATACAAATTTGTGTTAAGTTAATACCAGCGGTGAAAGCCTAATTCTACGCTACTTTTAGCACAGAGCCGACACTTTGGGTCGGTCGGCGCCTCTCTGCAAATTTAAAGGTACCAAATTAGCTACTGTTGTGATGACATTCACTACTTTTGGTTTAGGTGAAAGCCTATCTAACACCTCTTCTGAACTCAGGGGTACAGCATCCAGTTTGAAAATGCAACTTTACATTCGAACAAGATATATAATACCATGTGCATCCTACAATACGGATGCCATAACGTTGCCAGCCGACTGTTGCGCCTTTCCACGCTCTGGATTCGGTTCATCGCGTGCAGTCCACTCGGCTGACTGTCAATTAGACTCAAGTGATTTTAATACAATATCACATATCGACAGAAAAATTCGTTATTATTATGGTTGAATATCTTTAAACAACTCGGAATCAACGACACGTTGCGGTTTTTGATCGATTGCGATCCCGCGCGGCACCAACTTTGCACACAGCTTTCGCATTTCCAAATATTCATGCTCGATATGTCCAACACGGTCTTTTGCTATCTTGAGAGTCTCAGCTATCTCGATCAACTTCACTTTACAATCATTCATAATTATATTGTGCACTTTTTTATGTTTTCGTTTGTTGTCCGTAACAGTTCCGTTCAGGCGGTTGATTGATCTCAATGGTTGATTTTCCTGGTACAGACTCCGAACAATGTTTATCAAGCCAAGTTTTGGCTTCAACAGTATTTCTTTTGGCATAACCAACGCTAAATTAACACACGAAATTATTTTTGGTTAATTTTTTCACAATCACAAAAGTTTCTTCACTCACAACGCTATATTACATGAACCAATTGTCGAACAAAGTTAAAATTTTTATGTGTCGTTTGAAGGCTGGTACTAACTGCACGTTATGTGAATTTAATTCTAGTAATGCCATCTATGTGTCAGCTACGTAATTTTCAGCCCAACTGTTAGTTATAAATAACCATTCACCTGAAACTGCGTTTTGTAAAAACTTGACATGCGCAATTGTTTAATCTGATAATTTGCTCACTACATAATTTATTAATTTGATGCAAAAAATTCAAATAGTTTTGTTTCCTCTCGTTTTAAAAATACTAGTGCATGTTGAAGATAAGACAAAATTATGCACTTCTTATCAAATTTGACATGTTCACAATGACTCACACTCATTAAATAGTTTTGGTTCAGATGAACACATTATTCCTACGGAAGTTGCAAGTTGAAAGACGCTTATTTTTCATCGCAACTCACTAGATTTTCAAATAGAAATAAACTTCGAACTCAGAAGAAATAAGTCGACTAAGCAATACCAAATTAAATTGGAAAACTAATTCGCAAACACATCGTCTACGCTAGACAGTGCTGTTAATATGTTTTCAGAAAAAAATGCGCTATGTATCAATTCTCTAATTGATGTATCTTTTCTGAGTCTAATTTTTGAATACCCACAAAAAATAAACAACATTTTTTGCGAAATATTCTTATCAAGTACAAAAAAATACCAGGTCCAGGCGAGGTCAATTCCTGTTCTGTAATAAAATAAATATTATTATAAGGTTTTCATGTTATCACTGTGTTTCCAGAAGTAACTATAGTTACTGATTTCAAAAATTAAATTAGATTTTACTTATTGCTATTATTTTTGTTAAGATAAGGATGAAGTATTGAAATTTCTTAATTTAAAAAGCAATACTAATGGCAATAAAAATATTTATTTAAAAATATATAAATTTTTTTAGTGAGATAAAGGATTATTGCTTACTAAACATAATTTTTATATAATACAGCGCGAGTACCATTGCAATAATTTCTGGTAGAATATTTGTTGGCATTCATGCAAAATCTGTGGACTCGTTATATCGAGTATTCCGAAACAGTTTAGACTTTACTTTAAAAAACTCATATTATAATTATTTATATTATTTCTAACTCTATATTTATTTTTCAGGCTGAAGCCCGCTTGACGGCTCGTAGGCAAGCGCGCACTGAAGCGCGTGAAATACGCATGCGTGAACTGGAACGACAACAAAAGAATCAAGAACAAAATGCGGATAGAGTCTTCGATATGCATACCACACCAGCGCTGGAACCCATAACACGTGCGCGTCATGGTATTACAAACTCAGTATCATCGCGCCGTAGCAGTGAAGACTCCCTGGAGGAGGAGGGACGCAGTTTGCTGGACCCAAAGCAGGAGTTAAAGGTAGTTTTTCATTAATACGTATAAAACCTCAATAGCTTTAAGCATGTTAACACTTCCCCTGACAGGATGCTGAAGAACGCTTTCGCAAAGCAATGATCGCCAATGCCCAAATGGACAACGAGCGCGCATCGCAGTCTTATCAAATAGAGCACCTGAAGGATCAATTGGAAGAATTGAGCGAATCACATATGCAAATACAGCGTGAACTCAAGGATAAAACACGTGATTGTAATGCGTTACAAAGGAATCTGGATAAGCTAACTGACGAACTAAAACTGGTGCATGGACAACTGAATGAACGTGATGCTTTGATAGCGGAGCAGGGTCTGGTCGTAGTCGCGGTGGAAAACGAAGATGGATCAGATGCGAAACGTACTTTAATCACAGCGGAGAATGCGCAATTATTAAGTTCGGTGCAGGGTTCTTTAGGTATGTTATACAGAAATTCCCAACAAATTTCAACAATTTTCAAAATCATACTACAAATTCATACGAGATAAAACTCCAAAATTTTTGATTTCGGAAATTCCAACATTCAAGTGAATACCCTTGTAAAAATCTAATTCTACTTATTCATCCGCAGATGTACGACTGAAAAGATTCAATGAAGAAAAACAAAATCTTCGCGAAGAAATACAACGCCTCAGAACACAATTTGAAAACTACAAATCCAAAGATATAGAAACAGCTAATAACAAAGCCGCCCAACTTTCCGAAGAAGAAAGTGAAGCACAGCGTAAGATAATTGTTATATAAGCTACTTAAGCTTTATGTTGAGTTCTTTTCTCTCAGGAGAAGCCAATAAACTGCTTTCCGATTACAAGTTCAGACTACAAAAAGCGGAACAAGATATAGCTAGTCTTCAGGCTAATCTAGCAAGATCGGAAACACAATTAATTCGTTATAAAAGTGCTGCAGAGGCTGCAGAAAAGGCTGAAGCTGAGTTAAAGGGCGATCGTAGAAAACTACAAAGAGAGGTAATAGTGTGCTTTTAGACGATGCGTATTTTCAACGCGGTTTATATGTTGTATTTGCTGTTTTTATATATAAATTCTATATGATCTTTCAATTTTATTCAGGAAATGTTAGTCTTTCATTTCTGGGATGAGTGTCATTGCCAGTAGATATAACGGTATATATTTAATATTTTCTTTTTGTAGTTGAAAACGTTTCGTTCTTTTTTTTAAATACTTTGCATGAATTATTTTACAACAGTCTCCTTATCAGTTTGAACATTGATCGGACCCATTTAAATTGTGTGTATATTATTTATGTATAACACTAGTTAACAGTAAAAAATATCCATTGATGCGAAAATTTAACTATTAACTATTTTGGAGTCTCCTGAACTTAACAATATTATTTAAATTTAAAACTTAGGGAAATTAAATTTATAATAAATGATTTGTAACTTTCAGTTTTTCTTTGCTTATTTGCTAGTCCAAAAACATGAACAATTCTACCATTTTTAGCTCTCAATTGCTTTTTGGTCTCTATTTAGAAAAGTTTAATTTATATTCGTATTAATTTATCTCTTCTTGCATTTTTTGCTTCAAATCAAATTTAAAATGAGTGTTTAGCTTTGTAAAATTCAAAAGATTGACAGTATTTATGACTACAAAAAATAACTATTAAACTTCTCAATATATCTACCATAAATAGTTGAAATCAAATATATCAGACAAAAGTCAAAAAACTGAAAAAACCTAGTTTTATATGTAATAAAAAACTAAGGAGCATATATCGAAAAAATCTTTTAAAAATATTGATTTCCTTATAAGTTACTTTAATTCGAAACTTTTAATAAAACAATTCTATCATAATAAAAAAGACTCCCTTTCTTAAGTACATAAAATATAAACTTATGAATATCCGTACTATTTACCTTATGCCTTATACTTTAATACTTCGAAATTCATAATAAATTTTAATCTCTAACACAACATCTTTAAATATATATTTAAAAAGATTTTTTATATATTAGATTATTCATTTTTTTTCCCTGTATTGTTAGTACTAATGTGATTCAAACTTTTATTCGATAACAAACAAACCTTTTCAATATTTTACATAAAAAGTTCATAATATCTTACATAAATAAAATATTTTTGTTTTTAGAATCGTGAGGCATTGGAGCGCTTAGAAGAGCTGGAGACATCGAATAAACATCTCCTCAAAAGGCTAGACAAATTAAAGAATGCCAAAAGTGCCTTGCTCAAAGAGCTTTAACGAGCTTTTATCCTATATAACTATATGTATCCTATTTAAATAATTTTTAACTTTATACTTATTGTAAGATATTTCTCATATTAATTACAAACATATTTCTTTATTAACACAATATTCTATATATATCTAACTAAATTTTACATGCATTCAAATAGCAATAACCAAAATTTTATTAATAACGAAGTATCACAATCAATATAAACTAAATAATTTAATATTTTAATTCTGTTTATCATAAATTTCGTAATATATGTACATAAATATTATATTTATACATTGTTTTGTACTTAAATATTTATTTGTTTTAGTTTAAATAAAATAAAGTTGTCCAAATTATGAATATTTTATTAAAGCTAAAAACTATTTATATTTTTAAATGATATTCTGTAGTTTCAGACGATTTTAAAAATCTTTCAATTAATGTAGTTTGACAGTCTATGTGAAAGTGTGGCTTACAACTGAAAATCAGTTGCCATTTCTCAATGAGTGCATTCAATTCGAAAGTATTCAGGTATCCAAGTAGCATAAAGTGATATTTTCTGCTGAATGGATTTTTTGCTAAATGTCAAATTTCCAACAAACTGATTGTTCATCTGTCAAAATAAAGTATGTGTAAACCGCTGAACCGAGGTAGCATAAAATATTTTTGCTACCTATGATGGCGACCGCTCAGAGAACATGTTGTTTGTATAACATAGAGGGGATTTATACAATGAAACTTTTCGCATGAAACTTTCTTCGATTTTCTTTTAAAGTTTCATCTTCAAATTACATCTAGTCGCATGAGACTGTCAAAAGTGAGGGTGCGCAGTATGAAACGTAAATGAACTGAAAAAGTCTCTCGGGCTGTGATTTCATGAAACTTTTTGACGTTATGCTTTCATATTTTCGTCGTTGACTATATTTTCAGAGCAAAGTCTCTGCAACTCAGTTTCATCATGTAATTTGAAGATGAAACTTGAAAAGAGAACTTCAGAAAATTTCATGCGGTTAGTTTCATTGTATAAATCCCCTCTTTGTTTTTCATAATCACTATTTGTTCTGATATGTGCTTTGTTGATAAGAGGGGATTTATACAATGAAACTAGTCGCATGAGACTGTCAAAAGTGATGGTGCGCAGTATGAAACGAAAATGAGGGGAAAAAGTATCTTGGGCTGTGATTTCATGAAACTTTTTGACGTTATACTTTCATATTTTCGTTATTGACTGAATTTTCAGAGCAAAGTCCCTGCAACTCAGTTTCATCATGTAATTTGAAGGTGAAACTTGAAAAGAGAACTTCAGAAAATCTCATATGATTAGTTTCATTGTATAAATCCCCTCTAAAATTGTTAAACAAAATTTTTTTTTTGAATATGTTAATATTCGATAGTAAAGATTTTTGCGTGAATGAAGTTTGACAAATTTGATGGTAGTGCATGTGTAAAAAGCGTTTCATAAGATATCTGGTTTGTGTTACAGCTTCTACAAATAGAGACGGTTAATTTACAAGGAATTAAATTAATTGTGTTAAAATATTTATATTTCTCTTAAAATTTGAGAATAGTTTTTATTGCAAAAAAAGCCAACATGAAAAATAATTTAAAATCTGTGATTATTTCATTCGTCCACGTTCTCTTATCTAAAAGCGTATCTTTCTTTAAAAAAAAAACTAACCATGTTCACTTAACACTCTGAATTAAGTAATTCGGCCTTTGAATTACGGTTGTGAATCACCCCGTTCTCATGAAGCAATCGTAATTCAGTTTGACAGATCGAGCAGTAAGGATGCTGAAAAAATAGCCACATACTGGTGGAAATGGTGGTGAAGCTGAAGAAGCAAGGTTTTTTATATACAATATGTTTTTTTTTATTCATCTGTTCAATAAATATTACTTTATTATTTCAATTAAGTTTTTTAAGTACCTGCTATGACAGCTGACAGCTATTTTTTTTGTTTTCTTTCTTTTTCCAAGTGCTGTTTTCGATCAATATTTCATAAAAATTAGAGATGAAACCGTTTTATAAGTAATTCAGATCATAATTCAAACTGAAGTACCTTCGAATGAGGTAATTCAACTTGTAAAATTTTGTATGGCGAATTACTTCTAGTTCGGAATATAATTGAATTACGAATGAAAAAATGCTTTAAATCGCTTGAAACAGCAACAGCAATATGCTTAATTGATTAATGGTCCGATTAATCTCGCAAAGCAGTACAGCGCATGACTGAACAACATGTTATCACATCGGGATCTGTTCAATGGAATTTACGTGTAGCTGGCCATACACAACATAACAACATACGGAAACATTCAGATGAAAGCAGAAATGCAAATGACATCTCAAAAATCTATTGTGAATACCAATCAGAAAGATTAAAGACGTAAAAAAAACACATTTACCAAAACAGCTGCTTAAATAACAAAAAAAAAAGCAATGTAGATGTAGAACGTAGTCTAGTATTTTGAAATACTTTGATAGTAATGGTATTCCCTTAATGGTCAAAATTTCCCATTTCGTAAACTCGTAAAATTTCGAGCCTCTGTTAAAGGAACGCACCTTTAGACATCTGATCAATTTTTCATGCTTATGTCAAAAATAGCTGATCAATAAAAAAAATTAAAAAATAATATAACTTCACTATTCATCATGCCGTAACAAAGCGACCGAAAATTTGTTCGTAGAATCTGTTTGCTCTAGGTTTCTGAAATTCTATGCTTGCCAATTAGGATCAAATAAGCGTCAAAATAAATAAAAAAACCACCACACACGTTTTGACAGTTTAACAGCTGAAATGCTTGCCAATTAGGATGAAATAAATGCCAAAATAAATAAAAAAACCACCACACACGTTTTGACAGTTTGACAGCTGAAAATTTAACCAAACTTGTTTAGATTGTTTAAGCACTGAAATTGTAGCTCAAACATCGTAAAAAAAATCGCCATACAAAATATTTTCATCATTACCCATTTTCTTAAAATTAAGCAGTTTACGAGGTTTAAGATGTTTCCGAGGCGTTAAGAGAATACCATTAGTATTCCCAAATTTGAATACATCTAGTATTGTCTGAACATAGCATTACACATATACCAATTTAAACAACAACAACAATAAGTGACACAGTTAACAAAATATAAAATTTTATATTTTCAATCAAAAAAACTCAAAAAATTCATTCCAATTTGTTTTTTATTTGCAAATACTTCTATATATAAATGTTTTAATTTATTATTATATATTTTGAAACACTAATACCACTGTCCATATCTTCAGAAGTCATGCTGGCTAATTAAAAATTTGTTTTTAGAGCTCTGACCTCTAATGAATAGATGCTCGGGTACGAGCGTCGAAGAAAACAAACATATTTTAAAATTTTGTTTTGTTTTGCATTTTCTATTTCATTTGCATTGCATTTTCTTTTTCGGTTTTATTTTTTTTAATATTTTTAAAATTAATCTTAAATATTTTTAATTGCATTTAATCGTCTTTTAATAATATAGATGAATAAATAATAGAAATCATTTTATTTAAAAATAACACAAACATAAAAGCACATAAAACAAAAGAGAAATTTACAAAAAAGGTGCGGAAACAAAATTTCAATATGCAGATTCCATTAGATTCACTTCTATATTTCAATATTCTATCACTTCTTTTTATGATTTTTCTTTTATTTAATTTAATTTTATTTTATTTCTTTAACAAACCTTCATTAACTGACGTTGTTTTTTGGTGTTTTAGTTTATTTTTTATTTTTGCTCGTTAAAAAGTATAAGATATATATACAAATATAACTCTCCTTGTTTAACATCAAACAACATTGTAAGAGTTAGTAGTAATCAAGGCATATTTATCCAGGTACTATAATTAACAACCGACTGAATGTGAGTATAATGTCAAAAACTGAAATCACATACATTCTTTTACTTGATTTTGACATTAGACTCCCAAAAGTCGGCAGCGCAGTTGCGTTTTATACTACCTGGATAAATATGCGTTGGTAGTAAACACCAAATTTATTTGCGTTGTGTTTGTAAACTTGTTAATGCTGTTAAGCTGGGAAGCGCGAACTGCCCTCAATTGAGAATGTGCCATAATCTAGATAAACGTTGGTCACTTAATCGAACGCCTCGAATATCGAATTTGTTTTTGTTTTCAACATCGACTAATTTCGATTTATAGCTGTAAAACATCGCATCGCTAGGAATTGTATTCCTTGTCAAGATTTTTATTTGGCTCACGAATTAGTAAATTTTTGTTTATAATAAAAGGTTCCATTAAAAATATTAAAGAAATTACTTGCAGCTCATAAACCATCGATATATTTACCGTAATTTTGACAGTGATACTGCAAAATGGGCTTAAAAAAAGATAAAAGCGAAGAGGGTAAATGCTCAATATAATTTGCTTAAGGTTTAAATACATTTTTTACTTTTTTTTTTAATAGCGAAAAACTACCACTTCAAAGAAAATCTGGCATACACGGAGGATGATGTTTTGGTGTACAATATCTTCGTTTACAATATACCGAAAAAGGTAACTTATTTTATGGAGCTCATTGAATAAAATTTTTTGGAAGGTTATTGAAATAGCTCGACTTGTGCACACTTGTTGGAATGGTTCGCTTATGTTAAAGATATTATCAGCACTGTAAGCAATTTAGGATCATAATTATTTACTAGTTTTGATATGAACTAGTATCGAAGTTGTTTTTATTCCAACTGCTTAGGTTAAGTTTGTTATTGAAATATGAAGACGCTTCATTACTAGAACACAATGAAGTCATATAGAGTTTTTAATAGTGGATCATTATATTTCAAAATTGTCCTTAACGCTTCTGAGCATCTATTAACTCTTAGATTCTGAAAGCGCCAAAAATGTGGCTGATAAAATTAAAGTCAACCTTACGGATGTTCTGAGATTTTTAAAAATTATTGCAGGCAACGGAGGCGGAAACAATGACTTATTTCTCTAAATTTGGAAACGTAAATAAGGTGCGTTTAGTTACAAATCCCAAACGGAAATTGTTCAAAGCAGTACCTAAAGTAGGATTTGTTCATTTCGATAATGCAGCCGATGCAGCAAAGTAAGCAATCTACTCAAAACAAACTTAAAAACTTTTCAATGCAACTAATATCTTGAAATTTCTAGAGTACTCAAACGTAGCACGCAGCATATACTAAAGTCCAGACGCATTAATGTCCAAGCCTGTGATAGTTGGCATCAACCGCACAAGCAAACTAATGATACGGATATTACTGACAACGATGAAATGTCGCCAGCGAATGGCAAAACATTCAATATAACCATGCTCAACGAAGACTGCCTCGAGCAGATTGTTAAAAAACTCCAACTAAAAGATCAAGTGCGTTTCTCGTTGGCTTGTCAACGTTTTAAGAATGTTTTTGAAATGGTTTGCAAAACCGAGCATAAAAGCCATAGAGTAGAAAACTTAGATTCGCTGACACTTTGGGAAATACGTGAATTTTTTATAATAGCCGGACCAAGCATCGAAGCACTTATTGGAGCGGTACCATACAAAGATCGGGAACGCATTATTGAGTTTATAAGTAAATTCTGCCCGAATATCAAGAATATTCATTTCGACTGCAGCAAGCTGAAGTCAACGGTATTAAATAAATTCTTCGAAAAGCTAAAACACTGTACAGTAGTGGAATTACGTGATTGTTCGCTAAGTGATTCTGCTATAAATGCGTTAAAAAAATTGCCAAAACTAGAATATCTATCAGTAGCCGACAATTATGAACTAACAGGTGAGCAAGAAACAACAAAATTTCAAGTAAAAAATTTTTATTAAAATAAATATTACGAAAAGCAACCAAAAATACAAAAAAAAATAAAAAATAAAATTAAAAATAAAACATAAGAATACATAAGTAAATAATATAAAAATAAGAAAATTTAAAAATACATAAATAAATAATATTAAAATAAAAAATTTAAAAATACATACATAGGTAAATAATATAAAAATAAAAATAAAATATATATTTAAACCAATAAAAAATATAAATATAGTAAAAAATGTAAAAATAAAAACAAAAAATATAAAAAATACACAAATATAAAAATAAATAATATAAAATAAATAATATAAGATAATAAAAAATTATAAAAATAAAAGCAATTGCGCTGTGCACATGTAAAAAACCGAGTTCACTGGGGTGATTAGACTTTCACTTATGTATGGAATTGCAATATGGTGGCCAGCCTTGAGTAAGGTCACTATTTTTAAACAACTCCAAAAGGTTCAAAGAAGGGTTTCTATAGACATCAGCGGTGCTCTGCGAACAACACCAACTGTTACTATGGAGACTATATTTCACCTGCTACCGCTTGACATGATTACAAAAGAAATGACAACCTATTCAGAAATTAGGCTAAAAGAACTTGGGGTATGGAAATGTAAAAAACAGCCCATGTATCCATACTGAAAAGGTATAACTTGATTCCAATACGTACTAATTACTGCAAACCCTCTATGCTTTGAATGTAAATATGATACGTTTATTCCTACCAGATCATACTAGAAACGCGGTGCACCATGGAAGCGAGGGTGTCTATATTTCTACACCGACGAGTCAAAACTAAATGGCAAGGTAGGCTACGCGGTCTAATCAAAGCAGCTAGAGGTTTTCCTTGCCTGTAGCCTGCCCAATCACTGTAGCGTTTTCCAAGCTGAAATGATGGTAATAAACGAGGTTGCTTCATGGCGATCAAAGAACGTAGTCTCAAAGCTAGAAATTTTTATATTTTCTGACAGCCAGGCTGCGATCGAATCATTGGAACAAGTTACCAATAGCTCAAAATCAGCCAAGAAATGTTGTGCGTTACGTTCGTAATCAACGTTATATGGTTACCTGGGCATGAAGGCGTTAAGGGTAATGAAAAGGCAGACGAGCTCGCTAGAAACGGTAACTTGGTGGCATTAGTGCTTCAGAGACCACCAGACATAGAGCTAGCTGCTCTCAAACTGCTGCTCAGCAATAATACAAAATTGAAAGTCAACATCAGATATGCTGAATTCTCTACCTGTAAGATATCTGTTAATCTCAGGCGCACTAGAGCGCTGCACTCGCTGAATGTGTTAGAGCTATTCATAATGGGCATTGCCTGATATGTAGACATGCTACCCGACTAAACTTTTTTGATAACGACTTCTGTAGAAGCTACAGAGATGAAAAGGAGGAAGAAACCATTTCTCATCTTCCATGTTTCTGCCCAGTGATCGCCAAAAGACGTCATAGCAATCTGGGTTTCTACTTCTGCAATGAGCTTGATAACTTTTCAACGACAAGTCTCAGGCGCCTAGTAAGCTTTATTAAAAGTAAAATATAATTCCATAGGGATTGCAGACCATGTGTGCTGCGGTATCACAATGGACTAAACTGGTCTAAGTGAGCTGGTGTTATTATAGGCTGTAGCCCCAATCTAACCTAACCTATTAACTGCTCATATAATTTACATACAAATTTGTATGTAGAGGGTGCTGTAAATGCCTAGCCGATGGTTTTAAGAACGGAGACTCTTCCTGCAAGAATGAAAATGGTAATCTAGTGACAAATATCCAGAGTACACTGATGTTATGAAGGAAACACTTTGCTAGTCTTCTAAATGGCGACGCTGACAACAATACCGCCAATAGAGATGATCTCCAGAAAACCCCATATATGTGCTGCTTCAGACCTGGAAAGTCCACCATTGAACAGATATTTAGGCTACGACAAATCTTAGAAAATACCCTATAGAAAAAAATGTACACAAACCATGTTTTATCGATTTTCAAACAATTGACCCAAACATGCAACACTGATGAAAGGACTTTCAAAATATTTAGAAACATAAATAATAAAGTTTGAAAACTTAAAGAAATAAAATTCTAAATATAAGAAAAATCATATTATAAATTGAAATTATAAGAACTATAGTTAGTTAGACTATAATAGCTATTAATGGATACAAATTAACTCAACACAAAAAATTGAAATAAATAAAAAACTGAAAACAAATTTTTAGAAAAAAGTAAAATTAACTACAAAAATGAAAAAAAAGAAGAATACTAAAATAAGTAAGAACTTAAAAAAATAAATAAAAATACAAAAAGAAAATTAATAAATAACTGCAAAAGCTTTCAATCATGAGGTTGCTGATGTGAATGTTTTTTATTTTCTTGGAAATAAGTTATTTAAATCTCTAATAAAATACATTATTTATAAAATTTAAAGTTGCCAGAAGAGTCTCAATCTCACACCATTTTTTTTTTTACTTAACAGGTAAATATATGCACCGCTTGACAACCGTCAAAACTCTGATACTCCATGGTTGTGGTAACATTCAACCCTCTCATTTTGTTGAAATATGTAAATCTTTAAAAGATTTGCAATCATTCGATATACAACGTTGCGATCGTTTAACAGCGTTTGCCGAGTTGGTTGAAAATTGTCATAAACTAGAATCACTTAAAATATCCTGTCCCGAGATGTCATATGAAAACGTTGCTCGTCTGCCATGCCTCAAGAAACTAGACCTACTTTCAAGTTCATCGAAGGTGCCGATACGACTACAACTTTTCCAAGCACTAGCTGAACACAAGTCCAATCAATTGGAATCGCTCAAAATTGTCGCTAAGAATTGCATTACGTTAGAACGTGCAAGTCTCATCGCTCGTCTTACAAATCTAAAACATTTAGTTTGTGCCAATAATGTCGACCTTACCGATGATTGTCTACGTAAATTTGCGGAATTAAAGCACCTTGAAGAAATTGTACTTAAAAATTGTGGTGCTATAACTAATGAAGGCCTTCTACATCTTATACGTAGATGCACTAAATTGAAAAAAGTTAATGTTCAGTCTTGCAGCCACATAACGGATCAATTCGTATTTAAAGTGATTGAAATATTGAACGCTACACAAAATCAACGCGGCAAAGAGCCGTGTGTCTTCCAAGTCGCTCGATCTGGAATAAGCTCATATATGATAAATGTGAGTGTTATGATTTAAAACAAAACTGATTTTTAAATATGCTTATTTAAATTTTATAAAGATTTTTAAAATCTATTTATGTATTTGTTTTCTATAATTATTATAATAAAATTTTCTAGCATGCTGATTATGTTGCTGCCACTGCGTTGATAAAATTATCGTTCCACATGCCAATAACGTTGGGGTTCGAAATCGACGACAACTTCGATAATTCTGATTATAGCTTAAATGATGATGATGAAGACTTCGACGGTGACTATCTATCCGATTATGATTATGATGATGATGATCCATACGATATGTTTGGAGCATTTTCGGATGCAGATGATTACGATGAGGACGAAATACAACATGCGTATGACTTATACGGTCGTTTTCTCAATTACGGAGATGGTAAGATTTAAGAACTCAATTCAGTTTGTTATTTTAAAATTTTTTTAATATATTTTCTTTTCAGACATCAATGATCTCATTTGGTAAAGTATTAAATATTGGATTTTAAAATACCATTTTACAGCAAGAATAAATAAAATTGTGAATTTTTTGTAAAAATATTCCATCGAAGTTGGTTGTCATGGAAGATTTTAATTTGTTACACCAAACGCTATAATTTTTTTCTATATTTTTTCGTTTTTCGCTATCGTTTTTAATATTATATAAAATAAATAAAAAAGATACATATTTCAGAGTTATTAATTTTAAATTGTTCAGTTATTTTTTTGGCAGTTTGTGCTGAATGCATTAACTCAAGTCAAGGTGAGCCTTGAATGCAAGAATAATGTTATTTATGTCTCCGTATATTAAATAAAAGGTGAGCCTTGAATGCAAGAATAATGTTATTTATGTCTCCGTATATTAAATCTATTCAAAGTTTTTCAAATCGGTCATTCTTCGATACAAAACTTACCATTAGTCTTTAAGTAATGGTTCAAACCACAAGCGACATCTGCTTGTCATCATTCGTGTTATGATTTCTCAGCACACAACCAATGCTTATATAATGTCTTCGCTTAAAGTATTGTTTATTTCGTTCTAGGAATGGTTAAACGAAAGGAAAAATCGACTTTTTATTTGTGCGAAAGTCGACTTTTTGGAAATCTAAAAGAAAGACAGAAAGTGTCGAAGGAAATTCAAATGTATCGATTTGACGTCATGAATTTTGTCCATCCATTTTATGAAAACTCTTTAGCAAATATCTCGACTTAAGGGCTTACTAGAACTGTCTCGTGCAAGAATTGAAGCTGAATAATCGTTTACTCAAATAATAACTCAGGCTAATCCGTGGTCTACTGAAACTATGGTTTGAACTTTTAAATGTCAAATAAATTTGTAATTCAAGTAGAGCGATTACAGACATTGATGTACATTTTGACAAAAAATTACAAGATAGTGCTCAACGTTGACGGCCGAGACGAATTAATTAAAAAGAAGCACTCACATTGTTGCAAAAATTTGTTGGAAGTGATAAAATTATCATTTATTCGACGCGGTTAATTTCTCAAAAAAAAAAAAAAAACAACTGAAAATTGAAAAAGTCGAGAGTGAAAGTTTAGTTTAAAGCTTTTGACAAAAATGTAAATTTTAAAAATTTTTTAACAGTTAACTAGTCGATTTTTTAGTGACAATCTATCCATCCCTATATTCTCACGATATTTGCATGAGTCATGTGTCATGTTTTGCATTGCGTCATGTGAAAATAACCAAATGACTCATGAACACATGAAGTCATTTTACGAAGCATTGTTATGTATGATACAATATTATACCATCGGCATTTGATGTTAAACCTGTTCAATTGTATATGATGTTATCTTTAATGCAGTAGAATAAGCAGGATAAACGGAATAGCTCTTTTTTTCTCACTAACATCTGATTAGTCTAAAATGGCTTACCAAAAAATTGGCTTTAGCGATGTTCTAGGCAAAAAGGGATGTTGCAAATACGTTTCAGATTTAGTTCCTCAGAAATTATACGTTTTTTATAACTGTACTCATTTACACATCATCATTTAATTATTTTTAATTATATTTTCAATCAATTCAGCATTGCTTCCCTTTTTATGTTTACAAAAAGATATTTCCACTCTTTTATAAATGAGAGAGGAGATTATTAGATATTCCCTAAAAACGAGTATTCCTTGTACTTTTATGAGTTTTTTTTTTATACAAAAGTATGTTTTCAATATGATATTGCTTAGAAAAAAAGTAAAAAGTTTGTATTGTTTTTTATAAATTTATTGTGACCATATATTCGTGAAAACTTTGCAATTTTAAACCTTGTGAGAATGCAAAACGTTCTTCAATCATCTGATAGTTGTTTTAATATTAATTAGTAGTAGAATATGAAGTGCTTAACAGTATCTTTTTACATAATGTACTTCGAAATAGTATGAAATTCATTCAGCTGGGACACTTTTGTATCAATAAAAAGCTGATTTTTGGTCTTCTTTTGAAATAAGGATATCTATCTTCATTTTCTTAAAAAAACCACAAATATTGGGATAAGAATCATTCCGAATTAAATGAATTCAACACATTTTTATGCTCTGTTCAAAAGCAAATGCTCTTTCCAGTACATGTTGACGTACTCCTCAAAAGTCATTTGCTCTAAATAACACATAATAAAATATTAAAAATTCTGGTTAACCAAAAAATATATGAAAACTATTGAAAAAGTTTTGTGAAAATATAAAAATCATTCAAATGATTAATCACAGCAGGTCTTAAATCTAAAAAGAACAAAATAAAAAGTAATAAGCTTAAAGCAGCTTACAAATCAGCAAACTGGTTCGTCGAGCGGCTGCCATGTTCTAGCCAGTTCGCTAGTTAAGAAGCTAGTTCGTCAGTTCGTCGACCCTGGGGCTAGATTTCGTAACTATGGAAAAAGTCAGTGTACACATTTTCACTTCAAGCGATTCTGAAAGCTGAAATGAACACTGTTGTGCTGAATATAAATTTATATTTGCTGAATAAAGAAAAAGCATCGCTGAATGATTTTTGGTGGCCTTACTAATGTAAACAAACTAAAAGAATGTGGATGAAAGAACGAGACAAACGGTGTGTTATGTAAATATATTTAACTTAACAAATTGTACATCTTTGTTTTGTACGTTTAATAGGAATCATTTCATTATTGTGAGGAGGAACTTTCGAGACTCAATCAATCCCTTGGATGTTAGCGATGAACGATTTATTGAGTTGTATAGATTTCCCTAACAACTAGTGATAGATAACTTTGATAGTGTATTTATCATAAATACTTTATATAATACATAATTAATCTGCAAATATTTATCTTGAAAAAACGCGAATAATCTTTATTCAAAGTGTACACTTTTCTGACATTAAAGTTCACTTCATTTGGATACTGAATCGCAAACTACACATTTACAAAAAATTTCGTGTGCACTGCGTTTTCCACAGTTACGGAATCTAGCCCCTGTTGGCTTGTTGGCACAAATTTTTGATTTTTTAAGTCGAACCAGAGCTGTTCGATGAACGTGTTCTATAATTTTAATGTAAGCATCATACCTAGTAATATTTTGCAGTGACAACATGACCAGCACAAATAAAAAACAAGACAAAAGCAAATTAACCATAGATATTGGTTAATGGCGATAGATAACAAAATAATGGCGAAAAATAATAAATAAAATCGCATATTCTACAAACAGGTTTGTTCAATTTGAATGCTAGCTCTGTCGAGCCGGTTTATACCGCCATATTGTTCAATGAACCAGTTCGCTGATGTGTAAGCCCATTAAGCGAAAAAATACGAAGCAAAAATGTTTTAAAAATATATTGTTCAGGAACAAAATAGATGCAAAAAAATTAGTTTAAGATCAGAACATTTTTTTAACATAATTAGGGTGCTCACAGTTCTGTATTATCTGCTCTGTTAACTTTGCCGTCTATTAACTTTAGAACATTTTAGCACGTGTTAACTTTGATTGTTTTTGTTTTACGTACAAACTTGAGATACCACTTGTTGCTAAAGTTATCTCACTTCTGCTCATGTCTTTCTTTTGTGTTAATGTGGTATCACTAATCAGCTGATTTAATTTTTCGCAAAAAATGGAAGAAGAATGGATCGTCGAAGAAGTAAGTACATTTTTCCATAATTCTTCGTTTCCGTTCATTCGAGGCATGTTATTGAACAAATTTCAAATTGTTGAAAACTATTTTTGCAATTTAGCTCCAAAAAACAAAAAGAGGTGCTCACAGTTCGATTGAAATATCTTTCTAAAGTTGCCAGTAGCTCGTTTCTGCAACTTTTGTCACCGCAGTTCTCACAATATTTTCTCACTTTGACGCCATAATGACGTCATTCTCACTTGCACCGTCTCTGTAATAAAATGAGAAAAGTCGGTGACTCGTCTCGCTTGTTTCAATTCTATTTTCGTAGGAATTCGATAGCCAAAGTGTTTCTGTAAAATAAAATATGCGACTCGAGTCGGCTGAAGTTGTCACTATGTTCTGATTAGGTGAGAACAATTTTTGGTTGATAGTGCAACTTTCGATTTCAATGAAGTGGTTACTAATACTTCTACCCGGTACAAGGTATCAACTTAAATTTTTCATTTAGTCTATAAATATATAATAAACACAATATTATAAGTATTACAATGTATAAATTATTGAATATACAAACTTAAATATTTTATTAATGAGATTTATTCCATGATAAAAATTTGTATCACTGCATTCAGCAACCGCATGAAAAGAATACTCGGATCTCAACGCATGAATAGTGTTTGTTTTATAAATATCAACATCACTAAGTGTCAAAACATGAAAAATTTGTTTTGTTTATTTTTGTTTGTTTTTTTTTTATTTTTGAAAAAATCAAAACAAAAAAAAAATGTCAATTGTTTCAATTTTATATATTCCCTATCACTTGTGTATCTTTCTCATCACAGAACAATATTTTCTCACTTATTAATGCAGAAACACTAGCTTTCGTAAAAGTGAGTATTTTGGAACGAAATAGTGTGACGACAGAAAAAGTGACTATTTGTCGCAAAAGTTGCAGAAACGAGCTACAGGTGTTAACTTTAGAAGCAAACTGTGAATTCCCTAAATATTGTTAGCATAAAATCAACATAAATTTATGCTTTATGACCACAGCATAAAAATGCACGCTATAGAAATAATTTCATTGTGACTTTCCGAAATGAAATCAAACTTTTTGAAGAGAGCAAACAAGTTTGAACAAAACTCATATTGTTCAATAAACAAATATAGACCGTTCCATATGCTAAAAAAGGTTCACAAATTTTTCAACATTTTTCTAATGCCGTGGGTATGCTATCCAAATATGATTGCCGAACATATTGTTTTACGTGTAAAAATGAGAAAATAACTTGTACTCAAATTCATTCTCTCGCTCTCGGATCGAACATTTCTGATTGCTAATGCAAACACCAAACACACCATTCACTTCAGAGCTGTACGATTTTTGTGCTGCTTGTTTTCTTTTGCAAGACTTTTGTGTCAAAGGTTGTTTTTACAATGCAACTGAGCAGCAAACATAGCATTACCACTAGTGTCCGACCAAAACCAAAATTTTTTCGAAACCGAAACCGAATTTCGGCCATTTTTGTAATATTCGGCCGAAACCGAAACCGAAACCGAAACTGAAAGTCTACATACAAATTTGTTTTTAAAAAAATTTTATTTTTTTTTTTAAATTTTATTAAAAGCTTTCAAAAACAAAACAATTCAAACAGATAATAATAACGTATACATACGATAAATATTCTTTGAATATTAAAGTTCAACTTTAAAATAATAAATAAAGAGATCATTTTTAATACCACTTTAAGGAACTTTTTAGTCTTTAGAGTTATTCGGTTTCGTTTTCGGTTTCGGCCATATTGATGCCGAATAGCCGAAACTGACTAAAAGGGCCGAAACTGGCCGAAACCGAAACCGAATATTCGGTCGGACACTAATTACCACCAAACAAACATTTAAGCGAAGAGAATAAATTAACGAAAATCAACACCGAACATGTTTGGTTAGCATAACCACGGCATAACAAAAAATTACAATTCACTATTTTAAAAGTATTATTTCAACCCCTGATGCACAGCGCTATATAGTTCAGGTTTTTTGCCAGCTGTGTACAGTTGAATGAAGTGTGCCTCAATTTTTGGTTCAAATTCGTAGTACTTACCCTAAACACATAATTAGCATAACAAATTAACAATGGCTTGTCTTTTTTATTTCTATATGGCAACACTTCTTTTATCAATTTTCCTTCGCGCATTTCATAAGTTTTGACGTTTTGATTTTCTAATTGTGCGTCGCTTTTCGTCATAAATTACAGAATATCACTAAAAACTGTGTTAATTGTTAACAATCAAATAAATAAAGTGAAAATAGTTAAAAAAAAACTTCATAAAAAACGTCCATTTAAATAAGCAAAGTGAAGAAAATACAAAAACAAGCCAATATGGACGACTGCATCGACTACCGACTGGTGTGTCGAACGTGCCTCGCATCAGAGGCGGAATTCTATAAATTGGACGCAAGGACTTTTCTTGACGACGACGATGAAAGAGTCAGCTTTAGGGAATGCCTCAAATACTGCACAAAACTCGAAGATGTCGCTGAGTTTCCAATCTACATATGCACAGAATGCAGCACTGCTCTGCAGGTTGCATACAACTTTATGAAAAACGCTCTGGAGGCGCATGAAATATTGCGAAAAAAGTTGATACCGCCGCAGCCAGCGCGTGTTAACGGTCAATTAGCGAGTAGTAGTAGCAGCAGCAATGTTGAGGTTTGCCATATATAATGAGATTTTCATGTAAAGTTTAGTGCAATGATGTATTAATTTTCACCCCTACAGTTTCCAAGCGAGCGTAAAGTAAGTTTTCGCTGTAAAATCTGCAATGAGAGGGTGGAGACAAAGCGATCGTTGAAGGAACATGTAAAGCTGCATTTAGGTATGTGTATCATTAAATATAGCGTTTATTTGTCATTAATATCACTGTCATAGCCAACATAATATTCAATTACATGTTGATAGTAGTTATTTTTTCATCCGTTTGCTATGTTGAATCGAAGAAAAAAAATACTTGTCTATATAAAGTAGCGTCCTGTAATTATGTTGCGACAAATTTTTTATGTTTTGTAATTTTAATTGTTTTGTCATAAATTGGCTCGTCAGAATATTGAGGCTAAATATGGGTACGAATTTGTGTTTTTTTTTTTTATAATTTTTTTTATTAATGCTTTAGTTTATTAGTATAGTTTGTAAGAGATTTTTTGTTTTTCTCATATATTTTTTTACAATTTTATGAATTTTTTGTGTCACAGGACCTCGACAATTTGTGTTTTGTTGCTTTTTTTATGGAAAATTAACAAAAAAAAAAAAAAAACAAAAATTAAAAGTGGAGAAAAATAAAAAATATTAACAATTAAATTTAATAATAATATTTTTGTTTATAGAACAAAACATTTTTTATAAAAAAAAAATATTTCGATAGATAAGAGGATTTCATAGAAATTGTTCTTCTATTAGAAGGAAATTTTCATTATACGCTCATATTAGAAGGAAATTTTTATTCTACGCTCATATGCGAGCATAGTGGCTGCAGATGAGCGTTACTGCGAGCGAAGTGTTTTGGGGCTGTACTGTTGAAAGTGTTTTGCAAAGCTGTTGGGTGCGCACAGTGAAGTTTTTCTGAGCGTTCGTTCAGTAGAGTCCCAAAGAGCAACTCAACAAAAACTGCCGATATAAGTTGTTTAGCATTCATATTTTATTTAATGATAAATATTTTATAACATAAATTTAATCCATTTTATTCGCAAATACACTAGCTATGTATCCTTCTATATGATAAGTTAAATAAAATGCATAATCGTTTTTGTTTTATCCTGCTTCGATAAAACAACATAACAAATTAAAATTATTATATGTACAAACAGCATCGGACAATTATGGGTCTCTGTAGGTTTAACATAGTTTATTTGCAGCACATAAATCAAATTTTAAAGATACATTTAGTTACGTTCCTCCAAATGGTAAACTGGATACATACGCTGATCATATTTTCAATATAAATCCTATAAGCAGCACGTTGAATCCTCATTGAGTCGAAATATTTAACTGATATGATTCTCATTCCTTTTTATCTAAAAACTGATGTATAATTGTTACTTATGACACGTTATATTATCAATCTCAAGTAAATTTTGTTAAAAACGATATAAATAGATTTCTACGTCTAATTGTTATGAGTCATGATTTGCTGTCGATTCAATGTCGAAATTTGATACACCACTCATAAAGAAAACAGTGCATCATAAAGCTATTGTAGTTTCATTTTACGAATTTACTGCAACCGCAGATAGTTTTTATGTCATGTATGAAGTCTACAAAGAATCATTGGTACAATGATCGCAATGTTAATTATGTGACAAAGGATCTGAGTCCATCAAGTGTAACAGTTATGCGTTCAATCGAGCGTTCTCGACTTAAATGAAAGGAAAGCTAACAAAAATTTCCTCGAATTTACAAAATATAGAAAAAAAAAACTTGTAAGAAATGTTTACAAATTCAAATAAATTTCAACAGATAAATAAATGCAAACTTAAAAACTGTTGGCTAAGTCAATCCTTAAGAATTATTTATTTGGGTTTTTAGAGCTTCCATCGTTAAGTATGTATGTAATTAGATCTGTGTATTAAGGTCTTACATGTACTTTCACCAAAAGTATAAATGGTAAATTTGTTCTCTTTAACGTTACACTCGGAAGCATATTTCTGCAAATAAATCGAAATATTCTATGAAATCAACAAATTTTGTATGTACACATGAAATTTGTCCTCAAGACTTGCATTTTATGTGAACAAACCAAACGAATTAACAAATTGTTAATGAGAAAACCTAAATTAAAGAACTATATCGTAGAAGAGAGATCAAATAAACGATTTAAATTGAAGTAATGAAAGAAAAATATTATTTTGTACTTCTAGGAACCAAAATATGTGGTCTTTAACGTTACACATACGTACATTTTTGTTCTGATTTGAATTTTTTTATGCGCGACACAGGCGAAATGAACGTATACCGTGAAAAATGAAAAAAACAGACTGGTTTGATATTTATATCTTCCGATGTTATGGTATATAAATGAACCGAATTTAGTCGATATAGAGCAAAATTAAAAATACAAAATTTTTTGCTCGTTACTCCTATATAAAAAAATGGACCATATTTAGTTTATTAGAACCACATTGCATGTGCCTTATTGACATAAACAATAAGGTTGGTGACTGTACAAAAGCAGCAAAGCATAGCGTTTGAGAGTTTCTATACCTCTAATCGATCGACAACTATTTGTAACATAAAGTGCATTTAATAATTATAATACATTTTAAGTAATTCACTTTAATTATAAATTTGAATATGATTATAAACTGAATCTATTTATTGCAAAAGTATATTTTTTGGACTAGAAAAAATGTAATTTTTATGGTCCCGACGGTTTCCAATTCTATTGGAGAGATTTGCGAAAGAAACCCATTTATTTTTCTAAACGATATTTCGGTGGAGGCTCCGTAATGGTGCATCAAAAGCGACACTTGAATTACAGTTCACATCGTCGCGAATGAAAAGCAACGACTATATTCAAGTACTGCAAAATAGTTTCCTTCCATTTATTGCGGCATATAGGCAGGTGCCACTAATTTTTCAACTGGAAAACACTTGCATTCATGTTAGCAATGAATCAAAGAGATTTTTGGAAGAATGTCAAATGTCGCTCACAGTTAAATGCAAATATTCCGTTTTGGTCATTTGATTTGGTGTTTGTGGATTTGAAGTGGAGGGAAGTGTGGAATTGGTGGTAAAATTTTTGAATCCTAGCCATGGGGCAAGTATTATTGAACATTGATCACACACGTGACAGTGGCATGCAGGTAAAATGTGTGGTTTAGCATCCTCGGAGCCCGAGTTCGATCCTCAATCGCGGCGAAAAGTTTTTTCAATAAAAAAATTTTTCTGATCGGTCACCACCTCTCTGCAGACAATGACAAACCTAAGAGAGTAAATAATGCCATGTAAAGCTTCTTGAGAACATCAACTTAAGACGTTCGGAGTTGGCATAAAACATGTACATAGGTCCAGTTCTCGGTCAATTGTGTGCAAACAGTTAATAACACGCACAACACAATTGATCATAAGAAGCTCGGTCAAAGTCCTTTCAAGGGCTGAAATGGCCGGTTGTTTTTTTTTTTTTTTATCACACACGGCAGATGACTACTATAAATTATCAGATCTTATTCTTTGCGTTCGTCTAAGCCCGTCTGGTAATAACCAGCCTGTCTAAATTCAGAATAGAGAAAAAAGAATGGTTTCGGATATCGAATAAGCCTAATTCTACAATAAAGACACACCTGAAGCCTTGAGTTGGTTTCAAGAACGGCGTAGCAGGTGGGAACAAGTTTTTTTTTTAGAAATTATAGAAATTTAAAAATAATTTAATTAAAAATACATGTATAACTTACTATATTTCTAGTTATTCTATTATATATTCTTAAAATAACTTTGAAGACATTTTAACAAGAAGAATATAGAAAAGTACTCAAATCAATTAAAACTCATCTGATATATATTAAAATCTCTATAAAGCAAACAACAATGTATCTAATATCTATAATGTTTTACAGATATAATAACGTATACATGTGAAATATGCCAATATCAAACGAAAACGCGAAGCAGCATAAGTGAGCATTATATCGTTGCTCATGGTCTACTCGCTACTAAGGAGCAGTTGAAACCAAAAGCAAATCCAATGCAAACACAACAACAAGTGCAAATAAATTCACTAACAACACATCAAGTACAGGCAAATCCAACACAACAATTGCAAGTTAATCCACCACAAATAGTCAGCAATCAATTTCATCACTCATATCAGCAGCAGCAAATTGTTCAACAACAGCAACAACACCAACAACCAATGAATGTGGCACAATTTCTAGCCTCATCCCAGCCAGAACTCCAACAAATTCCACTACAATTGGCTGCAGTCATTGGTTCCGATCCAAATTTACCGAATGCCCAAATTGATATTGGCTCCAATATGCAAAATTACACAAATGAACTTAGCATTGGAAATGAAATGAATATCGGAAATGAGTTTGTTGTCATGCAAGATGGCACTGTACAGGAAGTTATGTCCAATGGTATGAATTGTATTTCTCATTAATTTTTCACAGACATATAAAAATGTTATTTCTTTTTGTTTTTTCGTTTTTTTTCTTTTAGGGGTTGTCATCAACTACATTGACACTGGAGGTATGCGTAAAATCTCAACAAATATATGTAAAATTTTCTTCTACTATAAGTATTCATTTTTCATTCAAGAAGGAACTGTTGCCTTGGACAATGGCATTTTCATAAACAATCTCATGGTACAGCCCTCCGATGGTATGGTTGATATAAATGATGGCGCTAATATGGTTAATGGTGAAATGGAAACGGGTATCGTTAATATGGCCGAAGCGGATGCCTTGAATGTAAATGCCGAGAGTGAAGCAGTGAATATGGATATTGATGATATTATAGTCGAAGATAATGTACAAAATATAGCAGCTGATGGTAAATTACTTGATTTAAAATTAATATTGCAAGTAGCGTAAGTTTAAAAATTGTTTCGTTTTAAGTTCCAGCTAGTTCTAATATTGCACCTACAGTTCAAAGTGAGATGCCCAAAACGATACGCTGCAAAATGTGTAAATCAGCATTTGCGCTGCAAGAAGAATTAAAGGAACACATGTTAACACATAATGGTAAAAATTTATTATAGCATATATTATATATTTTACTTTAAATATTTTATGAAGATATGACCATGATTTAGGTTGAACTGTAAAAAAAATGTTCATGTATTAACTTAAATAATGTACAGCTTAATATAACCTACTATATTTTTTTTTTAATTATCATTGCTAATATTTTTGTTGTTGTATTTATCTTTGCAGAAATCCCGCATTTCTTTTGTGAAATTTGTAATTTTTATACATTCTTTAAAATTGATTTAACGCAACATTATAAAACCAAACACCATACACAGCCGAACAATCGACAGCTGCAGCCTAAAAATAAAGTTAACTTCAATGTGCCAGATTTTGCCAGAAAGGTGTTCATTTGTGAAATGTGCATATATGATACACCTGTTAAGGCTATAATGCGTCGACATTATCTGAGTAAACATCAAATTGAGGCAACTGAATTACAACTGAAACCTATGAAAGTAACGCCGAATGGTAAGTTTTTATGACAATATAAAATAGCAAAAAACGTAAAATAACTTATTTCAAATACTTAGTTTCAGCATCAGAGACAGATGACAATCCTCCAAAGCCTACAAGTTCTGTGCGGGTTGAAAATATTCCCAAGACAACGCCACAACGTGAATTTCCCAATGGACTGAACTGTACAAAATGCAGCATGGTTTTTTATTCGGATGTCAAACTGAAGGAGCACTGCAAGCAGCACAATCTTGATGAAATGGCAAGGAGGATACAAGCAAGCATACCAGTCAGCGTCAATGAAACGAGTTCAAACTATACTCCTGCTACAGCTGCATCAGTGTCTTTTGACAATAACGAAAACGTCGATGTTGAGAAATTGATCGCCTGCACTGAATTAAAAACTTTAATCTCACCACACGCAGATGGTGTGCCACCGGATGCCATACCGCAAATTGTTGAAACCGATAGTATTGTGGATAATATCTTAGATTTTGATTTCAATGGTGATGCAATCTTTGAAGATGATAGCGAGGAAAATGATGATGCAGAATTTGCAGACTATGTGCTGACGACCGATGATGAACAGGAGTATGCAAGTGAGAGCAGAATCTGCGATGAAAGCGTACAACAAAATCTGTACTGCATACAATGCAATAAAAAATTCCCCTCATATTATGAATTTGAAAATCATATGTTTATGCATAGAGGTATGTATGGAGAACAAATTATAACATATGCCAAGCTGATTTTTCTTATGTTGTCCCTTTTTCTATAGGTTTAGCACCGTATCGCTGTGGCATGTGCACAAATTTGTATAATACTAAACGAGACCTGATGCGACATTACCAAGCAGTGCACAAAGTTATACCTACGCGTGATATGATACAGGCCAAGGGTGATAAGGGTAAATATTAGTAAATAATGCCTTAATGTCAATATATTCTGCTACTTTAGTAGTTAAAATTTTATTTATTTCTTATTTGTTCTGAAAACTTAAAGTAATGAATATAACCTACTAATTGTATTTTATATATTTCAGTTATAGACCCAGCGGAAACTTCTGAATTACAACAAATGTTAAATTCTGGAAAAAATAATGGTTTGTATTAGAATGAAATTAAAAAAAAAATCTAAAAACTTATACATAATTTTATAATTCTTCTATTTTTTAGAAGCTGGTTTCATGTGTGCCAAATGTCCATTCGACACAACAAATGTCAACGACATGAAAGTGCATTTAAGTGTAATGCATGGAGTAGATGATGGTATGAACATTATACATTTCTGTTGCCAATACTTTAATCTTATTAACACTTTTTTTCTTTTTTACTTACAGAAAATTATATGTTACAAAGTAAGTAGAAGAACTTCAATAGACTATAATAATAATTATAAATATAATTCTATTTTAAAAATGTAAAAGCCAAAGTCATTCATGGCTTTGTTAAAGTTTACTGGGAAGTTCTACTTTCATGCCAATGCAATCATTAATAGATTTAATTATATTCTTACAAATGGACTTGAGAAAGCAACTCCTAATAGATAAATATCGGCCCACATTTATTAGATACTTGCCTCTGTAAATTTTTTTCTATGCTCACAGTGTTTAATCTTTTTACAGTAGCAACTAATTACCTTTAATGCCCTTGTTTTGTTTAAAATTTGCACTGTGCGAAGATGTCGGGTCATTTTCGCATAGATTTTTGCAATGTTCGTGGACTGAAAACGATTTTTTTCTCGGTCTATGCATATTGTTCCCTTAATAGGCCTCAAATAATGGCACTAAGTGAAACCCAGAAGGGTGAGGATGCAGATCCACTGGATTTACATATACCTGGTATCCTTACTTCCATTGTGTGGCCTAAAATGGAGTACAATTCGCGCATTTAGACAGGATCTTCAAGAACTTATTTGGAGTTTCTGTACCGAATTCTACGACACCCAACATATTTGATAGGGGGTGAAAACATTTCATCTTCTCTCAACTCTCTTGGACATCGACGCAATGTTGGTTGCATGAGCCTTCTGTTTAGATATTACCATGGGAAGTGTTCAAGGGAAAAACGCGCCCTGACGCCACCAGCTCGTGTGTTTCTTAGATCCACAAGGGCAGCTCTCCAAGCCCATCCCCATACCATTGCCATTGTGTTCAATAGATCTTCGCATTTCAAGGATTAAATGTTCTTTAGTCGCACTGTAAGATTGTGGAATAATCTCCGTGCGTCTGTGTTTCCCGACAGATTCAAGCTGTGTCAATTTAAACAAATCTTTATCGCCATTACCTTCACTTTTGCACCTTCCTACTAAACTCTTACCTCTCTTCGAAATGAACACAATGATTTGCGCATTTATAGGGGGCATTCCCTGAGCGTTGGCTTAGTCAAAAAAAAAGGATTAGAAATTAGGATTATTTACCTTTTTGTCGAAATCATCAACAAATCTATGAAACTCAGACAACACTTTTTCAAAACCTGTGATACTTTTAAATAATCAGGATAGTTAAAGGAAGGAATTTAACTTACATATGCTGTATTCTGTAAAGAAGGATTCAACAATGAAGAACGCCATTGGTACCATCAGCAACTGATGTCGCAGCACCACCGCTAGTTCCAACGCCAGCAGGCAAAACCAAAGAGGTATCAGAACTTTTCGAACCGACCAAATCAGACACTTTAAGTCAAGACTTAAGAGATTGTTGCCTTGCTTTACAAAAATTTTCTGGATTAATTCATAATTTAATTAGCTCTGACGGTTTTAGTATCCCAAAGAAAGGTTTAGGATAGTCCAGATTTTCATCTTTCATTTTTCTTTCAATACCAAACGTGTTGTTGCTTTTGTTTTGAATTGTATTTTTTTCAAATCCCGTTGTCCAAAAGTTTTTTCTTCTATCTTATTTAAAAGACTTTTATTAGAACAATATTTCTTCAGCGACTGTCCACATTGAAGTAGAACTAAGTTAAACCCAAACTTTGAAGCAATCTCAATTTTTAATTACATTTTTTTTCTTTTTGAAGCAATACATTTTTTCTTAATCTTTTTTTTTACAGAACTGCCTCACGAGTGCCCTAAATGCATTCGAACCTTTGACTCAAATTTGCGTTTAATACGTCACATTGAACGTAATCATTCTTCCAATTTAATTTGTCACGTAACAAAGGATAATAACGACAATGTATCTTGTAAACGCTGTGGTAAGGTATAAAAACAAAACACATACACATTATAAAGCAATGTTAGTTATCCATTATTTTCCATTCAATGGAATACAATAACAACACAATCGTATCCATTATCGTATATGTAGGCGTTGTCCTGCTTATGTCTGAACTAAAAGCTCACGAAGCATTATGCATTCGAATAACTACATATGAATGTTTAATTTGTGATTTAGTATTTCATACAAGATCACAATTTTTAATACATAAAAACAAGCATCATCCTAAAGATACAATGCAGAAAAGTTCTCAACAGCTGACTTGCAAACTTTGTCATAAAACCTATAGATCCGTGTTCGCATTGAAATATCATCTTAAACGCCATAATGCGCGCAAGCATTCCTGTGACCAGTGCCCAAAAACGTTTGTTACCAAAACCGAATTTAAGCATCACATGTTAACGCACACTGGTGAACACCCGCACGTGTGCAATTTCTGCAACAAGTCTTTTCGTTATACGCATCACTTGAAGCGGCATACATATAAAGTGCACATTGAACGGCGTTACGCATGCGAAGCCTTCGACTGTAAGGAGCGCTTTGTCTATGCATCCGAATTGCAAATGCATGAGACATCTCATGAGCGCCAGGAGTTCAGCTGTATGTATAAATGTAAATATTGCTGTAAGAAGTTTTATACAAAAGAATTGTAAGTATTACTTGAAATTGTGTTCGTCATTAAAAATACAAAATTTTAAATCTCACTCAGATTGCGCTTCCATATGAAAAGTATACATCAAACCATATTGACCGATGAAGATTTCGATGTTGAGAGAGACCAAAACAAATTCTGTGAAACATCAAACCAAGCTGCTATAGATGATTCAATGGCGAAAAGCATTGAATTGAATAAATGATATTGGGAAAGTGGAATTGAATAAAATAGTTTAAAAAGAGACATTATTTTTTAAGTTTTATCATAAACCGCCACAAATATCTACACTCATTTGTATTTATTTAACATTATAATATCATTCCTAGGTATAAACTATATTATTCTTAAATGAATTGTAATATTTTTGAAAGGTACTTTGATATTCAAAGATGTTCAAAGTTTTGCTTAGTCTAATTTAACTTTATAACATTAATTTATTTTATTTAAATCTTAAGATAATACAAGGTGTGTTTAAGATTAGTTTTATTTGATTAGAAAGTAATAGAAAAGAACACAATAAATTTGTACTTGAAAAGTCAATACATATAAATATTATGTAACATACATATGAACCAAAAAGAAAATGCTGGCTTATATGAGCTCTAAAATAATTTATATAAAATATTTTTATATATGGCAACAAATAATGGTGATAGTTTTCTTTTTGAAAAGTTGGTAAGTGAGTGGGGGAACTTTATTAAAAAGGTGGGGTACATTTTTCGTTTTAGCTAAGCGCTGTTGGCTCTTTGGACAGTTTTGTAATTTAAAACCCTAACAGGCTGGCCGATATGGAAAGTGATACAATTATGATCTCTCCATATTGAATAAAGCAATTACGTTACATACATATTTGGATCCAAAGTTCTAAAGATTTTTTTTACGAAAACCAAGGTTCTAAAATATCTATTGTGACAATCCAGTAGAAATAAATCGAATAAGCAGCCTTTGAGAGTTCATCCAATCATACCATACAATTTCGAGTGAAAACCTGGATATACATTTGTTCAGTTGGTGATGATGATATTAAATGTAATTATTATTGATCTCTATAAAAACTTTTTCAAAACATGATTCCAGAAAACAGTTGGGATGGTTGCATTTATTTAAATTTAATCGTGCCTGAAGTTTGCATCAATCAATCTGCACGAAATCGGAATATTCGGAAAGCTTCTTCTATGCCCTCTATTGTTGAAAAGTGGCTATTATGAAGAAACTGGTATTGACATAAAACACACAATTTCAAAACCTGGAATTTTTCAATTTACCTATAGCGAATATATTGGAACATTGTTTTCCAAACCAAGCCGATTTAGCTGTTCACCCCTGTGTTAATTCAACAGGAACTCGTTACTATGCAAAATGACATATGTGTAAAAAAAAAATAAACAAGCTTTTTTTGCCTGTTGTTGTTGCTGATAATTTTTGGCGCCAAATTTACAAATTGGCATTTCATATTCGAAAGCATAAATAAACCGATAGCACTACCCAGCAAAGCAAAGTTTGCGTCTTCATAACGTGATGTTACATTTCTATATCTTTCAGAACTACAGAGTTTTATATTCTCGCCGAAAAATTTCTTTCTCTGAATACGAAGAATTTTTACATTGATCTAATCTCGCAGGGCTTGAAGATCAGTAAAAAATATTTATAAATATTTTCAAAGCAATATTTAAAAATATATAAAACTCGTAAAGTACTAATTGCTCAATATTTGCTTACAAGATGAAATTGAAGTTTGTATTTTTGTTTGACGACTGTTCAATAATTGAATAAGAAATGTTCATTGGAAAAATAGTTTATTCGATATTGAAATTAGAATTTACAAAAATAGGTGAGCACGGTCTCAAGAATAAGGGTGAATATCTCAACTGTAACTTTTTTTAACATATTCATGAATATTAATTATTATAATATTGCCTTAAAAATATGTTCCAATTCATTCGTATGTATAACGTAGCAAATTTAAGTATTTTGTTGCACTTATCATAGCAGCAGCCCAAAAGTAAAAAAGGAGCCCATTACTGGCCGTCTCCACAGGGCATAGCACATGCCATAACATACACCAAGGCATACGAAAATCTTGTGGAGACCGCATACGCCTTGGCATATCTTATGCTTTGCGTATGCCATGAGTTATCTCAGGGCATCTATCTCATGGCATGAGCAGTCACATTTCTGAATTTCCCTGGAACTGAAATTATATTTTATCGGTGCTGCGCTCATTTTTGGCAAATTCTCATGATAGTTCTAAATAAAAATGGTTTTTTAATTAAAATTCATATGTTACAATTTAAAGCAACAAATATGGCAGAAACTTTGGTGTTTCAGCTTATTCTGTTTCAATTGGTGGTGGATCGTGAAAGTATTCTCAGCATCAAAACTTTCTGAGAAATTTTTAACTTTTTTTAACAAATTCTTTCTCAACAATCTCTCCTATTTCTGTAAACAATCTTGCCCAATATTGATTTCATAAGTTTTGTTTAAGTCAGTAGGTGGCATTTTGAATTTTCCGAACCGAATCCATTTTGGGACCCTTGAAGTTGAGCTAGTAAAAATTTGTAATTTTTTTCTACTTTTGAGGCAAAAATATTCGACAAAAGGAGACGATTTATTTTCATAGGTCAGATTTGTTTTTTTGAAGCAGCGAAAAAATGCAGAATTTTTCGAACAAAGAGAATGATTAAAAATTTAAACGCATAGGACGGGTCACCAAAAATTTGCAAATCACCTTTTTTAAAAGCTTTCTTTGATTGGTTTTTTTGTATAATAAAAAATTTCTCTAGACAGTCTCTATGAAGAGACAAAATGATCTATTTTGTTTAACTATTTTATATTCGATCGTGTAGAATGATATATCGTGATTGGTCTAAACGAGGACATCAATTCGTACTTATGAATTATTTAACTTTGAAGCCATATTCAACTAAATAATTAAAATTTTCAAAATTTGTTTACTAGCACCCCGATAACTTAAGTATTTCTTTAAAGAAAATAAAAGTTAACAAAAAATAGTTCAGATTTTTCCACTTAACTTAACAATTTCATTTATTGAGTAACACGTTACACCGAATCAAACTTTTAGTACAAACTCTATATAATGAACCTTTAAGTACAATGTAATCAATTGAAGTCTTGTCTTGGACATTCCTGTTGTTGTGTTTTTATGGAAATTCCGTCTTTTAGCTATTAGCCCTGAGATACCATGCTTATTATAAAATGGTTTTGGATAGATTAGAAATTTGTTGGCTATAGTCTTGAACGCCTTTTCGTCTATTTGGTTCTTTGGTGGTGCCAAGATATTTGTAGTAAAGCTAGTAATAAGTATGTTTAGTTAATGGTCAGAATTAATTGAAAATAACACTTATTTAGGTTGGATAAATAATAATCTAAAATAATTGTGGCCATGAACAGTTTAAGAAAATTATAAATGTTTACTTGTTTGCGAAAAGCGCTACTGGGTAATCTTACCATGCGTTATTCGAAGTTATACGACGCATTTGTCTGCTGGGTTACTGTTTTTTGTTTCTAATGTTTCTTGTTATCACTGCAAATTGTCAGACGTTATAATTCAAGTAAAATCAAAATTTTTGAAAAATTGTTTTTAGTTTAAATTAACTGCTAACTTAAGAAATAGTTATGCCAAAATTATCGACTCGATAGTGTAAATATAAGTTATAAAGTCAAAAAGGCAAGCAAAAGCCGGCAATGGAACAACTAGATGCTGGTGTGTGTCGCACGTGTTTATCGCCTAAAGCGCAGCTTATTGAAATGCAACAAGCTGTTCCTAATTTGGAGGCGATGACATACAAAGATATACTTGATTTTTGCTCAAATATAAATACGCCGGAAGAACAGAGGGGTCGGTCATTGACTAAATGTCCATCGCATATATGTCTACGTTGCAGCAAGGCGCTGGAGGTTTCATATCATTTTTTGAAAATGTTGAGAAATACCGATGCAGTTCTTCAAGATCAGCAACTGGCTACCGATGAACAGACACTTGAAGATGCAATGCTTTATGATGCCAAAAAGAAGGATGCGCCGGCGCTTGTGGTATGTAACGCCTAGTAGAAGAGATGAAGTTAAACCGGCTTTAATAACTAGTTATGTCTTGCAGAGGGTTGCTGTTGTGATGGACAACAAAGAAGCGACAAAACAGAAGCAACAAAGATATATGCCAACAGCATTTGTGAGTGGAGTGCAAAAAGATCTTACCATGGAAGGCAGTCAGATGTTGGAACCATTTACAAATAATGAATCACCATCGAAAGTCTTCTGGAACAACAATGGTTTGCTATTTTAAAGCTTAAGGAAAATATATTTATGCTTAAAAATTGTTCTCTCTTTATTTTCTTTTCTAGTTATAAAATCTGATCTAAACAGCATAAATGAGTTTAAAAATTTCGATTGGATGGATACTGTATCATCTTTTGGTATAAGCGACAATTTTGGAAATTCCGAAGACGAGAAGAACATTAATTTCACTAATAATGGTGAGGTTTAAAACCTTAATTTGTACCTTGTATTTAGCATATAATATAAATGCTGCATATCCATATCCGGTAGCCGTGGAAGATGAATTATTTGCTTCTATCTCTCAAGATCAATACTTTACAGATTCCGATGCCGTTGATTGTTTTGTTAAAATGGAAATTTTCAATCAAAACGAACAAAGTGATAACCTACCAAATAATGTTTTAGCTAATCAAATGAACGGTAAAATTAAATATTTAGCAATATATTTAAAAATATAACTTTCAATACATTTTCCATTATAATTATTTAGTATCTAATGATAATCAGTTAACGGAAGATTTTCTAAATAAAAATTCAATAACAAAATCTGTTGAAAATACAAATAAAGTTTTGACCAAATCTTTGCTGAATGATTTTGAAGATGAACTTAAGGAAAATAGTTTTTATGGTAACTTTTAAGACTGATGATGATGCATGTCTTATTAAAAGGCACCTTTTTAAGAATTATAATGTTTAATTTGTTTTTTTATAATGTTAATAGATGATAGCGAAGTATACTATAGCAGCGAAGACGAATTTAATTACTCAAGTGAAGACGATGAGTTGCCAAATAAGACAATAAAACAACTTGTTTGTGGACTATGCGATGAAGCTTTCACTAATATAAAAGAATATACGAGACACGTGAATCGTCACAATGGTGAGTTGTCGCTGTATTTATTTCATTACAAATTGGAAATTGACGGTAATACATTTGAGGTTATAGTTTTGACAAAACATACTTGAAACAAGAATTAAATGGTTTTAAGTTTATAATGAAAAAAATATTACTCGACAGTTCAAATGCTTGTTAACAAAGTGGTGAGGTATTTGTACAACTTTCGATGCCGGGATATTTGATTTTATCAATTTTAGACATGATGATTTTGTTCAAAATAATATCAAATGCAAAATACCTGAATACCTTGTTGACTCTTGTCTTTTCGCGCTCTTTAAGAAATGTTCAGATTGTGTCTCCTAAAATCAATTCTTCTCAATTTTAAAAACCATTTTTAATTAGATCTGCCAGATTCTGGAATACCCTGCTTAGGGATATGAGGAACTTAAAGGCTTCCTGTAATTTTTTTAAACATCAAATGACACTGTATTTAAGAAACAAAGTTGGACCAAGAGTTTTGGATGTAGAAACTTTTAAATGACAAGTCAAGTGCAAATTTTAGTCGATTATCTTAAAGAAAAGTATATATAATGCAGTTAATCAAAATTTTGGTAAATGACGGACTTTAAGATGATCAGGCTGATAAATCACGGACTAAAGAAGTTTAAAAAAATAATATATGCAACTATTTCGCGGTTTCGTCTGAGGAGGTTTTAAACTTATTTGTGGGCTATTGGTTGGTGTATAGCCCATTGGATGGAGGTTCTAAAATCTGAGATCTTACAACTTTGTTCCAGTGTCTAGTTAGGATTCATCAAATTTGACTATGAGGTATAACTAACATGCACCACTTCGAGAATTAATTCTTAATTGCACGAATTTAAAAAAAGCTGCCATACGCAGAATATGTATCACAATAAATGTTTTTGTGCTTTATTTTATCTCTTTGACAGCTTGATGTAAATTCATTCCATCATTATTTTCTAAAAATCATCATTAATAACTTATTTCCTGTGTTCTAAATAAGTTGTTTGTCAAAAGTTACTCCTAAGAACTTGACCTCATTTGAAAAAGCAATAATCTTTCCGTCTAGTGTGGGCTTTGTACGATGTTAGAGCTTCTTTCTATAAACAATTACTAGTACGGCTTTTCCAGAATTTATAGTTAAGCCTTTGTTCTGACACCATATATTTGATATGCGTATGGGGCCATATGGCCCTATGGGGCACTTTGTATTCTGCCCGATATCGTTGGTGCATGATAGTCCGGATAAGTGATAACCAAGTCATTCGCATATATCTAGTAGCAAGGCCCTGATTGTTCAGCTCTTTATGGAGTTCATCAACTACCAATGTCCGCAAAAGTGTGAATGTTAGTGAGATTATAGTGTGGACAAATTTGTAATCATTAGACAACTTAATACACAACTATTGGGTTGGTGTTAAGAGGAAAGTCCTCGAAATAAAATCCTTCAATAAAAGTTGGTTTGTCGAACAGTACAGTACGTTTGGAATCAAAAGCTCAAAATAGATGCCAGAACTTGATTGACTTGATATAATGACGAAAAAAAATTTAAAAATCTTTTTTATGACAAATTTATTTTAACTTTATAAAGTTAAAAATTTATTTTTACCTATTTTAGACATTATTCCAGTTCGTTGCAAACATTGCAGTTACTTTAGTTGCTATCCTGATAACATGCGTAAGCACTATAAAAAGGAACATTGCGTACAACCGACAAATGTCATGCTTAATGGTCCAATACATCGTAAGTTTAACTGCAGAAAATTTTTTGAAAAGTTTTTTTTTTTATGAATATAAATGTCTTAATTTAGCACATAAGCTACCGGAAAAACAAAAATTTAATCGTAAGTAATATTTAAAGGAAAATGTTTCATGCAAATAACTTACCTTCCTTTGCTTTTCACAGCAAAAACATATCAATGCACAAAATGTACCAAAACATCTAATAACCGAAGAGATATTAAACTGCATCTATTAAGGCAACATCATGTTATGAACAATGCAGGCAAGTGAACGCATATTTCTTATACAAATTTTATATATTTTTTTATAAGTTAATATTTATCTTTATGCGCTAATTTATATATCTTTTAGATAACTTAATTCTAGCCAATTATAATTGTCCCGAATGCCCGAAAAGTTTTAAATATCGACATGCCATGCGTCTTCATTTCATACGCGCACATGGCAAACAAAAAGATGAACCACCTGCGCCCGGGGAAACCTTTCAATGCCAGACATGCGGTAATTAAGAATCAAGTGCCTAACAATATCTTTATTAAACAAATTTTGCTCTGCTTTAGCCAAAGTATTTCCACGCAAACAAAGCTTGTGCAATCATCGGCGTTTCTGTGAAGGTCCAGCTAATATTTTCTGTAATCTATGTAGCAAATATTACAATTCTGTGCGAGTGTTCGAACAGCATTTGTTCAAAGAACATGCTGTAGAAATGATACATGAATGTGAGATTTGTGGCAAAACTTTTAAGACTGCCAAATATTTGTCGAATCATCGTAAACGTCATTCGGAACGTATTTTTCAGTGTCAGCTATGTCCCAAGACATACGTCCATAAATGTGAACTTAGTGTGCATATCGATCGCATACACAATACCGAAACGAAGGCGCTGTGTGGTACCTGTGGTGCTGCTTTCACCAATCAAACTGATTTGCATGCTCACGAAACCAAAGAACACTTCAAGAAGCTGCATAGTTGCTCGCACTGCGGCTTCAATACCACAACGGTTTCAAGATTAAAGCTACACCAGTACTCACACATTGGTATGCCGTACAGATGCACCATGTGCGACAAAGGTTTTGCATTCAGGGTCTTGTAAGTTTTGCTTTTTTGTGTTGTTTTTATCTAAGTTAACAATATGCTACTGCATTTCTCTTACAGCATGCGTCGCCACTCGCTAACCGTGCATAAAATTACGCTTAGCGATACTGAGTTGGCTAACATGTTTCGCAAGAATATGGGCTATCCAAGTCGCTATGATGTTTTCTCAAATGCTGATTATACGTTGGATATACCGGAAGTTACAGAAGAAGACATTGAGCGGGAACTCTCGGAGTTTGGTCTAAATTTCGATGATATTATGCGTGATATTTTCGACGAAAAGGAGTTGAATAATGATGTTTAGATTTTCTTTTATTTATAATTATTTTTATATTTTCTATAAACCAGTATTAAGATGTGTGTTAAGAAGCAGTCAAAAGTACTTATTTTGTATTTTCTTTCTTTTTTAGTTATTTTTATTTATTACCAAACAATTGCCGAATTTCTCACTAAAATGTGAAACTTTTAAATTTATTTCATCAAACTACTCTTAAAAACTTAACTATGGCGGAACTTCATGTCGAAAATTTGTATGTAACAACACTTTCGATAGGTTATAAAACATCACATTTCCTTGAAATTTTATTGCTTTCCATAACATTTTGACACATCGATATTTCGTATCGTCATTGAGTTACTTAAAAATAATCATCATCAAGTATTTCTACTACATAGTTAACATTTAGCTATTTTTTGTTTGAAAAAATTGTTATTTCAATTTTAAAAATTTATTTTTTTTTACTTTAAAAGTTTTCTACTTTTTGTTAAACGTTTGAATTTTCTTTTTTTTTTTAAACAATCCTATTCTGGATAATTATTTATAAGTAATACTGTTGAATATTCATGTATAAATTCAAAATTTATGCAGGATAAGATAAAAGTAGAAATTGTTTTTCGTTATATTTATATTTCAAAATAAAGTTCAAGAAAACTCACTTGTTTTTGTTGCAGAGTAACTTTATTTTTTTTTGCAGCAAACTAGATATTATATAGGATTGATTTAAATTTAAATTAATTAACACCTTGCAAGAATTTCGACAGGAAATCAGTTGGTTTTGGCTCCTCCGATTCCTTCCAATAACGCATTATATGACCCTTCTGCTTCCAGATCGCAATGGTTTCCTTTAGTTCCATTTGACCCTAAAAAATAAAGAAGATGCATTAGATGGGATATATTAAGTAACTATATATATAAATAAATGAGTAATCTAATTGTTTATGTAACGCTTTTCCGTATGCAAGTTTTTGAGAAATTCTTAAGTTCAATTTTTGTTTAAAGAAAACCTTTAATGATGAATGTTAGTTCATTTCATTTGTGTACTATGAGCTGCTACAAACGGGTGAAACTATCACATGACAACTCTACCGAACGCAATTGATGCGTTTGAATCGAGTATTGAAGCAAAAACCAGGCAGAATACGAGTAAAGGCACGAAAAACTAATTTTGCAACATGACAACGCTCGGCCACAAGTTGCGCATCCGGTCAAAACATACCTAGAAACGCTGAAATGTGAAGTCCAACCCAACCCGCCGTATAGACCAGACATTGGCTTCAGACTGCTATTTGTATGAATTTGTATCCAATTATTAACAATAAAGCCTCAAACTTAAAAAAAATTCACATTTCCACTCTATTCTTCCCTTGAACCGAATTCTTTATTTGAAGAGTTTTCGCAAGTTTCTTGATGATAAAATATTAATGATATTATAAAACAAGTAAAGAAAGCCAAAAGCCCTGAAATCACTGAACCTAGCTGAACTTTCAATATATAATAATAGTTTGGGAATTGGGCGTGTCCGTGGGCGAACGAAGATCAATTCTTAGTTCTCAATTCTTAGTTCGAGCTATCTTTCGTTAGGAAAGTACATGATTCACCAAACAAAATAACTAACAATACCATAAGCGGTTCCTTTTAACATGAAGTTCTAATGCCATACTTATCAAACGCTTTAGAAATATCTAAATGCACAATTTTGCTGTCATTGCAGTGCACGCTTTTTTTCAATTTTTCGGTGATGAACGCTAAATGGTCACCATCAGAGCGGATTCTATGGCAATTATATGGGCAGTCACAGCAATTCGTTGTGCTCCAAATAGTTCATAAGGTTGAATTTTATTATGCTCTCCATTGGCGGCGTTTGAAGCTTACACCTTTTTTGGTACTCGTTGAACAAGATGGCAAAGTTCCTGTTTTGAAATAGATGCGATAAAGGTTGCGTAAAGACCAGGCTTTAGAAGAAGATGAGCGGAAGTTAGTTATAAATGTGTTTTACAGAATCTCAAGCGAATCCAATGACCTTATAAACAGAGAAGTCGTGATTACGACTTCACTTCGTCATTAGATACTACAAAGACTTGCTACTGCTTGAATTGGTTCTAATTTTAATTGATAATTTAAATTCCTGTTTGATTCTCACCTTAATAATCAGCATATCGATGACACGAACATCTGTTACATTGCGATGCTTGTCGTATTGTTCACGCAGCTTGGCTCGGCACTGTTGTACGGACATTGGGATGTCATACTCCATAACTAAAAAAATAACAAAAAACACATCGTTAGCAAGAGTCCTCTAACTAGAAACAATTGGTTGGAATCGCAATTTAATGCCTTTTCAATATAACGATGACATAACAGCGACTTCTCACAGCAACAAGCAAAACATTACTTTGGCGCTTTACTGAACTTACCAACGTAAGGCATCTGACGATACCAAGCCTTGTACAGGTTCAAGGCACGCCTGCGAGCCTCATCGTGGTCAACGGACAGTATGGGACGCACATACTGCACGGTTTTCTTAACAGCTTCTCGTCCTGCCATGTTAGTGAATTGCACTTGAAATTTTATTTTTTCTAAATACAAAGAATAAATTTGGCGACAGTTCAGTGACAGTTAACAGCTGATTGTTTGAAGTAACTTAAACTTGGCAGCATTGTAGGAGTTGGTAAAGCTGCCAACTCTACATTCGTATAAGTTTTCACTCAAGATTTTGCTGGTACTAAAAAAAACTCAATGGCAAGGGTTACATTCAGCGCGGTTCAACAGTTGTGGTAGCGATGCCCAGGTGAGCGCTGTTTTCGATGAATGGGTTGCTACGTGAAGCGGCAGAAAAGTTGATGAATAGTTTTTCAAACTAACGAGAAAAAACAACTTTTAGCCAAATTTTGTGTAGATATTAATAATTTTGAATGTTTCTGATGAAAAATAATTGTGTACATTAGGGTTTTTTAATACGAGGTATAATTTTAAATGTAAAACGCAATATTTTTATAGGAGTTGATAATTTTATTTTAATCCAAACTACAAACTTTGAGATGCAACAAAATATCTGCCAAATGTCCGCCGCAGCTGTTCTAGCCTATGGCTATTCTTTTTTAACGTCTAACGATTCAGCTAGCACAGAAAAATGATGACACCAAACAACATCGCCACTCCAAAAACCACAACCAAACTGTCACTGACAACAACTGACAATTGGAAATGACATAGTAAAAATCAAGCTTAGAATAGTTTTAAACTTAACGGCTTTCCTTTCGCCTAAATATAATCTCGTTGGCAATTTTTCTGAAAAGAATGGCTTGTAGTAAATGCAAAAATTTTTAAAAAATGACTTGTAGAGAGCACTATCGGTGTACTACTATGCAATGTTTTTTAAAGTCTACATCACAGTTCTAGAACGAAAATTCGGAAAACAAAAATAATCCAAAGTTCCGGACTAACACAAAGATAACTTAGAATTTTTGATTTTCTTAAGGAATTGGGAAGTCTTAAGAGGGAAACGGGTCGGGAAATTGATTTTTCTAATTTACTGATTTTTCTAAAGCTACAACTTATAAGAAATATTGTGACAAAAACTTGAAGTCATTAGGAGAAAAAGTTTTTGAACTATAGACAATTGACTCTTTCTATGTCGATCTCTTTGTCCATTTTATTCATGTATCAAACTTTAATAGAGTTTTTCTCAAAATTTGTTTTTAAGTCGGTATTCAAAATTTCTCGAAAAAATTTGCACTGACTTTGCCCCAACTTTGCACACTTCTTTTACATACTTAACACTCAGTTCTGAACAAAATAAAGAAACAGTTTCGATAGTATCGTAAGTGTAGACGTAGAATTCCGTTTAAGTTGTAACCTCTTGTACTTTATCTCTTTGGTTCAATAGTTTTGTTCATTTTGCACGTATTTTTATTGATCTTCCAAAAATTAAAAAAATAAATGGATAACACTCAATTATGGACTACTTATCGAGGCCAAACAAAGAAAAAGTTAAAAGTAAGTATGATTAAATGAGCAAGCAAAAAGAAACAAGCAAAATGTCAAATTTTTTCGATCATTTTGTTAAGTTTGACAGGTTGAGTTCATTGACTTAGTTGAAAAGAAGGCGAAGCAAATGCACTTTCCATTGGTGCCACTTTCGTCTCTGCCAGATATATAGTTTGCGAGCTACAGTCAGTTTAACTACTTATTTCAAATTAAAATTAAGACCCCGATTTTTAAAAAATCGTATGGTTACTATATTTCTCGCTGAGCACATGTCCTTTCCTCTCGTCTCTGTCTGATATTTAGTTTGCTAGCTACACTTTCTGTTCGATGCATAGTTTGCAAACTACACTAGCTAGTGCTAGTGGGATGTGGAATCCAAATTAATTTGCATTATAAGCAAAAATTAAAATTTTATGCCATCTATTGGGTAAAAGCATAAAAAGAAATATGATCCAACTCGTTTTTTTCATAAGAGTTAAATCTAACCGGATCACTGAACCATTTCGTTAAATTTGACAGATTGAGTTCATTGACTGAGTTGAAAAGAGGTTCATGACCTCTGGTTTCAAAATAGAGCACTTAGTATACTAGAACAATAGTGCATACATAAACCCAATGCGAACTAATGCTTACAATGCTGCCAGCCAAGGCGAACCAATCAGTTCGTGCAAAACCAAAGCATAGACCCCTTTTACATTGATCAAGACTTGAAAGCAAGTTTTTTTGACGTTTTCTTTTGAACTTGACGAAACCTTTTACATTGGTCAAGACTTGAATTCAAGTTTGTTTCTTCTTTGTTTGCTTTCTATGAAATAAAAACAGCAAATAGAAGCAAATCAAAAATTGTTGTGGCTTAAAAACAACAAATAATGAATTGTTAAACATAAAATAATAACAATACCAAAAAATATGCTCTGCATAAATGAAATATCATAAATTTATAGCTGCCGCTCAACAAACGCACGTTGATATGCGAAAAATAAAATAAAGAGCACAGCCAACAACGCGAAAATAACATAACGAACACGAAAAAATTGACGGTACAGCTTCAATGTTCTTTTCCCCTTCCGTCGCTTCCGAAGTGCGGCGAATTGCCTACAAGCTCACAGAATTGATTTCAAGTCTTGATCAATGTAAAATGGGTCATACAAGCATAAACAACGAAAGAAAAACAAGAAAGCAGCAGGCACATAAGCAGCTGATGATTGATTTTCTTATATAAAAACATGAATTTTTCTTCTTATATTTTATTATTTTGTGACTTTAATATAATAGTGACAAAATCCAAAGTTAGATATTCATTCAGCGCAGGATATATCTGATATTTAAGTGTATATATTATCTTTGAACGAAGAGTATTAAAGGCTGTAGGTATACCCTAAAGTATTCGCCAAAAACGTTGCCTAATGACCTTGAAAAAATCTGTTAAAACGACCCCATACAAACCGCGCTGTAAGACGTAATTCTACGTCAAAAGTTTTTTCAGTTACAACCTATTTTTGAGTCAACGAAAAACAGCAAGTTTTGACAAAAATCAGAGTTCTTCTATTTCATCTCTCACCAAAAACTCAAAAATGAATATATTGTTATTTCCTTCTTTCAAATCTAAGATGAATAAATGTACATTTGATTTAATGTGATTTCTATATCTTCTTGGTTTTTTTTCAAACCAATCAATTATGAGTTATACAGACTACCGCTTGGAAAAATTTTTTGAGGTGACTCGGTTCTCAGTACTATCCTTTTTTTCCATCCTTTTTAGGTTTAGAGTAATTTTCAATTGATTAGTGTATTCTTGCTCAAGTTAAAAACCTTAAAGACACGCTACAGTAGAAGAACAAAAATGTTTCAAAAATTAAATCAAAACTTTTTCAATAATTTGTTTTACCTTTGGAGATCCCAATTAGAGTGTCCCAGATGATAACAAATTTTGTTAAGAGGAAGTTCGTCGGTAAAAAAAATAAAATTTTCATAACTAATATGTCATAATAAGTATACGCCAAAATCGTTCGGTACTACCAGAATTAGATAACATTTATTCTTATTTAACAATTAATATAGGCAAAACAGGTGAAAAGCATTTTTTTCCATGAACATTTTTGGTAGCGGTATCGAAGAAAAGCAAAATTATAAGTAAAAAATATGGTTTGCTTTAAGAATTTCAGATTATTGGTCCGACATTGCCCAAAAATATAATTTTTGTAGAGTTTTGAAACCAAAAAAATTTCATCTTTATTAATTATATGGGGTTTTTAAACGCATACGTTTAAACACTATAGTGTATTTGGTTTTGTACTGTATATTTGTGATAAATTTGATATTTGTAGTAAATTTTTAATATTTCCATGCAAATACACGATTTTGAAATAAAACGGCTCACTAGCCATATTTTTTATATGAATTTTTCGTGTTCAAATTTCGCCAAAAATTTACATTTCACAACTGAAGTGAGTGTATTTGATAAATATATCACAAACATTTGTACTTTTATGCTTAACAAAATAAGAGTTTCTCATATAAATTGTAAATAATGAGATAAATTGTCTTAAATTAAAAAGTTTGTAAAAACATTCAAAACCATTAAAGTACCCCCTTAAAGCCACAGCAGCTAACAGTAGTCACCGAAAGCTTTTAACGACTCTCAAAAATATTTCTACATGCCGATTGTGAACTTCTATCTTTGAAATCGCATGTTGGTGCTAAATGCTCGTTATAAAAGATATCGTATCTATGTATATTAGTGACATACACACGAGCAGAGCAAGCACTCTCATAAAAGGCATCTGACTTCTTCGACCGTGTTTGTGTTTAGACTTCCTCTACAAGATTGGACCGTTAAAATTTATTTGTAATGCTTCTTTTTTAGAGAATAAAACTGGAGAAAACAGTTTTAATATCCACAAATAATTCTCAGATTTTTTTAGATCTTTGTCAGATTTAAATGTTCATTGAAATCTATAAAATGTTGTTTAAATGTATTGAGGTCTATGAGATAGACTTCAATATCAACTTTAACTTCCTTCCGTATAACTTTATCGTGAAAATTTAACAGTTTTAAGTAAAAAATTGCTCTAGTATATTTTAACCCTTATTAGGCACAATGGGATCATTTACTCCAACTTTTTTGTGTTTTGTACTAAAGTTTTTTAACTCAATCAAATTTTTTCTCTATTAAACTTCTATTTCATCGATACTACAAAATCTCAAACCTCATAACATCGATGTCACAATCATATAATCGATGTTTTTAAATTTAATTTTTTATTAACGCTTTCAGAAAGTATTTCACTAAATTTTAAAATTTTCTCAAAAGGAATATTGTGATAATCTGATTTTACAAACTATTTTTTAAATATGTATGATCATTAAGCTGCGTTTCCATGCGATCTTATCTTATGTTTTCTTATCCCATTTTAAGTAAGATAGAAAAGGGAAGCGTGCCCTATTTTCTCTCTATAAATGCCATCTATATCCATCTCGCTCATTATACATAGTAAATGAGTTCGATATAGGATAAGGTAAGATGAAATAAGAAAAGAAAAGAAAAGAAAAGAAAAGAAAAAAAAAGAAAAGAAAAGAAAAAAAAAAGAAAATTAAAGAAAAGAAAAGAAAAGAAAAGAAAAGAAAAGAAAAGAAAAGAAAAGAAAAGAAAAGAAAAGAAAAGAAAAGAAAAGAAAAGAAAAGAAAAGAAAAGAAAAGAAAAGAAAAGAAAAGTTTCACATGGCAACGCGACTCTCATTGTGGAAGCTGTATTCGAGAAGGTATTAGATCTAAAAGTATTTTGAAATCATTTTGACGTCTGCCAGTGGTTTTTATATGAAAAATAATTTTTTTTCAATTCTTATCAAGGCGAAATATCTCCGAAGTGCCAAACTTAGAATCCACACCATCGGACTTTTGAAGACCCTTTAACTTACAGTCTAGATTTGGGTATATTTTCTTACTTACTTAGATGGCGCTTACCGTTGCACTATGGGAAATTTTACCCTATTTTGAGGCCAAAATTCGAAAATTTGAAGTATCCGCTTAAAACTTGATCCATTACTTAAATTAGAAGTATAAGGCTTGCCTTACAAAAATAGGATGTACCATAGCAGTGGTAAAACACATTATCTAAAAACAGAGTTTACTTTTGTATGCTTTGGAGTATTCCCTGCTAGATAAAACCAAAAATAGAAATATTCAAACAAGTTGAAAGATTGACTTTTGGCCTCAAAATGGGGCCAAATTTCCCAATGTGCGTTGGTCGGTTTTGGCCTGGTCTAAGAATTTGTGCCAGCCTCTTTTGTCGTGCGCTTGCTGGTACCAGTTGGAAACTCCAAGCGTTGTCAGGTTATCCAATGCCTGGTCTTTCCAACGGAGATGCAGTCTTCCTCGTCTGCGTTGGCCACCGCTGGGTATCGAATGGAATAATTTTTTTGCTGGAGCTTCGTCGTTCATTCTCTCGACATGATCTAGCCAGCGAAGCAGCTCTATTTTAATACGCTTGACTATATCGATGTTGGCATATAGCTCATACAGCTCGTGGTTCCATCGTTTTCGGTACTCGCCATTGACGCAGATTGGACCATAGATCTTGCGAAGGATTTTTCTCTCGAACGCTCCCAAAATCCTTTCATCAGTGCTGCTCAACGTCCAGGTTTGTGATGCGTATAGTAGGACGGGCATGATTATTGACTTATAGAGCGTCAGTTTTGTTCGTCGAGAGAGAGCTCTGCTTCTCAATTGCCTACTGAGTCCAAAGTAACACCTGTTGGCAAGAGTTATCCTTCGTTTAATCTCAATACTGATATCGTTGGAGAAGTTAATACTGGATCCCAGGTAAACAAAGTCTTTCACTACCTCAAAGGAGAGGTTGTCAACAGTGATGTGGTTTCCAAGACGCTGGGACTGTTTGTTTGCTGACACAAGATACTTCGTTTTATCTGCGTTCACTGCAAGACCCATTCGACTGTACTCTTTTTCTAGCCTGGAGAATGCTGCACTGAATTCGCGCGTATTTTGGCCAATGATGTCAATATCATCAGCATACGCCAGCAGCATAACACTCTTATCGAAAATTGTGCCGCTGCGTCTCAGGTCAGCAGCTCGGATGACCTTCTCCATGACTATATTAGTAAAGTCGCACGATAAGGAATCACCTTGTCTGAAACCTCGCTTGGTATCGAACGGAAGGGAGATGTCCTTCCCGATTTTCACTGCGCTGATGGTGTTGTTCAGTGTCAACCTACAAAGACTTATTAACTTCGCAGGAATACCAAATTCAGACATCATGGAGTATAGGTGACTCCTTATATGACACTGTCGAAGGCGGCTTTGAAATCGACAAAAAGATGGTGTGTGTCGAATTGTTTTTCGAGGGTCTTTTCCAAGATTTGTCGGAGTGTGAAGATCTGGTCAATGGTGGACTTTCCAGGTCTGAAGCCACACTGATAAGGTCCAATCAGTTGGTTAACAATGGGCTTCAGTCTTTCACACAATACGCTCGACAGGACCTTATATGCGATATTAAGAAGGCTAATCCAACGGTAGTTGGCGCAAATGGTGGGATCGAACAAAGAACATTGTTGTTGTAGCAACCTGTTTGGGTTCACAAATTATTTGGCATCAAGCTCTAAATATAATTCTTGAAAAATATGTTTTTCAAGTATTATAAACTAATATAATAATTAATATTGCTTTTTCTCTTGCTAAAGTTTAGAGAGCAGAAGGGGGCAAGCGCTGCTCACTATCCCTATGTGTGAACGCTCATGGCTACAAATATGTCTTGTGGGTGCAAGTTTTTAACATGTTCATACCAACAAGCCGCAAATTTATTTCAGCGACTGAGTACAAATTCAAAGCTTAACGTGTTCGCATGCGCAGCAGGAGAAAAACTGCAAAACTAACAAATACAAATAAAAACAAGTGAGTTTTGGTGTCGAAAAAGTGATTTTAACTCATTAAAAACAACAATTAAAAATCAAACAAAAAGCAATAATAATAAAGAGGACAACGAACGAAAAAATAAAGTGAATTCATATATAAGAAAATAAATTCATTATGCAAATAATAAATAAGCAGCATATCGGAACTTTATGAGTAACAGCTAAAAATTAAATAAAAAATAATAAAAATATAAAAATAACAATAAAAGGCAAATAAAAATTATATAAAAAAAAATTAAAGAAATGTACATGAAAATCTTAAACAAAATACAAAACAACAACATTAAGAAATAAACAACAACGGCAGGAAGGCGCAGTGAGCGCAATAGAAAGTGCGAGTGAGTATTGAGCGAGTGAGCGAGATAAAAAAAAAATGAAAAAAGAAAGCTTCAACAACGACAAAACTCAGAGTTATTTAAGATTTTATTTTGGAAACTCTGGCTGCTGCTGCTGATAAGCAGCAGCAAAGGCAGCGGCAACTGCTTGTGTGCGATACAGCGCATCCGACGGATATGTTATAATGAATTGTATTTTTAGAATAAAACAATGTAGGCAAAAATATGTACTTAGTTGGAGCTGGCTGATAAAGGTTTTATTTGTACACAGTTGCTTGTACGTTGGTCGACTTGGTTAAGTTAATTTTCGGTTTAGTTAATTTTCGGCTATATCGGTTGGTGTTGTATTATTTGTTGTTAGCGCAGCGTAACTCACTTTCGTTTCTTGGTGCGAATGTAGTTGTTGTTATTGTACAGAAGTTGTTCTGCTAGCATAGCTGCAGCTATGAGCAAAGCTTTAACGATCTGGCTAACTTGACGGAATCTTGGTAGCTAGCTTTAAGCTAATTACTGTGCAAACAACAACAATAACAACAACAACAACAAGACAAGTTGGCCAAATGTGTGAAGTGACTGTCAACACATATGAGAGTTTGAGTATGTGTGTGTGTGGTGTGCTTGTGTGAATGTGTCGCCATATTTTTGTGTTTTGTATATCTTTTTAAAAAGCTGCCTTTTTAATCGTCAGCGCCTTAACTAGCTACGTAAAAGCATTTCTGCGCAGATACCGTTTAACTGTGCGTTAGCACGCTCGCACTTTTTTTGTTAGTTACTGTTAAATAAATACATACAAACAACGCTGTCGCTAGGTTTTATTAATGAACAGGTAATAAAAAGCACAACAACAACAGCAACAAAAATAACAACAACAACACCATCACCAACACTAGTTAACGAAAACATTAATAACAGCAAAACTAGCAATAATCAAATCGATAGATACGTTATTTTTATACATATATTTTATTTTAACTACTTCTCCTACTTCGTCTTCTTCTTCTTATTCCTTTTTCTTCTTATACTACGTCTATTTTTCTATTACTTTATCTACTACTTTTTGTGTGTGTCTCAAATGTTTTTTTTTGCATTGCTGCTGCTCTTGCCTGGTTTTGCTGCCACATTGTCGTTTAGTAACATTTTGGCTGCGATTCGCTTTGGTCTAAATTAACTTAACTGCTTTTGCTTCGAGTTTTCTACATACGTTCAAATACAATTCTTCTATTTTTTATTACGGTCTATAAAATTGATTCTTGAATTTGTCGTTCGTCGTTTGTAGTTTGTCGTTTGATTGTTCGGTGCTCTGTTCCATAGCCTAGCAACGTTTTCATTAACAATTTTTATGGACTGCACCCTCGACGTTTCGGCCAATATTTGCTGCTGCTGTCATCCTCCGTTGTCCGTGACTTTGTTTTTTCCATACCGTTAACTGGTTTCTTTTTTTTTAAATTGTTGTTATTGTTGTTGTGGCGCGTGTTAATTTCGTTCACCTGTTGAAAAGTTGGCAACAACAACTTAACTGCAACTTTTTAAAAACTAACAGCAAGAACTAGAAAAATTAAAATTTTTTTAATAAAAAAGTGTTAAAGTAAAAAAATACATTTTTTACAGTTACAAAAATAAAAAAAAAATAAGAATTAACGAACTTGTTAACAAAACTCGTTTGTCACGTACGCTATTTGACAAAAGTGTGCAAATAATCTCTTGGATTTTTTGATAACAACAAGGAACAACAAAACTTCATAAACTTTTTGAAGGTGAGTTTGTAAGCAGTTATAAAATAGATTTATTTCATCAGAGAAACATTAAAAATTTAAAAAAAATTTTGTAAAATTTAAAAAATAAAATTGTTAATATAATGCAAATTCGAAACACTAAGTAAAGTTTAATTTCTACCGCAATATTGTTCTTTTTAAGAAAAAAAAACAAACACTGAAATTAGCTTGAAAATATTTTCATAGGTCCATTCTAGGTCTTTCTATTAGAGCCTTTAAATTTCTTGTTTTTCAATATTTTTTTCACCAATATTTTTCAAATTATAAATCTATAAACCTGTGCTTGACTAGTCTTGCTGTATGCTTTGGATCATTTGCCCTGTTGTAGTATTCATGTCACAGGCATATTCCCAATCGAATAACACAGCATCACATTTTTCAGAATGTCAATATAATGGAACACCACGCCATGACATGGCACTACAAATCATGATACTTCCTTCACCATTCTTCAGAGCATCTTGAGTGTAATTTGACCTCGGCCGGTGGACATACTTTTTCCCATCAGCAGGAACTCTTTAACTCTATATTAGTTTCGTCGGAAAACAAAACATTTTTTCAATCCCTCACAGTACAATCATGATACTTTTTTGCAAACTTAAGTCATTTCCTGCAGTAACGTTCATATAGTATCGGCTTCTTGCAAGAAATCCTTCCAAAAATACCGCCTTCACATGTTTTAATATTGTATCTACTAAAGGGGCAGCTTCGTTTTCACCATAACCATCCGAACTTGCCCTGCTGATTTTTGGGAAATTTATTCGATGCTCGGATGATAATATTATTTTCGCAAGCTGTTATAAAGGGGCTTCGCTACTTCCGTAGAACCTTCTCAACACTCACAATTTTTTAAAAACAGCAGAGCAGTACCCACCATGGCTTTCGAATCCTTTAAAGCTGCGGTGTTTTGTCGACATGAGCTTCCATTTTGGAGTACTTGAATAATTACTTTTCGTGTACTGAAGTCACAGGATTTATTTTTACCAATTCTAATTAACAACAACATAGTTGTAAAAAAACTGCTTACTACAAAAAATTATAAAAAACTTTTATTTTTGATTTTTATGCAATTAATTCAAATTGTATAACTGTATTTTATTAAATGCACGATCAGCTTTTCAACTTATTATTAAATTGCACCTTGCATAAATAACGGCAAAAAAGTGATGCCAAACTTGTGTTTTGAAAGCACCAGGGTTGCGTTAAAGAAAAAGTCTCCATACTTAGGGTTATGCTACATGCTTGAAATTTTTTTAATGCATGTTTTACTAATGTACCTTATTAGCCGTAAGCTACAAATTGTTTTCAATGCAAAAATGTGTCAAATTATAATAAAAAACTTAGTATACTTCTTTTTTAAAGTTAGATAATAAAGTAAAGTCTGTGGTGACCGTGGCATGTACGTTAAGTGTGTGACTTAGCATGCTCGGAGCCCGAATTCGATCCCCAGTCTCAGCAAAAGTTTTTTTTCAATAAAAAAATGTTTCTGATCGGTACCAGCTCTCTGCAGACAATGGCAAACCTCAGAGAGTAAATAATGTCATGCAAAGCTTCTTGAGAATATGAACTGTAGCCGTTCGGAGTCGGCATCAAACATGTAGGTCCAGCTCTCGGTCAATTGTGTGCAAACATTTAATAACACTCACACAACACAATTGTTCATTAGAAGCTCGGTCAGAGTCCTTTGAAGGGCCAATTTGTTTTTGTTATAATTAAGAAAAATTGTATTCATTATTTTTCAATAATTTTTGCTTCATTAGTACACGTAATCCTTTCGAATTATTTTGAAATATAATATATTATATTTGGAATATATACATTCGAATGGTTGCATCGACCGGTTCCAACCTAACCTAATATTGCAGCACAGTTCCAATGGTTTCGGTTCTTATTTTAATAAAATCGCGAATATTATGGCGTTGTTCGTTGTTGTAACTGGATTATCGCCATAGCATCGATTTTTAACTGTGACCTTCTTATAAATACTAACTGCCTAATTGCACCTTAAGTGAAATCCTCGGTCCTACTGGGGCATCAGTCTCGTTCGAGTGCTTAGAAAGGTACTTGAGACGAACATGGTGGAACGGCTGAAGGAGTGCGACGCTGCGCAGGTTTACGAGAGGTAATTCGGGTTTCGAAAAGTCAAGAGCGTCAAAGATGCCTGACTACATGTTAGAAGCACCGTAAATGAGAGTAGCTCCTCATATTTTTTAGGGCTGTTCATTGATTTTATGGGTGCTTTTGACTTTATATGTTGGGAAAGGGTGTTAGATAGGCTTGGGGAAATGGGGTGCCGTGCATTTAAGCTTTGACAGAGCTAATTTCTCTAGAAAGGAGGCGTGCGTAAAAGGTGTAAGTCAAACAGTAGGGATAGCTGTTAACGGTTGTCCGCAGGATGATTGTCCGCAGGCCTCTATATGTGGGTCTTTACTTCTGGAATATGACTGAAGTCAAATACCTTGTGATAAAAATGAATGAGAGGATGAATTTCTTGGTGGACCTTGAAAAGTTAAGAGAGCGTCTGTTGGCAATGGGTAGGGCGAGTGCGCATAATTTTAAGGAGTGACTGGGGAGTCAGCAGGCAGGCTGTCCGTCTCATTTATGATGGACTATTTGTTGCTTGTTCATCTCATGGCTCAACTGTGTGGCGAGACATAGTCAATACTGCTGTGGTCTATCGAAAGACAATCTTTTGTCAGAGAGTTATCTTGATTGTATGCAAGTTTGTCGTATGAACTCCATGGATACCCTTCAGATTTTGATGGAGATACTTTCCTTTGATTTTGTAGTAATGCAATTAAAATTGCGCGCTGCTTCTTGTTGACTAGTTAGATGGTGTCAGACTCAAAATGGTAGAGTTATGGTATAATAACAGCAGTTCGGAATATCAGCAGTTCGGAATTAAGATTTTCTAATTATTGTTGTTGTATTATTGTATCATGGGTAGAGTAACCTACCAGTTTGTACGTGACGTGACTTTTGTGGAATAATTTCGCGTGTGAGGTGTTAACAAGACGGCGTATAAGGTTGAATGATTATTAATTACTATTCATCTGACTGTTGATCCGCAGATCTGACTTCATGGATCTTTTTTGAAGGGTTGTTCTGGCAGAATAACAGAATTATTATTCATTCTGGTCACCAGTCCGGAGCTTTGATGAGCTCAAATGGTCGATGAGCCTGCTACGAGATTGAAATATATATATACTGACAATGCTCACAATTGCTTTGACCTTCGAGTACCTCCCTTGGACCTAAATGAAATCTTTAAATGACTTTGTATGGCAGGTCTTAAAAAACTTTGGTCAGAAGGTTAGAAAAATAAATTAAAAGACATACTGAAAATGATTGAAATCGGTTAGGTACCTTATAGGTACCTATATTGTAATATATAGGTGACCCATATTAAATATTTAAATGATTTTGTATGGCTGGTATATACAAAAATTGCCCGATCTTAACAAAACTTGGTCAGAAAGCTACACAAATAGAGCAATAAATGTGTACTGAAAATGGTTACAATCGGTTAGACCCCAAAGGTACCTCACTTAGATCTATGAAAAAGTTTTAAAAGATTTTGTATGGCAGGTACATACAAAAGATGGCTGTTCTTAGCAAAAATAAGTCAGAAGATTTGATAAATAGACTTAAAGTTTCTGAAAAGCTGACTGTCGGTAAAAGGGTAACTCCCTTGAACCTTTATTTTTACTCCAATAAGTTCCCTCATAGCCCCTGCAAACATTTGGAAAACGATAAAATGAGAATTTGAATTATTTTTTGAAAAAACCGTTTAGTATTTTAGAAAAAGAGATTTTGGAAAACCCGATTTAACCGACCCTTTTTGGTCGTATATACTGGAAAATTGTAACCAAAAGTCAAATGAAAAGTTTGTATTCCATATTTCTGTGTAAAATTATCTAATAAACAAACTAAAGCCTTATTTGGAAAAATTTTTGAAAAATCCCGTTGCGACATCTGAAAAAATTGCCAAAAACCATGTTTTGGCTTCCTACTGTTTGGTTTTGGTTCTACCAATTTGAAATTTTGCTTAGGACATTTTTGTATTGAATTATCCGATGACCAAAAGTTCCTTTAGTTCTAATCACCGCAAAATTTCTGTTAACGAGATGTATTATAAAAAAACATTTTTATTGAATTTTTTCGTCACAAAGGTACCAATAGTTCCACATATCATCTAAGTGTAACCAAATTTATAATCTTTTCCTTTCAATTGATATAAACAGAAAGAAAAGACGTGAAAAAGTTCAATAACCTTGCATTATAATTACATACATATTGACACTAATTTATTTTTGCCATCAAAACCCGCCATGCAAGTTAAAATACTGTATTCGGCCTTGATTGAATATTACTCATTTCGTGTTGGACTGTTTTAACTAAAAGTTTGAATTTTCGGAAAGACCATTTTATACAGTTAATATCGCAAATAATTGAGGAAAAATTGTGCTATAAAAATTAATAATGGAAATGCCATTAAAAAATACAAGGGGAATATCAATCATTCATAATTCTTGTCAATTAAATTCATAAATTTCATGAACAAATACGAGGCGAACAAGAACAGTTCATGAGATAAGTAATAAAAATGTTGGAATATCATGTGCATATATAAGGGCAACGTGAATAAAGTACATGAGCTTAGTGAGCAGTAAGAATAGTTCATAAGATCAGGAATTTTGTGTACGAATTTTGTGCTTATATAAGTAACTTATTCTTGTATTTTACATGGGACTTGTGTATGAATGCACTCAAGCCATGAATAATTACTTGAAGCTTATGTACAAGTACACATGAACAGTGAATGCAAAGTTCATGTTTTTTGTTTTTATGAACGTCTACATAATTTATATTTTCAGTGTGGAGCAAATATTTAATAATTAGCCAACAATAAATAGCGTTTAAAATTAGTTAACATGGCGTCAACAAAGGTGTTATCAATAATGGCGCTGAAGTGGCGTCTGCATGGCAATAAGTTCGCGTCAATAGAACACTCGGTCCGAGCATTCTGCTGACCAAGTAAGCAATTCAAAAGAATTTTTCAACTAGTTCTAACTATTTAAGCAACAACAAGTAGGTACGCAGTGATTCCTTTTATCGTGTTGACACACTCATGCTGCGGCAAGATTGTTGTTTTTTTAAATTTTTAACGATAAGATTGTGTATCGGCTCAAGGCGCTGGTTGTTTTTAAACCAACAAATTTCAAGATTTTTTTTTTTTTTTATAGTTTTTAGAGCACTATTGAAACTTCAAGCTTTTGTTCTGGCCCCGGTTAATGATAACGAGTTGCCAAATAAATTAATCTTTTGTTAGCACTTGTTGCTGTTTTCTTTTTTAAATTTTTTTGCTGTTTGTGTTCATTATTATATCAATTTTTTCTTTTTCTTTTATTAGCTCTCATAAAAACAAAAAAAAAAAAATTATTAATATTTAATCAACTTGATTAAGTCTTGAAAATGTTCACTATAACCACAAAATACGTTAGGTATGTGAAGTAAAAGGTGGGCAGCAGTCAGTTTATAGCGGAAAGTGAAATTTTATGAGACTAAACTAACGAACAAGAAAGAGGAAAAAGGTGACGTTAACCTTTCTCATGCCATCATTAAAAAAAGTTCATAGCTCTTTAACCGCAGGAAAAACCTACAAAAAAAACAACAATATTGAAGTTAAACGTTTATGCAAATGAAGCAGAAAAAAGAAAAGAAAAGACTAATGAAGAGTAGCTTCAACAGCGGAACAACGAAATATTTTTTTGTACAAATTTTAACAACTATCGTCAAACATTTGACGGTAAATTTATTTATGACTGTTGCTGCTGCTGCGTCTTCTACTATGTCGCCCGTTGCTGCAGCCAACAAATGATGATCAATCAAACTGTATTAAATAGTGATGGCGATTTGATGAATTTTTCGTTGAAAACAAAAAACCTCTTGAAATATGTACAGTTAAGCAAAAAAACATGGGAAAAATGATTTTATAGCAAAACTTTTACTTTTACGAGTATTACAAGTATTTTAAATGGTTTTTACAAAAAAAAAGCTTATAAAAGTTGACTTTCTTTATTTAATCGACACACTTCTAGAAGCACCTGTTGCAGCTTTGCACAGAGGAGCTGTCAACAGGTTTTACTTGCTATTGTTTTTATATTTTTTTTTACATCTTATCACTTATCAGCTGTTTGAGCTGATCATCACATGCTGCAATTCAATCTCAGCTTCTTTATCATTGTTGTCGTTGAGTTGCAATCTTTATTGTTACCTCTCTTTCTTTCTCTTTTTTGTATTTTAAAAACATGCTCTCTTTCTTTTTTTTATTTAAATCTGCTTTTACTCTACCTATCTATTTCGAACACCGGTTGTTGACAGAAGAAGTGGGCATAAAAGTCAACAACCGGTATGTAAGATAAATCGAGAAAAACTTGATACGACGTTTGTATTTTTATATGATTTAATTCTTAAGGCAACATTTTTCAAAGATAGCAATTTAGTGACAGAGCCACCTAAGCCCTGTTTAGCTTATCTGAAAAAATGTACTGGAGAAATTCTACTACGCAACTTCATTAATATTTTAAAACCAGTTTCGCTTTCAAAGTTTTCAATCAAAAAGCTTTTTCATAATATACAAAAGAAAATCTTAGCAAATTAAGCTCATTTGACGCCAGAGACAAGATGTATTAAAGAAGGTGGAAGATGTATGTAGCTTGACGTCTATGAAGTCAACAGCGGTGTAATGTGAAAATCAAATAAAATGTAGTGCTGCAGGATTTTATAAATGCTCCAGGCGATCCGTTGTATAAGAAAGCAAGTCTGATGAACAGAAAAAAAAGACAACCAATTTACATCACTTATAGCCCAACCACAATGACGACAACCGGCGACAAACGACAGGTTTGCACTCTGACGTTGCAGAGAAAAGTCGGGCGACTTGATTTTTTTAAATGCGACAGCAACAAGCTTCAGCAGAAAGTGCTTTTGACAATCACAAGCAATTATCTTAATTGAAATTGTGTTTTTTTGATAAAAGTTTATATTGTCTTTTATACTTATCGAATATACTAAGTCAAAATTGGGAGCAGTCAAAAGTGGGGATGTAAATTAAGGGAGGAAAGTAAATAAAAAAGTCTCTCGGGCTGTCATTTTATGAAACTTTTCTGACGTTATTCTTTCAAATATTTTGCTTTTAGTTGAATGTTGTATACAAAGTCTATTCTACAAAGTTTTATCATGTAATTTAAAAATGAAACTTGAATAAAAATTAAGAAAATCACATGCGTCAAGTTTTCTCGTGTATATCTCCTCTTCTCACTAAATCCCTTTTTCCTCAAGCAAAACACCCTCTCAAAGTGTTTGTCCCACATAAAAGAATACAAATAAAAAGTGGCATCCCTGCACTGAAATTTGACAGAACTACAGCATCAATTAGATAGACGTCAACCTACTTCTTCCATCTTATTTAATACATGTTGGCTTAAGAAAACTAGTGCTTGACTTTTATATTTTTTAGTCAGAACTTTTTTGGGTTTGTGTTTGGTTATATCCAAATCAAGATTAAACTAAAAATCAGTTATAGATTATTACAGGTTTTCATTCCCATATATATATTGCCGTAGAACCTGTGAACACAGTTTTGAAAGTTTCGCCCTCGTTAATACTACTAAAGTACTTGTAAACACAAGTTTTAAATTTTTGTGAGCGAGGAAATTGTGGAAGGAATCGCTACATTCTTAGCTCTTTCCAGGTTAGTTAAGAAGTTTTCAGATTACAACTTGTATAATGAAGACAGTTCACGTGATGGTAGCCTTAGTAACCTTGCCATGCTTGAGCTATCAATCCTCTCTTTCTCACAGTCAGAATTGTAAAATCAATATAAATTATTTGACGTCTCGTTTTGTCGGTCTATTTCGTTAAGACTTTTTTTGACAGTTCTGACTTTCGGTTCTGCAGCAACATTATTTATTATACTATGTGTCTTGCCAATTGTCTGCACGTCTACGTCACACACGGCATTATCAAATAATTTTAACATCTAATACATATTCGTTACTGTCTACTGTTTGACAGTACTGTCTGGTGTAGACGATGAGTAAGCTACGCAAAATGTTTTTAAGACGTAGCTACCCAATTGGAATATGAATCCTCAAAGACGAAGTCTTCAAAGCCGTCTCGAAGACCAAGTACTCAGACTCAGAGCGAACGCTGACGTTCTAAAAGACAAGTCATTATATTGTCAGCAACAACTAAATATGTAAATAAATTTTAAGCAAACAAATTAAATTTCTCTCACAATAAAAACATAACCATGAACGGAGAGCGTATGATTTTGTTTATATTATGCATCCTTTCTGCAATACATGGACTCATGCCGTCCTTGAAGATATTTCAACAACATATCTTGCAAGACAAAGTGGAGTTTTGTTTGAAAATGTCTTCAAAGGTACTCATGGAAATCGATCGATCCGTCTTGCAAGAAACTGACATGTCTCGAAGACGTCTTCGAAGACGGATCGATCCATTTTCTGCTGGGTAAAGCGAGCTGCCTCTCTGAACTTGTACTTGTATTTGTTTGTACTGAAGTACAGGGTGGGCCTAAATGTTCGAAGGGGTTAACGAAGGATAATAACAAATTTTAGTTTAAAATACAAAGTGTTCGATGGAAATTTGTTTGGAATAACTATGAAAAATTAGATGCCGCAAGTGATGGCCATTTTTAGTTTCCCAATCCCAAAATCCACGACCTATCACAAAATTTCGAGCGTTACGGTTTTGATTTTTTTGTGAATTTGATTTGCTTGTTCGATTTGATGGTTGTTGCCTTGTTGACGTTAACTTTGTCTTTCAAATATCTCCAAATGATGCTTTTTAATTCGGCTGGACGCAGGTCGAATCACATGTGGTTTCATCATTTTAGCACCATAAACGAGAAAAGTTTGCCACAATTGGCCTCAAAAAATGTGACACACATTGCCTGATTTTAATTGAAAGGGCGCATCACGGAGTCATTAAAAATTTTTCAGTTAATCGTTTTGTGACGAAAGTGAACCTCCATTGGTGTGTTCAATTACTCCTCCAAGTCTTTGAAAAATCCATTTCCTATCTATCGGAATCGATGATTCACATTTGGGCATTTGCACAGAAGATGAGTTACAGGTTTACATTTCTTCCGGAGCAATAAACTGTTTGGATTCCCACAAGTATCTGGACATGCGGTTCTTAGTTCTACTCTCGTATAATTCCAGCCAGAGCCTTTGAGATATGGTACAGTCCCATCTGGAAGCTGGGTTTGTGTTGGCATTATCTCTGGTTTGGGTCTATGCTTCTTTTGAGGACGCTTATTGGAATGTACACGTCTGTAATAGAACTGTCTATGCCTGAAGTAGTTCCACTTCACGACAGTTTATCTGCTTTGTCATTCCCTGCGACATTACTGTCTCCGGGGACCCAGCAGAGATTGACGCTGTGGGTATTACGGACATTGTTCAGAGCTTATTTACAGTTAAGTACTGTTCCCCTGGTCCTCTGGTCTTTATTCCTCTGCATTGCCTTCGCAGCTAAGCTTACCATCTAGAATGATTCCAAGATATTCAGCTTTATTCATTCTTAAGAGTTCATTCAAAGTGACTTGTGAAGTGCGCTTTGCAGTGAACGTAGATAAGACGAAATGTCTTGTGCTAACGAACAAACAGTACCATCGACTTGGAATCCATTCTACTGTTGACAACACCTTCTTTGATGTTGGAGAAGACTTCATTAACCTGGCATACAGCATGAACTTCTCCACTGGTATCAGTATTGAGATTAAACAAAGGACTCTTTTCAACAGTTTGCATTTTGGGCTCAGTAGGCATTTGAGTAGCAAAGCTCTCTACGGACGAACAAAAGTCACGCAGCACAAACCTGAACGTTGAAGAGTGCTCATGAAAAGACTTTCGGAGCGTACGAGAGAATGAACCTTTGTAAAATCTGGTTCAATCTGAGTCAATGGCGCGTACCAAATTCGATGGAACAATGGACTGTATGCCGAAACTGAAATAGCTAAGCGCATAAGAAACCAACTACCTTTGCTAGAAAGGTCATGTTCTTCAGTGAGGAAAGAAGTCGATTCAGTTCACGGCGATAATCAACGCAGACGAGTACGCCCAAATACCAATTGGAAGTACAAAGTGTTGGACAATAGAGTAAAAAAAAAAGTTTGAAAAGTTCACCCCTTATCTTAAAGATGACCCCGAGGCAACTCCAAAAATTTGTTTTGAACCACCGGAAAAACCGCCAAAACGGTATCTTTTCTCATCTTATATATAAAAATTAATGTTTGTTTTTTTGTCCTTCATGTGTTGCAATACCGGTCATCCGACTGCGGTAAAACTTTGTAAACATATTGCTTGAACTTTCACAAAGAACATAGGCTAAGTTTCATTTCGATTAGAAAAGCGGGGAGTGCGGGTGTGGTACCTCCCATGTAACCCAAATTTCCTATATCGAATAAATTTGGAATAATGTATCGCACAGCTTCGAAATTTGTTATTCAACCACAATTTACACGTGCCGTTCCACTAGACACATTTAATGGACGTTGGGGGAGGGGCGTGGAACTTTATAAGATCCAAAATTTTCGGTTTAAATTTCGAACAAGATTCGCTTATCAATTAAACTCGGTACGAAACTATGATTTAGTTGTCCCTCGACTGAAAAATTTGAGCGAGTATTGGAAATGAGGGAGTGGCACAAATTATACAGCTAAAATTTTGTTTCGAATAGAGTTGGAACTAAATGTCGCATGACAATGAAACTTAGTATGAAGTTACTTAAGGTGATTATTTTTTACTTTAGGTGAGTCTTAAACGCATATAGCTGTATGTAGACTTATTGGAGTCAGTGTCATATTTGAAAAAAACTATTGTATAACATTAATCAATAAGTTCTCTCAAATGCACTTTCAATTCAATTGAAATAAATATAAAAAAACTTTAAAGCACGAGCTTTGACTAGAATTTCCGAATACATTGAATTAAGCTATTTAATATTAAAATTAAGTGATAAAAATAAGCAATAATAAGCCACGAAACAACTTAAAACATTGCAATAATTGGAAGCAACAGCAACAACAAAAAAATACCCACGTTGCATCATCATGGTGAGTGGTGAGCCAACAACTAGTACAACAACAACAACAAGAGCTTAACAAAACGCACGTGACGGAACGTAATTGGCAATTTATCAAAACAACAATAACAAAAACCACAACAAATGAAAAAAGTACACAAAATTCAAGACTTAATTGAATGTGAAAACGGAGGCTTTAACACTTGGCCAACTGCAATCGGCCAAAACGGAAAAAACAAACACCAACGTAGCTAAAAACAGAGCATGTGACGCTTGCCAGGCGGTTGGCAGCCGCCTGCAGTTGCGCTTATCAGCGCAACACTGGTAATTGGAGTGCTGTTCAGTGTTGCAGTGAGGCGTGTTTAATATGCGCGGTAACTTTTAAAACGAACACTTCAATGTAGCAAAGGTTTTTTGCCAAGAATTACTTATGTTTTCACTGATTGGCATGTTTTTAAGATAAGTTTTTTTGAAATGTAATGAGTTTTTTACATAGATACAAAATAATTTAATGTATTTTTAATTATTTTCGAACAGACATAGATAAAATAACTGGGCTTAAAGCCAATTAAGCAGGTGTGAAAAAAGAAGCCTTTAACTGACTGCAATGAGAGTGCCTTTTAATGCAATCGTAACGGTATGCTTACAATTCAATTAAACAGCATGACTCATAAATGTGCTGTCTTATGATGCAGCTTAAGTGACTGACAGACGGATGGAGCATTTAATTGAAAGCCTGCCGTAAAGTATTAACGTTAGAGTCTGACGTGCCAAGACCAGCCATATCTCTTGACCAATCGATGTGCGGAATATTGGCAAAATTTGCTGTTATTGTTGCCACTATTTATTGCTTTTAATGTGACCCACCTACTTGTGCGCTGTACTGAGCTCTGGCCATTTTCTTTATTAACTGTTTATTTGCGACTTTTGACATATAGTTGCTACCGTATAAACGAGAGTGTAAAAAGCATTTTAATCTAATTAACTTTATTGATTAGGAAGCAGCTATAAAACTTGAAATTGTTTTTGTTTTTAATTGATATCTAGTAAGTAAGTTGAACTGTCATTAAATGTAGACCACTCCTCAAGGCACTTAAAAAATCACAGTCTAGATAAAGTTAAGTCGTACGACATAGAATTTAATGCGTTAAGTTATAGTTTATTTATAGATAACTGCGTTTCAACTGTTCTAGATACGCAATAGACAAAGAACTAAAAAAATAGTAGTAAAATTCGAGGGCGAGGATTTGAAGCTATAAACCAGGGAACGGTAGCCAAGCAAACGATATGTCAGATTTTACACCATTGCTTGCTGTCGCTATTAAAGAGTCTAGAGCTTTTGTTATAATTTTAGCTGACAGTTTAACGTCAAATTTGCCAAACGTCACGTGCTTGACAGCGCCTAAACATTAGGTTTTTTAAACTTATTCCTTTGGAAAATCACATAATAAGCACACAAGGTGTGGCGAAAGCAAACAATTAACAAAAAGTAAAAATGGCAAAAAAAAACTACAACAACAACAACTAGCATTAATCAATGGGCATAAAAACTAACCTATTTTCTTCACACCAAACCCAGCCCATAAAAAGACAAAATAAAAACACATTCACACACCACTTCAGTGCCTGCAATTAATTGGGTTATTTTGTCAATGAATGAATGCCAAGCAGGGCAGTTTGACCTTCCATTTCGGCAGGTATAACAAAAGGTTTTGCTAACTCACAGCTTTTTTTATTTTATAGTTAAAACTGTGCCAACAGTTGCACGGAATGCCTTACTTTTTGCGCTACTATTTTGTTACTTTTTAACTACTTACTTTTACTCACATCTATGTTATATTTTTTTCTCGGCTCATTTTGTTTACAGAGACTTTCAACAAAAATAGAAAAAAAAACAAAAAAAAATTAAAAACATCAACAACAAATAACTTTAACATTACCCGTTTCAAGGTTAACCCACTTCAGCCAAGGAACAAGTATTTAAACAAAAACATCAACGACAACAACAACAACATCTGTTCAACTACAGAATTTTTTTTATTTTTTTTTTCTGTTTATCTCTTTTGTTAAACAAACTTGTTTCTACGTTAGTCTCTCTGTGAACGGCCGTAAAAAAAAAGTACATTTTAACGCAAGTGTAGCAAATGAAGTTTTAAATGCAAATAATTAGTTTGCCAAAGATGCCTGAAAGATAATATCGCAGAGCGATGTGCAAACAAAACACATAATTAAAGAAAAAAAAATAAATAAAAAAGTTTTTTTCTTTGAAAAGCTAATAAATATTTATTTATTTATTAATATTTGCGTTTTTGAACTGGCGTCAAAACCCGTCCATATTTGTAACTGTGTGCTAATAATATATATCTCGGTCATAATTCAGCCCACGTCAATGACAGACTAATGAAGCAACTTGAGTTTTTATTTTCAAGTGCATCGAAGTGTTAATTAAGTATTTGAATTGTATCACAAACAATAATTCTCATACAAGTTAGTCGCAATTTTTTTTCCAGCTACTCTTCAGAAATTTTTACTTTAATCCATACTCTGGTCTATTAAAAAGCAAATATTTTGTTTTGCTCATGGGCGAATATGACTTTCAGACTTTCAAGTTCATTGCAGAAACAAGTAAGATTGTTACAACTTTTCACTCACTCAATAACTTTTAGAAATGTAGCAGTTCTGGTTATCATATTTACAGATTTTCTGAACTGAACCTAAAATATTTGGTTTCTAAACTCTAGCGCTCTGAACTGAACCGCAAAAGAATCAAGTGTAGAAGGTTCTTCAACAAAGCCGCTGAGCTGAGCATCCCTGAAGCAATTTAAAACATAAAGACTAAAAGCTAATAGATCCTCTTGGACACTATTCTGTCAAGGAATCTGTCTATCAGAAACTTAATTTGTATTGAGGCTGCGCAAAATTCTAATTATCATACTATACACTGCTGACTATCAGTAAAGATGGAATGGCACATGGACAATGTGTAGCTCTGTCGATTTCCTTTCGACACCCACACTTCCCAAGCAGCTGTTCGCCTTTCAGAACACACCTGCTCCATCCCTGCTCTCTACAGTAGTATGCTTAGGATATAGACACCGATTAAAAAAAAAAATGGGTGGTAAACAGTTTCAAGACCTACAAATCTCCGGCACTGAATCGTGTCTACCGTTGAACGCCTAGACGCATCTGCGTTTAAATACAATTAGCTTTATATACAACTCTACCCTGGCATCGTACTATCTTGAAAGGCTATAAAATAGGCCTAGTTTAAAGGCGACTCCTTAATGTAGTGTCGAAGGCGGCTTTGAAATCGATGGTATGCGTCGATTTGTTTCTCTTGGATCTTCTCCAATATTTGTCGTTACGGAAATATCTAGTCGATGGTAGATATTCCAGATCTGAAGCCTCGCTAATAAGGTGTGGTCATCAGTTGGTTTGCAATGGGCTTCAGTATTTCATATAATACGCTTTACAGGACCTTAGATGCAATATTAACCTTACGGTAGAACCTTACGGTAGTTTGATTAAATGGTGGGATTGCCTTTCTTGTGGATTGGGTGGATCACACTGAGGTTCCGATCGCCTGGAATGCGTTCTTCCGACCATATTGTACATAGAAGCTTGTGAATGCATTTAAAATGAGCTTCGCCTCTGATCTTAAACAGCTCAGCCAGTAGGCCATTGGCTACTGCGGCTTTGTTGTTTAAAGCCGAGTTAAAGCTGTTAAGATCTCGTTATAGTCGGGCAGTGGTACTTCAAAGCTGTCATCTATTGTTGGGGTTTCCGACATTGCTGTCAGCGTCGTCATTAAGAAGTCAAAAGAAGTGTTTCCTCAAAAACATCTGTTTACACTGGATATCTGTCACTAGTTTCCCATTTTCGTTTTTACAGGAAGAGGCGCCGGACTTAAAACCATCGGCTAGGCGTCTTATTATTTTGAAAAATTTTTGAGCCTCATTCCTGTTGCCATACATCTCAATTTTCTCGCAATCACGCTTTTCTGCCTCTTTTTTTTCGCTTGGAAAATCGTCTGTCTTCCCTCCTCTTCTCATGGTATTGCTTCTTAACGGCAGACGTTAAAACCGACTGCTGTGTGAATTTTTGAGCAGCGTTCTTTTCTGCACTGTCGTCGCGACAATTTTATGTATTGTAATCCTTCGTTTTCCTGAAAAATTGGCAATTTTTACATCTTTTTCCAAACGAATTGTTACAAATATTTTTCTTCAACTTACCATCATGTTGCTGTCCATCAGTGCATTTATACCAGGGTTGTATTATTGTGAGTATTGATAAAAATGTATAGTACTTTCGTAGTTAACAGTTTTCGTATAAAAGTATGTTTCTGCGGTGTAACTTTAATGATCATCTTATAATGGGAATGTAATGATGATAAAGCATGGTTGATGGGTATGTTATGATGATTTTGATATGATGGATATAGTATGAAAAATAAAGTTTAATGATATGGTAAGATATAGTGATCAACATTTTCAGAGCATTATTGAAGTACACGCACATTAAGTCCGATCGATTTTGTATGAAGACACAAAAAGTCAGCCGGACACCAACATAAAAGTAAGAGGGACTCTTAAAACCTATTTCTGCATAATTTTTTTTTTAATCGGAGAAATCCTCATGGAGTGGTTTTAGTTCTTCCAAATCCCTTTTTGGGCCAAAAATCACGGATGACTATCGCTAGAGTCTAAATATTTGGGGAATCATCATAACATAAACCAAGGATTATTTTGAGCAACTGTGCCGAACAATTTTTTTCGTGAGTCGTCTAAATGTTCATGAGATTCACTTATCTCATAAACTTTTCTTGTTCGTCTCGTACAAAAATTATGAATGCATTCCCCTTGAATTTTTTTATGGCATTTACGAAAATTTGTATTGCTTTATGTATCTTGTACACAGAATTTATGAACTTTGAATAATAGACTTATGAAATAATCATATTCTTGTGTTGTTTCTTTTGTGTATTTTGTACATTGATATCATAAATAGTTCATGTGACTCATGTAATTGGTTATTTTACCAAAATTCATGAATGCACCTCATGCAGATCATGTACAAATTCATAATTGATTGATGAATTCAGTATTGATGAATTCTTTATTATAATTGATAAGCCGGAATTCGAACTCGAGATCTCTGGGTTGGCGGTCAGGCACCAATAGATTACCGAGGATACAATCAATAAAAGTTTAAGAATAGAAACCAATTATTTCAAACCGTTCTCTTTTAGTAAATCTACATTCTACGATCGTTAAGTAGCTTTTAGTAGATGAATAGTTTTGATTTTGGCTTTAAGCAATTTGAAAGCTTTCATTTTTTCCAGCAATATTCCAGCATAATGCTATATCACAAGCACGATAACTCTTAGGAACCACGAGAAGTGCTTACTTTATTAATCACGTTTATTAAAGTTTAATATTGTATAATGAATGTATATATTTACATTTAAATATTTAGACAAGACGTGTATATAAATAGAATAATATAAAGTTGTTAATACTAAATTAAAATTTATTCCATCGTGTATTAAAAGTCTGCTTTATTGCTAATCTTATAAAGCTTTTACTTAATATTTGATTCCCAGACTATCAAGATGTTTACATGATCTTATCTCACAGTTTGTTTCCAGTGAAAAATTAAGTTTAGTTAACATATAGCAAATATTATAAAAATCATAATTATTTGCTTTGCTTGGTTCTAGTGAAAAATGTATTATTTTAATTATACATTTATCACTCATTCTGTCAGACTGAGAAAATTATATGTGTACATATGTTTATCTTGGAAATTTCTCAAATCAATAACCCAGTCGGAAAATAGGCGAACATCTCTTTTAATTGATTCATATTTTCCTACTGCCTAATAATAACGAACAGACATGCCAACTGAGGGGGAATTCCTCCATTTGGTAGGAATTTAGACCCGATGGGGAAATGGGGGAATCAGCTAATTTTTTTGGGGAATCGACAAAATTTTAATTTTGTTCCTAACCTAAATAAAAAATAATAGCAAAAAAATGTTTCCATATTAATAGCTTTATATCTTTCTATATGTTTCTATATCGGTGAACGTACCCTTTGAATAAAAAGGGTATTTGGCAAATTACATTGCATAATTATAAACACTTATTGTAACTAATATAGACATTTATTTAAAAAACCCAGATATCCAAAATAATTTATGTATTTAAAATATTTTATAAAATTTGATTTTTTTCTTTCAAGTTTATAACTTTTTAAAAATGTATAGAAATGGTTTGACAAAATGTAAGACATGTCAAAACATTTTTATTTTTGAACTATAATTCCATTCAAAGGAATATTTTTTCGGAGAAATCGATTGCCAAAAGGGGAAATTTGACAGTCAGGATTAGGGAGTTTGATTGAAACAAGTTGGCAGTCTTGCTAACGAATCAGGAAGCCGAAAATCGATGTGTACAAAAACATAACAAAAAAGGAAGGGAAATAATTTAAAAATAAAAAACAAAACCTGACAGTAAAAATAAAGTTCATATATTAAGTTCATTATCAAAAGTAGCTTCACTCAGAAAAAATACATATCTTTTTGTAATAAAAATTTCTTTATTTACGATAATAGCAATTTTATCTATTTTAAATAAAATTTCTTCAATTTGAATAAATTTTCAGATATTCGAAGATATATTTCTTCACTTGTGGGAAAATGGAAATATTTCACAAAAAAATCGCATTTATAGAGAGAAATTTATTGAAAACAATGTTTCCTATATGGGTAATTAAATGGTAACTCGCATTACACAAGAAAGTTTTATGGAGTTAAATTAAGCTTCAAATTTGTTTTATTTAGATTAACAAATAAAAATTAAAAATTAAGGTATTGTGTGTTAAAATTTGCTATAAAAATTCAGTGGCGCCATGATATTAACCCAGTGAAATAATAATTTGGATTAGTAACTCGCGTTACCATATTTGGACAGCATATTCAGAGGGTAAATTTCTTTAAAATTTTCTGCTAAATTTGTAGGTAGAATTTTTTAAATTTGGAATAAACAAAAGCAACAGAATTTCAATAAGTTTCTCTCCATAAAAAACAGCAATATAAAATCAAAGTATTTAAAATAATCAAAAAATCATGCGGTAACTCGAGTTCAATAAGTTTATCTCCATAAAAAACAGCAATTTAAAATAAATTTAAAATAAATATTTAAAATAATCCAAAAATCATGCGGTAACTTGCGTTACATAAATTGGTAACTCTCATTACTTTTGGTTTTCATATTAAATTGAGGACCTCTTATACATCTTTTCCAACTTTAATGCTTAAAAATTAAAATTTAAAAACGAACCACAGTACTAAATCAATATTTTATTATAATAAGGATCAAATTTCAGGCTATATTGAACAAAAAATTAAAATAATTGTATATAATATAATATAACTCGCTTGCAATTTTGTTGACGTTTTATTACAGATTATGATATATTGTTATCAGAACTACAACTATCATATCCAAAATCTAATATTTCTTCCCAATAACAGACTTCTTCTTTAGCACATATCTTAAATTTGACACTTGATGGCTGGCAATGTTGCATCTATTAAAAATTAATTTGTATATGTTGCATGTTGCAAAAACAAATTTTTATTATACCGTGTCCACGTTTACATGGAAATATCCATATTTTTATAAAAAATTCACAATACCAAGTATTTTCTTCAATAAAAACAAATCTTTTTTCAAAAATTAAAAAGACTTCTTCTCTAAAAAACGAGCTATTTTAATAAATTTCTCTTTTTCGTGGAAGCTTTTAATCATTTTCTAGAGAATTTTTAGGATCTCATTTAGAAAGTGAGCAAGAGATGCATACGCCCAACGTAGCAGTTTCATACAAACAAGTATATGATGTTTCATACAAACAAGTATACTACGAAAAGTAGTTGCCAAGAAGCTATCTTGTGATGACCGCCTTTCCTAGTGGGAAGTTGAAATTTGAAAAATCTTTATTAATTCTCACTTGGTAATCGTATCAACACACTTCAGATAGCTTTTGTTGATAAACCAGTTTAAAGCTAATGAATGCTCTTGACATTGACCCAGGTATGCTTGGTCCAGTTGAAGTTTTAAGTGATTTTTATCGAGCAGGTTTCTATGTTTTGTTTTTCAAGTAAATTACAAAAAAAAAAATTTTACGGAGTGAGTAACAATTTCGCAGGTGCGATCAAAAACATACAATAAGAAGACTTCCAAAATTTTAAAACACCTTTTTTTTGTTTTGTCAGTGAGATGTGAAACATGCCCTGTTCCTCGTTTCGTACTAAAAAATATGTTTAAGCTCTCGCTGGCACGCCAAAAAATTTTTTTTCAAAATTTTGGAGGACTTCTTATTGTATGTTTTTGGATGCGATATGCATCAAACTAAAAGCTCTTGTTGATTTTTTGATTTAAAATCAGGTACAAGGCAAAATCTAAATGCATAAATATGTACCATACAACATAAATGCAATTTATACATTTAAATTTATGGCACCCGGACGTAGAAATCAATCTTTTAAGTTTAAAAATTTGGCGATTTCGAGGCCGTTAAGAATTTGAAAGTGCACATGAATATGCATTTTTCAAAATCACGTTTTTTTAAAAATCTGCAGTCTTAGTTAGGATTAAGAGTGGCTGCCTAACTTCGTTATTTTATATTCGATTTATATATCTGATGTTTTGAAGTAACAGATCTTGAATTGAAAGTTGAAATATCATAGGTTTGATCATTGTTCAAATAAATAGTAGTCAAAATGTAGATTTTTAAGAACGCCGGTTATAGTTCATGGCAATTAAAATAAGAATTAATATATATTAATTTTAATTAAAATTAAAATAATTAATATTAATTTTTATTTTAACTTAAGTCAACTTTAAATGTTCTTATAAATAACGCTCTGTGTATTTAAAGTAAAAGAATTGCTAGAGGCTTATTTTTTTTATGTTTTTCTCATATATGAAAAACATAAGCTTTTAAACGGTATCATCGCAAAAATAATATGCGTGTTAAAAAATAAAAAAAAAACTGTTAAAAATACAATTTATGTCTGATCAACAATTAGGCTCTTCAGCTATCTGAAAGGTCAATTGCGTTGTACTGTCTTATCTTAACATGACATGTTTTAAAATCTTACCATGAAATTTCGAAATCAGATAAAGCCGTTTTTGTTGCAACATCACATCACGAGTTTGTAAGATTTCATTTGATTTTATTGCATTTTGTCAACAAACTGACTAACTGACCAAAACTAGGCATTTCAACATCGAAGCAAGTGACCAAATCAGATTTTAGCACCATTTAGATCGAGTTTGGCCCAAAGCTTGTCATAGTGACGAGTCGATAGTGTACATTTTTTAACTGGTTTTATCGCAGCTATTTTTAACTGTTGTTGTTTTAATTAAATTCTGGCAATATATTTCAATGAGGTTTTGTATTCATTCAGCTTGTTTCCATGAATACCTATTTATAGTAGCCACGTTAATTGTTGCCTGTCTGTCTGCGTTTTAATGTATACATATGTATGTATATAATTTTAAGAATTTCGAATTAAAAATAATTTTGGTTTTTTTTCTGAGATGCGAATATTAAAAAACTTAAAAAACAGACAAAAAACCCTGTTATTATGCATATTTTGCACACTTAAATTATGACTAGTTATATAGTTCCAGTGACTTTTTGATGAGTCACTGGTGCTAAATAAGCTGAGAGATATACAGACAGCTGTACAAATGTAAAAAATGTTGTAGACCTTTTAAAAGCCTGATAAAAATTAATAAAATACATTAAATATATTAAAAAAAAAAAATCCCGAAATAAGCCCTTGATTTTTATACTTCAACTTTCAACTTTTAATATAAACATTCAAATATTGTGCACGTGAAAACAATATTTTATTTATTTAGCTACCTTGTGTTGTCACAAAAAATAAAACGAAAGGTAATTGATATCGGTACTTAAAAAGTTACTTCAAAGACACTTTTAATCTATACTAATATATAAAGCAGTAAGAAGTTTGTTTTTATGTTTGGGGTAAACTCAAAAACCATTGGACAGATTTGTAAGAAAATTTCAGTTACAGAAAATGTAATCTTTCTGTATGAACATAGGCTATGTTATATTCAGGTATCGTATTTAAATGAGAAGATATAAGCAACAATATTTTCTAACATTGCGATCCCCTTTGATTAGTAAGATTTTTTTAATAGTCGCTCTTAATTGTTTTTACTTTTATCGAATTGACGATGAACAATATGTCACTTGAGTCCCAAAAAGCAGACGCGTACACCTTTCCAGTATTTTTTTGAATCTTCGCTCGCTTTGGTGTACTTCCACTGGAACCTATTTACTTTTTTGCTGATATCTTCGATTCTGCTGTATAGTGGTGGATTCATGCTTCATCTATGGTTACTATTTTACGCAAAAAAATCTGTCGGCATTCTCGCATCCAATAAATTCTGTAGCGGTCACTGTTCTTGGTGCACTGTTCTTCGATTCGACCTCTTTTGAATACTACAATCCAAAATTTTACGGTTTATTACGACGGAGGGGATTACCATAATACGACAGCGGGTCTATAAGTCCAGGTCTTTTTGAATTTTCCGCCTCTTAACTTGACGGGCAACACTGCTCCTGTCAACAAGCGTCAGTTGACTTCTGTCAAAATTTGAACAAGCTACGTCATTTAGTTTGTGTTGGTCGTATGAGTACGAGAGATGCCGAACGTTCTGGACTCCTGGTTGAGGTCGTTAAATTTGAAACAATTGAAAAAAAGCACAACATGGTGTTGGCAGATTGGAGATTGAAAGTCCGGTAAATCGTGGAAGTCATATCACATGGAGATTGCGGAAGTGGAAGCCATATCACATGGCTCAGTGGTTTCGATTTGGATTGATCACTTGGGTATAGAGCTGTGGGATTTTGCAAAACAAAAAAAAAAAAAAAAACGGGACACAAGCTAAAAAATTGGGACGAAGATTTATGAATATCGCTCGATTTTGTAGAAAACGTAGAAATACTTTTCATAGATCAATTTTAATTATGTGAACGATAATAACATCAAAATTTTCGAGCTAGAAAAGCAATTGAAAAAAACTAAATACAAACATATAAAAATTTTTTAAAAATTTAATATTTCGTCGACCTCTCTTAATGTGTTGATTTGTTATTTGTTTGGGCTTAAGGTCCGGTCACTATTTTATATTAAAACAAACTAATTTGTTTATAATAAAATTTTAATTATTTTGTCCAATATTTCGAACTCCGGCGGACAACAATTAACGATTAACAAATCAACAATTTTTTAAAAAATAATAAATAATACCAAAATAAAAATCATTTTGGAAAATCGGCACAATTGACGCCCCGTGTAAGGTCTTCGCGGGATGTACATTTTTAAGCTGAAAATCGGGACAACCCGCGTGGAGATTGGCACCTGGTAGCCCTACTTGGGTATCAAAAATGGTTGACGCGTTTGAGGGAGTGTTGAGTTTTTGTGCCGTTTCGTAACTGTGGAAGAAACATGTACTCACTATAACACACCAAAGACCAATCAGCAGTAAAAACAGTAGAATTATTAGAGTTCAAATAGGTTTGTCAGCCAATAACACCAAGGCAAACATTTTTTGGGATGAACGCGGTGTAATCTACATTGATAACCTCTAAAAGGGAAGAAAAATCAATTTCGAATTTTGGAACGTCTACTTATAATTGTCTACTTATTTCTTCAATGATGATTTCAAGAAAAAACGACCTCAAGAAAAAAGTTATTTTCCACCAAGCCAATGCAAGGATGTGCATTCATTTCATGAATTGGGCTTCGAATTGCTCCCTCATTTGCCCTATTCTCCGGATTTAGCCCTAAGTGAATATTAATTGTTTCAAATCTTAAATAATCTTTATCTCTTCATGTTAAAGAAATGACTCGGTGGACAGAAATTTGCCTCTTATGGCGAAATTATATCATTGACAAATTTTTGAGGACCTTGACAAAACTAATGTTGTGGAAAGGATACACAAATTTGAAGAACATTGAATGAAGTGCATTGAATGAAGTACATTGAATGAAGTAGACTTAGAGCTCAGTCAAATTTTTTTTTTTGTTAAAAAACACCTTTTTGTAAAAATTTGACGATTGATGAATGCATAACACTAAAGTTTTTGAGAAAATTTTTACTTTTGAGAAAAACTAAAATGTGAGCAACTCAAAGATCTATCCCAGCAAAATTTCATATTGATCAAAAAGCGAGTTTTTTTACAAAACCTGTGTTTCTCTTTGAAAACGAAAAAGCAAGATTTCTCAAAACATTGAAATTATACTTAAGCTGTTGTTTTAAAACGATACAGACACATACATTCTGTACATCTATCTTGCAATACTTTTCGAATGTAATTAGTTTCATACCAATTTGTTGTCTATAAATTGAGAAAAAGGGGTTGGTATTTATATATAAAGGGGGGGGGGGGCATAATGCACTACCATTAATATATAAGATTGGATTCCAATATTCCAAAAATTATTGGAATATTATTTAATGTGGGAGTACTTTTTTATTCGTAAATACTTTTCATAGAAGGTATTTTGGGTTTGATAGGTACATTTTTTTTTTAGTGCGTACCACTTTGAAATCCAAATGGAGTAGTGAGGTTTTGGGAGGACAAGATTGAAATTTAGTAAAACAATTAAGTAAAAACAATTGAAATTAAGTATAACACTTAGTTTTAAAGCCGAAATAGTGTTTGTTTTCTTACTTTCTGCCTTGAAACCGGCAGGAGTAAGATAGGGTTTGATGACGTGATGGGGAAGATATGAAATAGATTTTCGACATTTGTTTTTATTCTTTCGACAAGAAACAAACATGTTTTTCAAAAGTACTATTAAATGTTTCAAAATCACTTATTCTTTTTCCCGACAAAATTTTTATTTCGATGTAAAAACCTTCATACTAGGTCTGTTTCCGTACTCACACTGTGTATCTTGTGTGTTACTATTTTCTGTTTCCGTACTTTCTGTGCTTAAAATGTGAGAAGTAGAACAAGCATAAATCGCTCTCTCGAGCACAGAAGCTTACCAGATTGTGCTTGAACTCAAGACTGCGAGTAAATTAAGAAGAAGCATCAAGAAGAACAAGCATATTTCAAATTGACGTTTGTTTATGTTTTGCTATTATTAAATTCAAAAGTTGTGCGACGATAAGTTGATTTTCAACTGAAAATTGTCAAAATTTACAAATTCAAAATAAATATTTTTGCTTTAAACAAACAAATTGACGATAATTTCAATTGGCGCTATTTACGTTTGACACGTCTGCTGTCAGCATCAGCTGTTTTGTGCTCGAAACTTACTAGAAGCTGTTTCCGTACTTTTGCCACTATTCTTAAATTTAATTTTACTCTCGCAGCCCGAACTTTACCAGAACTTACACAGTGTAGAGTACGGAAACACACCTACTGTGTAACAACAAGAATTTATTTCAAGTGTACGATTGATTTTTCCTCGAAATTTCAAAGTGTCAAAAATTTATTTAAAGAGTATTTTTTTTTAATTTTTCTACGATGCAATCCTGTACTGAACTTCGATAAGATGCATTGCTATTGCCGATCCTTGAAATCATGTTAGAAATAAACATATTCTGTCCAAAGAGAACTGAGCCTAAACCACAGTGCGTTTTGTTTTGATCACGCACTGTTGTTCACTATTATTGTGTGACGAATCGTTTTAAAAATAAGCGCTACTCGATTGAATTTGCCTGAATTTGATTTAAGTTGAGATGTTGTAAAAATAATGATTAATTTTGGAGTCGGCGTTGTAAATAAAAGTGAGACGTTAGCCTTGAAAAAAGCCGACACGATGAGTCTGTCGTCTGCACAGCATGAAAAATTGTTATTTACTAAAAGAGAAAAAAATTATTGAATCTTAATTTCTTTAAATAATGACTATAACGGTAAAGATACAGAATGTTAAATTATTTTAACCTTTTAAGCAAATTATAATTAATGATGTTTGCGTTGTTTTTCTGCATTAAATGCATAGAAGATAATGAAGCTTGATAAATTTTATATTTAATTAAAAATAAAAAATTAAAAAAAAAACTTATGCCGTAGACCGTCAATTCATTTAAATAATAATGATATTATAGCTGATTTTAAAATTTAAAAAAATTATTCCTAAGATAGTCAATTAATTAAAGTTATAATGATATTATGAGCTGATTTTAATTTTCTCTTCTTCTCTCTCTCTTTTTCAGCCTTCTTATTTCATAGCTTTTTGGGCAAATAAAGTTCAACAACAACAACAAATATGACCGACACAATCAGCAAACAAAAGCTGCAGCTACGTGCTGTTGTCTCAACCAATGGTGATAAGACTCCAACATCACCGGCTACAAAGCTGCTCATCAGCCATGGTAAGCCTAACTTTACTATACAGCGTTCTACATCCAAGGTTGGTGCCGCTGCAACTGGACCACTGTCGCCGCAGTCGCTGGAGAATGGCAACAATAACAACACAAACAACACCAACAATATCATCAATAACATCAACAAAGACGACAATTATAATCCCTACAGAAGCGCCAATGTTAATGCTGCAAGTAACGCTAAAGCTCTGGCTAATGGCAACGGTGAGCTTATCATCAAAAGCACAAAATTCAATGGCGTCTTTAAGCCCGCCAATGTGTCAGTGACAGCGCAGCAAAACAACGACAACACTGATAATGAGGCTGCCAATGTTGTTTTGCGCCGCACCGCACGAGCGTCGTCGTCGGGCGCAGATGAGCAGGACGACACCGTGCCCGAGTTTATACGCAGACAGCGCCGCATTCAGGAACGTTTGGCCAAAGAGAACGTGCTGGACTTTGAGAATAGACGCAGCGGCTATTTTACGCACGTCATGATTTCGCCCACATCAGCCTCGCGCACTTCTTTCATGGAGACCATGGAAAGTCCGGCAGTTGTGCCTTCACTGGAGATGGCACCACCACCGTCACCAAAGCAGGATGAGCAAAAAGACCAGGTGGAAGTACAAACTAATGGCCATGCAGCAGAAGAGACAGAACAGGCACTTGAGCAAGAGCACGAGCAGCAGCAAGAGCAAGCACAAGAGCAGTTACATGAGCAAAATCACGAGCAAACACATGAGCAGGCTCAGCTGGAGGAGGAGGCTGAGGTAGCCAAGGCCATAGAAGAGGTCAACAAAGCTGTAGCCGGTGAGGAAGACACAACGGATGAGTTGTTGATCACTGCCGTTGCAGTCACCACCAGCTCGGAGCAAGACGATGTAGTTATTCAACACGAGGAAACGGTCACCATTAGTCACACCAACGGTGGCGCCGATAATGGCACACAACAGCATCTTAGTGGTGCCTTATGCGTCAATGCAGCCAACGCTGAGCCGTTCGAAGATACCGTTCAGGTGGTTACAGTGGAGCATGTCTCACCAGAGCTACACAACGGCACTGAAGCTAGCAGCATTGAGACCGAAGCACATGCTAGCGGTGCTTTATGCATCAATTTACCAAATGTCCAAGATGCTGCCAGCACAACTCGCCAGCATGCTAGTGGCGCTTTAGTGATCAACCATGAGGCTAGTGGACCACTTAGTTTCGAGGATACAGCAAAGTACGTGCCAGCTGCTGAGCTAGTCAGCCATGCAGAGCCCGTTCACACCACAACTGTGGCTAGTATTGAGAGCACTCAACATGCCAGCGGAGCCATGCTGACCAACTATGAGCCCAAATTAACGGAAACTAAAGTCGATGATGATGCCGAGTTACAAGCCATGGCACAGTTGAAGTTCGACATCAAGGTTGAAGATGCGCAAAACATTGAAGTGACGCCAGTCTTGAGAACGGATTAGTGTGCGCAAACATTTTGACGCTGGGCGCTGGTGAGCCGGAGTTAGCATTATTTACTTTATAATTATATAAGAGTGTTGATACTACTTAACAAGTATTCCACTAGAGAGAAAAACAAAAAAAGAGAAAAACGAAATCAACTATAATGCAAAAAGTCAAAACCATTTAAATGTTTATTAAATGTTGTTATTTTAAGTTTGTAGTTTTTAACAAGACATTTTAAAAAACCATGATTTGCCAAATTTAAAGTTTAGTTTATAGCAAGTTTATAGGACGAAAGATACGCCTTAAGTTGTGGCGTAGAAAGAAGTTGTTTTAGAAAATTTTTAAAAAACAAAAAGAAAAAAACTAGAAAATGTTGAGTGAGCTTATATATATATATATATACTATATAGTTTAAATAAATGAGATATGTTAAATAAACAAAATATATAAAATGGCGTTCCTTTCAATATTTTATAATTTTACTTAGTTAAGTCTCTTTTTAAGGCCAAAAACCTTGCGGCGTTCAAACTAAATTTTAGTTCGCTGTAGTTCAGTCAAGTTATTTTATCAGACCAATCATTTTAACATACATTTAGGTTAGAGTAACTAACAAAATTTCAGATAATCGAATTTCTAATAGTTGCAAAAATCTGCACCATTTAATTATGAACAACGCCCTATAATTTATTTACGGGTTACATTCATTTCAGAGATGCCACAGGCACTACAAAGTATTAATCCTTATTCGGCACACTTCTGTGGTATAACCTGCTCGCCACACTGGGGTACATATGATCCCCACCGATGAAAAAGCCATCATGCAAAATAAACTACTGAATAATTTGACTTGATTTTTTTTGTATATTCTTAAAAGTGTATTTTAAAAAAAAATAAAAGTTTCAGAGTCCAAAAATTTGAATGAGTACATTAAAAATACTGTCAAAACACAAAAACAGTGGGGTGTAAATGTGACCAGTGTACCTAATAAGGGTTAAAAATATAATGTAATTTTTGCAAATTCATTAAAATCAGATAAAAGTGATAAAAAAGTGCGTTTGCCTTAAAATCCAAAACGTTTTGCTAAACTTCTTCTTATCTAATTATAAATAAGGGTACTCAGACATCTTCGACGACGCTAAATTCAAGAACTACTCAACCGATTTAAGTAATTCTTTCACTTCTATTTAGCTACATGTTCAACTTAAAATCCTGCCCATTTCGTTTTTAAAAGTACTCTTCAAAGTTATTAAAATTAAAGTTTATAAAAAAAAAACCAAAAAATCAGTGAATACAATCATTGCTGCATCAAATTGAACACGAAGCTTTTTGTCATTTCCTCTGCGATGATGTTTCTCTTTATTTCAAGTGCTATACAGGAATGTTAATTTTCACGATCATTAACACATCTTCAATCGCCTCAGAATTGCCAATGAATAGCTTGGAAGATGAGATAATCGCTGATGAGCTTTTTTGAGAGTCAACCGGGTGTCGCCGCATGTAAGCAGCTGAGACCATAAAAGCGGTTCGCTGGGAAGAGTTGCGAAAGAATCGACGAGATGGATCTTAAGTGATTTGCCGGAAAAACTCGCCAATGAATCGCTGATTGGATTCTTAAACGATTCGTTCAGAAGATTGGCGAACGAATCGCTGAGAAGATTATTAAGCGCCAGGAAAATTCCCAACGAATCACTCAGAGGGATCTTAAGCGATTCGCCAGGAAGAGTCGCATACGAATTGGCAGAAGAGATCTTAAGCGATTCGCCGACAAAAGTGGTAAACGAGTCGGTCTAAGGGGTCCTCAGCGATTTATTGCGCAGCATCGTTGTTGAACGTTAAAAGTTGTTTTATAGTTTCAAGTATCAGAATCGGAGACTTTGTTGTCCTGTCTTAATTAATTTTTTGGTAGTTTTACTTTTTGATTAATTTAAACGATTTTTGAGAGCCTGCTTCATTTTCCAATGATAGGTTTTGAAAATTTTTCAAAATGCCATTTTCCATCAATCGCCAGTATGAGCGAAGATTTTCAAACTTTTTTGAACCGTGCATTCATCCCTTGTGCAATTGAAAAGCGAACCATCTTCGAATGATCCCGGAATGAGCGAAAGAAGATTTTGAAAATGTTTCATCAATCGCGCATTCATCGCTTGGACAAATAAAAACCGATCAATCTTCCAATGATCGCCACAATGAGGAAAAGAAAATTTTGAAAATTTTTTAAATCGTGCATTCATTCCTTGGACGATCGAAAAGTGAACAATCTTCCAACGATCGCTGGAATGAACGAACGAGAGATTACATTGCAATAAGTTTTAAGAGTTTAGTTAAGTTTTTAAAAATTTCGTCATGTTTTGAAAAGTTTCGTTAAGTTTTTAAAAGTTTCGTCAAGTTTAAAATACCATTTCAGTAAAGCCAAGACTATAAAAAAAGACTCTTGTGTTGCATATTTTTGCATAGAAGGTAAAACATACACACACAAAAATGCTGAAGTGTTTGAAAGAACTTGACTATGAGTTGCAAAAAATTGCAAGTTTTAAGCAAAAATTTTGCAAAATTTTGTTTCATTAAATTTTGAAAAGTTTCGTTAAATTTTAAAAATTTTCGTTAAGTTTTTAAAAGTTTTGTCAAGTTTAAAATAACGGTCCAGTTGATGAAAAATATTGTCAAAACTATGAATTCTTGTTTTGCTTACTTTTGCACATAAGGTAAAAATATAAATAGAACAAAATGTCAAATTGCGTGAAAAGACTTAACTATGACTATGATTTGCAGTAAATTTGCGAGTTACTTTAAACAAAAATTGCGAAAAATTTAATTTTTGTAAGTTTCGATAAGTTTTAAATAGCTATTAAAATAATTTTGTGTTGCTTACTTTTGTATAGAGAGTAGAAATAGAACAAATTTATACAGAAATTGTGAAAAATTACGTTTTTACAAGTTTCGTTAAGTTTGAAAAGTTTCGTTAAGCTTGAAAAGTTTCGTTAAGCTTTTAAAAGTTTCGTAAAGTATAAAATTTCGTTTATCAAAACTATTAAAATGACTCTTGTTCTGCATACTTTTGCATAGAAGATAGAAATATAAGTTATACAAATGTTAAAAGACAAAGAAAGAACTTGAACTTGTGTAAAAGAACTTGACTATGACTCAATATTGCAGTAAATTTTTGAGTACATTTTTTACTTTTGAAAAATTTTGTTTTATGTAGTGTGGCTAAAGTGTCTTCCAACGTTCGTTTAAAGTCGTATTTAAATTTTAGAAAAAGTTCGTCAAAACAGTAAAAAACGAAATTTGTTTGCTTATTTTTGGGTAGGAAGTGAAAATTAGTAGAAAAAAGGTTAAGGTTTTCGAGTTAATTCTTAAACAAATTAAAAAATTCTTTTCATAAAATTTCGTTAAGCTTTAACTAGTGCTTCAAAACTATAGAAAATACTTTTAGTTTGCATAATTTAAGTAGGATTTAAAGAAGTACGAAATGTTGAGTTTGGAAAAATCTTGTAAGTTATGGAAATTTGTACATTTTTGAGTAAATTTCATCTATAAGAAAAATTTTGTTTTAAAAAGACTCATTAAGTATTTGAAAAACATAGCAAAGTTTTAAAGATTTTCGTCAAGTTTTAACAAATTGTCATTTTGAGTACATGGAATGAAATATATGGTTCAATTTTAAAAATTTCAATTTTAAAAACAGAAATATTTAACTTAGAGAAGTTTTTCGATAGGTTTGCAAGACATCTGCATCAATAGAAATCAACTTTAGAACATTTAACAGTTTGTAAAATACTCATAAGACAATTTTAGCAAGTTCGTTAAGTTTTAAAAGTTTCGTTAAGTTTTTTAAAGTTTCGTTAAGTTTTTAAAAGTTTCTTTAAGAGCAAAAAAACTACTTTGCAAAGTATTGAAAAGCTATATAAAACTTCAAATATGTTATAAGAACAAATTTTAAGACATTCTAATGCCTTGAAACCTTTTAAAACGAATTTCTTTGAAGTTTTGACTTAAATTTAAAAGATTTTTAATACAAAACCATGTTTAACATTCTGTGAAGTGATCAAATTTTATAGTCTGCCGCTGCTTATACATTGACACATTAACTTATATCATTTCTAAAATTTCAAAGACGTCGTTTATTTGATCTTGTAATTCGCTCTTTAAAAAGTTTTCTGGTATCAAAAGATTATTCTACTTCGACATACATATATCGATGTGAAAGGAACGCTGTTACAATTTTGTTGATGTTATTATTAGAAAAGCACAAATAATACGACTTAAATATATTAATTAAAAAAACAAAAAAAAAGAAACAATATTTTGTTTAAACTAAGCAGAAAAATGTGTCACCAAACCTTAGCTAACCTAATTAAGCATAACGTGCTCATAGAGTTTGTTTGGTATGCTTATTCAAATCCAAAAGTCAAGCATATTATAGAGTTTTCAACAAAGTCAATGCGTTTATTTTACGATATGTTCATAAGTTTTTAAACAATAGTTAAAATATTCTAAAAGTATGTTAATTATATTAACTATAACACATTTTTTACCGCTGCTTACCCAAATAGGGTTCAGGTTTTTTGTTTTTGTTTTGTTATGTTAGGGGAAATTAAGTAGAGCATTCACAAAAGTGATGCAAATTTACCAACTCTTGTATTTATGTTAATTTTGGCAATTCCAATGAGATCGGTTAGTCAGTGAATCGTTCGATCAAAGCTGAAAGTTAACCAGTCAAGTGGTTTTTATACAATGGGCTTTAGGCAGAAATAGTTCATTATACTTAGAACTGCATTTTACAGATAAATATTTTGTGTAAAATGTATCTTCATAAAAATATAAAACAAGAATAGAATCAATTTTTATAAATATATATATATTTATAAAAATATATTAAAAAATTTTTATAGTAATTAGTTTTGTTTAATTATCTACACGTTAAGCAAATAAAATTTTTCCCAATTAATTTACCCTTTGTGTTTTTCTTGTGTAATTTTTAACAAAGAAATATTTATATATATATTTTTTTTAATAAATTTTTATTATAGAGATTTTTTTGTCTGAAAACAGCTGTGTTTATCTGCTGACACTAGGCGCTGTTTATATTGCAAGCACAGTTTTACTTTAATTTTATAAACTACGCCATATTTTTTAAGTATTTAACAATTCATGTATTTTTAAATAAACATTTATGACTTATTGGCTGGCATTAAATACTGTGTAATATAAGAAAATTAAAAAAATTTTCAATACCTTATTTCGTATTGTTATCCTATAAAACATATGCATGCTTACAATGTTGTTATAGTCTCTACTATTATTATTATTATAATTATTATTTTAAATTTATGAACTACATTATGTATGTTTGTATGTCATCGCTTTTATCTGTGTATTTAGGAATGTATTTCTGGCAATAAAAGCCAGTCATATTGTAAAGGAATTATCGATCGAAGCATTTAATAAAGTCATATCAATGTTAAAAACTAAAAGAATTTCTTTCTTTAATTTTTTCTAAATCTTAACCTTATTTAAATAAGTAAATTATTTTTACTATTCTATTTAAGACCTTAATTAAAAAGGCCACAGATGATTGGAATAAGTGAGAATCACTTTCAGATCGAAGTTATAATTGAGTTTTGTTTCCATTTTGTTCATCCATGAGCTAGTTAGTAACACGTTACAACGTTTGAGCATTCGACTCTTATGCGATGGGTTTGGGGTTCGATTCGCAGTGATGTATGGAAAATATATTTCGATGTTATGAAATTTTTCCTTTAAGTTTTTGTTTATATGCAAGAAGATACATTCTTTTTTTTCATTTTGTATAGTGAAATCTAATTTTTTTGAAAATACAATAAGTGTTCAGTCACGACATGAGTTGATTATAATATAGCCTGTTTCAATAGTGAAGAACATTTTCGCGCATGTTTGAGAATAAGACAATAGTTTTGTGAGTGTTCTTCATTCTGATTGGTCGAATTTAAAAATAAAATTTAATATTCTCTGAGTGGCAAATTAATGAAAAAAAATTATTGTATATTCCGGAATTTTGTTGTTCGTCGCAACTGCGCTGCGGAAGTACTAATTCTTATTTTTCAAAATCAACCATGATATCATGATAGAATAATTAGGTAGGCTCATATGAATATGGCTGCTCAAATGTCTTTTTTTACACAAACAATGCTGTGAGTGCTATAAAACTCAAACGAAAAGGCAACAACAACAATTAGAACAACTCGAATTCGAACAGCTGATTTTGACATCTAGCTCACTTCCTCTACAATATGCGCCTATCTTATTATTCTATCATGCATGATTTATTAATTTTACAAGGTAGTATTGACAAATGTTGATTCTCTCAGCTACAAGCAAATGAACTCCGGTCAAAAACAGCTGTTCGTTGTTATATTTGTTGGCCACATTCAGCTGTGTCAACTGTTGTGACAGCAACACATCGGGGTGCGCTGTTATTGGTATTGAAGTTTCAGAAAAGTTGTCAAGTTTATGAAATGTCAAGCTTTGTATCAAATACGAATGGAATGGATTTTACCGACAAATTTAAAATGTTCTATTTTTAAATGCATTTTAATGCGCAACTTCATATTTATATGCATCAAGTTTTGATTTAACAGTTGGGTACGCTGAATTTGTCCAGTAAAAAATTAATTGTATGTAATGACGGATTGCGAACGCTCTCTTTCTTATTATATTTTTTGACAGAAGTCCGTTTCCAACAGAAACGTCAATACTACCTTATAGTTATTATATCATGAAAATCAACCAATCAAAATTGAAAACAAAATTTATGTCAGAAAATATTTTGTCAGACGGAATTTCACTTCACAATTTTTTTCTTAAGATAAATGTTTGTGCATTTAAACATATAGTTCATAAAAAGGATTTAAGGCTTCGGCTGCAATATCCTGCGACGCAAAACGGGTTTTTTTAATGGTTTTTGAAGTCCTGTGTCGAAAAGCAGTAAAAATAACACAGAAAAAAAAACATAAAGTTCAGCAAACAGTAAAAAAAGAGCAAGAAATTAGTCTCAAGGAAATTTTCTAGTTTTAGAAATATTTTCTCACTGCGCATCGAAAAATGAAACTAAAAAAATGTTCTTCTCTTTTGAAACGGGCTATAAATAAATGTCAGTTGATGCCATTGAATTTTGAAATATTCGTTTGCTTGTTCGTTAAGTTTCGCTTTTGTTCATACATCAGTCCGTAGAAGTACGTCACGGCGTTAGAGCATTCAACTCTTATGCAATGGTCCCGGGTTCGATACGCAGTGATGAACACAAAACAAAAAAAAAAAAGTTGATGGCATGCAATTTTTCCTTTAAATAGTTACTTATATGAAATTATATTTAAATAAAAATATAGTAATAAATATTAAAAATCACGAACAAACATACTCGTATAATAAAATAAATCAGGAAATCTATTTTTCATTTCACAGCATATTTTGTCTGCTCGGGATAGTGGTTTGATAACTTTGACCAAATAAAAATTTGTCTCAATTGTTAACTATAACCAAATCTTCTCAGTGTAGAGATTTATTTTTGTGGTGCCTTGTAGTGAAATTTTTTTAAAACATTTTTCAGAAAACATACAAACAAACAACCCGATTTCATTTAAGCATAAAAACAAAAACAAAAACAAATTGGCCATTTCAGCCCTTGCAAGGACTTTGACCGAGCTTCTTATGATCAATTGTGTTGTGTGTGTTATCAAATGTTTGCACACAATGGAACGAGAAATGGACCTACATGTTTTATGCCGACTCCAAATGGCTAAAGTTCATGTTCTCAAGAAGCTTTACATGGCATTACTTACTCTCTGAGGTTTGCCATTGTCTGCAGAGAGGTGATGACCGATCAGAAAAATTTTTTATCGAAAACCTTTTTCGCCGCGGCTGGGGATCGAACCCGGGCTTCGAGAATGCTAAGCCACACACTTAACCTGCATGCCACGGTCACCACTTTAAGCATTCTGCATTCTATTCTGAATAAGTTCGAAATTCACCCTCAAACAATTTCTGGCGTTCGAGTTCAATTTTGAGCTTAAGTGTATTCAGAGATTAATAGTGAAGTATTATGTAAAATATTTTTGCGGCACCTTTTCACAAAGGGACAAAATTTATCCATATATTGAAGTGTATGAGAGTTAAATGTTCCACTAAAATTTCCCCGTAGTAATTTACATAAATCTGCCAAACGCATCCTTTGCCTCAAACGTAAGAGCCACATGGTTTTCTATACCGATTCAACATAAGAATGTGCAAAAGAGTCAACTTTAAGCTTTTCCAGGTGATGCCCCCTGTAAATGGGAAAGCATTTTGTTGATTCGGAATATGTGTAATAGATTGGTTGGAGGGTGGAAAAGAACATTGAGTCGAAGACCAAGCAGTTTAGAGAACGGATGACACGTCTTCATCCCTAATCAGATTTATCACACAAAATTGCATTCGTACAGCTCCAAATAATATCACGTGTTTTTAAAAAAAATCAAGTGAAAACACGAACCTCAACTATTTTATTCAATAATTATACATGAAGTGTGTATTCACGTGAGTGTATTCACATAGTTTAGGCATGAGCTGAAATTTGAAGAGTTGTTTTGAGTTTTTGAGAAAAGAAATAATACTTTGTTATTTATAAGACTTCCACCTGCTTCTCTATGGTTCGATACGTATGGCTTCTGTGATTTCCAATTACATGATTTGTTGAGTACTTTTGTGTTATTTGAAGATCTTAAAATTCTTAGGTTTCCTAGGACAATAATGAAGGTTTCTTTTGACTAAAAAATCTATAAGGCTCGGCACTTACATCCATGTTCTTAACTGTTAACTCACTGCATCAATATTTACTGGATTATTAGCGAATACACGTTATCGTTATGGTCTTGGTATTGGTCTTGGTCTTGGTCTTGGTCTTGGTCTTGGTCTTGGTCTTGGTCTTGGTCTTGGTCTTGGTCTTGGTCTTGGTCTTGGTCTTGGTCTTGGTCTTGGTCTTGGTCTTGGTCTTGGTCTTGGTCTTGGTCTTGATCTTGATCTTGATCTTGATCTTGATCTTGATCTTGATCTTGATCTTGATCTTGATCTTGATCTTGATCTTGATCTTGATCTTGATCTTGATCTTGATCTTGATCTTGATCTTGATATTGATCTTGATCTTGATCTTGATATTGATCTTGATCTTGATCTAGATCTTGACTTCATCTTGATGTTGATGTTGATCTTGGTCTTGATCTTGATCTTGATCTTGATCTTGATCTTGATCTTAATCTTGATCTTGATCTTGATCTTGATCTTGATCTTGATCTTGATCTTGATCCTGATCTTGATCTTGATCTTGATCTTGATATTGATCTTGATCTTGATCTTGATCTTGATCTTCATCTTGATGTTGATCTTGATCTTGATCTTGATCTTGTTCTTGATCTTGATCTTGATCTTGATCTTGATCTTGATCTTGATCTTGATCTTGATCTTGATCTTGATCTTGATCTTGATCTTGATCTTGATCTTGATCTTGATCTTGATCTTGATCTTGATCTTGATCTTGATCTTGATCTTGATTTTGGTATTGGTCTTTATTGATAGTCTTGGTTTTTATTGATAGTCTTGGTCTTTATTGATAGTCTTGGTCATGTGCTTAGGCTTGAGCTGACATGAATTTGTTTTTATTTCACGTACTTTGATTTATTGTTTTATTTGGTTTCATATGACAATTAAAATTGATAAAATCTTAATTCAGTGCAAGACACACAACAAATTAAAAGTCACATGATTTTTCACACAATATGTCTGAGTTCCAATATAATCTGAAAGTCGAGCAATTACTATGAGCCACACCCTGATCAAAAACCAATCAAAACCATCGTTATTGCATAACAAAATTTTATTTAAAGACCAACTCCGTCAATCAATCATATTAAAAAATACCATCAGAAAACGATTTTAACCTTACCCACAAGAAAAATAGAAACAAAAATTAAATTTGTAGATAAAACCAAAATCTTCACTCAGTTCGGTTACAGCTGTTAATTAATTATGAGTTTTAAGACACATGTACCTTGTTTGTGTCAATGTCATTGTATGGGTACAAAGAAGCAATAATCAAAATTACTGATAGAACCAAGTTCAACACTCAATAACAACAACAAGAGTCAATTGATTAAAACAACAGCCAACCAACCAATAATGCGGTAACAATTCAGAAAATGTGCGCTCAGCAGAATCATCGATCAATTTTGAAGCTAAAAATTGTGCTCACATGTTTTTCATTAACGATCTAATGAGTGAGATAGGCCAAGACAACAATAACTCATAGTGAACTGGAGTGTTTTTAAATAAAATGTTATAATCTATCCAACACCTGCTCAAAAATCCCCACACAAGGTGCAAAGTGGCAAATAAGCTACGGATTAGAAGTATGTATACATGATTCTATAGCTAAGTGTGTTTTTTTTCATACCTATGCATGTAAAAAGCTTTGAGCCGCAGGGCAAGCATAAAATGTTTAAATTAAAAGCTTGTTATCTCTTATTAAATTTAACAAAAAATAAATAAAATTGTACTAATATACAGTGTAACCATCCTACGGAGAAATTAACCGATTTAGAACCTATCACGAGATAGTTACCCAAGGCGTAGTGGCCTGCCCAAATTCTACCACCAACATATAAAACCAACTGGTCACTTAAAAATGGCGTTATAATTGGGAGGGGTCAGTTGATTCCGCGTAGATACCTTCAGATCTAATCGGTAGCCGGTCTATTGAACACACCTTCGGAGAAAGCAGAGTCAGTCGCACTACAAGTTGAAAAAAGAGGTCTTCAAGAGCTGAATAAAATAAAGAAACATCTTGTTCTATTGGTCTTGGTGTTGGTCTTGGTCTTGGTCTTGGTCTTGGTCTTAGTCTTGGTCTTGGTCTTGGTCTTGGTCTTGGTCTTGGTCTTGGTCTTGGTCTTGGTCTTGGTCTTGGTCTTGGTCTTGGTCTTGGTCTTGGTCTTGGTCTTGGTCTTGGTCTTGGTCTTGGTCTTGGTCTTGGTCTTGATCTTGGTCTTGGTCTTGGTCTTGGTCTTGGTCTTGGTCTTGGTCTTGGTCTTGGTCTTGGTCTTGGTCTTGGTCTTGGTCTTGGTCTTGGTCTTGGTCTTGGTCTTGGTCTTGGTCTTGGTCTTGGTCTTGGTCTTGGTCTTGGTCTTGGTCTTGGTCTTGGTCTTGGTCTTGGTCTTGGTCTTGGTCTTGGTCTTGGTCTTGGTCTTGGTCTTGGTCTTGGTCTTGGTCTTGGTCTTGGTCTTGGTCTTGGTCTTGGTCTTGGTCTTGGTCTTGGTCTTGGTCTTGGTCTTGGTCTTGGTCTTGGTCTTGATCTTGATCTTGATCTTGATCTTGATCTTGATCTTGATCTTGATCTTGATCTTGATCTTGATCTTGATCTTGATCTTGATCTTGATCTTGATCTTGATCTTGATCTTGATCTTGATATTGATCTTGATCTTGATCTTGATATTGATCTTGATCTTGATCTAGATCTTGACTTCATCTTGATGTTGATGTTGATCTTGGTCTTGATCTTGATCTTGATCTTGATCTTGATCTTGATCTTAATCTTGATCTTGATCTTGATCTTGATCTTGATCTTGATCTTGATCTTGATCCTGATCTTGATCTTGATCTTGATCTTGATATTGATCTTGATCTTGATCTTGATCTTGATCTTCATCTTGATGTTGATCTTGATCTTGATCTTGATCTTGTTCTTGATCTTGATCTTGATCTTGATCTTGATCTTGATCTTGATCTTGATCTTGATCTTGATCTTGATCTTGATCTTGATCTTGATCTTGATCTTGATCTTGATCTTGATCTTGATCTTGATCTTGATCTTGATCTTGATCTTGATTTTGGTATTGGTCTTTATTGATAGTCTTGGTTTTTATTGATAGTCTTGGTCTTTATTGATAGTCTTGGTCATGTGCTTAGGCTTGAGCTGACATGAATTTGTTTTTATTTCACGTACTTTGATTTATTGTTTTATTTGGTTTCATATGACAATTAAAATTGATAAAATCTTAATTCAGTGCAAGACACACAACAAATTAAAAGTCACATGATTTTTCACACAATATGTCTGAGTTCCAATATAATCTGAAAGTCGAGCAATTACTATGAGCCACACCCTGATCAAAAACCAATCAAAACCATCGTTATTGCATAACAAAATTTTATTTAAAGACCAACTCCGTCAATCAATCATATTAAAAAATACCATCAGAAAACGATTTTAACCTTACCCACAAGAAAAATAGAAACAAAAATTAAATTTGTAGATAAAACCAAAATCTTCACTCAGTTCGGTTACAGCTGTTAATTAATTATGAGTTTTAAGACACATGTACCTTGTTTGTGTCAATGTCATTGTATGGGTACAAAGAAGCAATAATCAAAATTACTGATAGAACCAAGTTCAACACTCAATAACAACAACAAGAGTCAATTGATTAAAACAACAGCCAACCAACCAATAATGCGGTAACAATTCAGAAAATGTGCGCTCAGCAGAATCATCGATCAATTTTGAAGCTAAAAATTGTGCTCACATGTTTTTCATTAACGATCTAATGAGTGAGATAGGCCAAGACAACAATAACTCATAGTGAACTGGAGTGTTTTTAAATAAAATTGAATAAAAAAAGTTATAATCTATCCAACACCTGCTCAAAAATCCCCACACAAGGTGCAAAGTGGCAAATAAGCTACGGATTAGAAGTATGTATACATGATTCTATAGCTAAGTGTGTTTTTTTTCATACCTATGCATGTAAAAAGCTTTGAGCCGCAGGGCAAGCATAAAATGTTTAAATTAAAAGCTTGTTATCTCTTATTAAATTTAACAAAAAATAAATAAAATTGTACTAATATACAGTGTAACCATCCTACGGAGAAATTAACCGATTTAGAACCTATCACGAGATAGTTACCCAAGGCGTAGTGGCCTGCCCAAATTCTACCACCAACATATAAAACCAACTGGTCACTTAAAAATGGCGTTATAATTGGGAGGGGTCAGTTGATTCCGCGTAGATACCTTCAGATCTAATCGGTAGCCGGTCTATTGAACACACCTTCGGAGAAAGCAGAGTCAGTCGCACTACAAGTTGAAAAAAGAGGTCTTCAAGAGCTGAATAAAATAAAGAAACATCTTGTTCTATTGGTCTTGGTGTTGGTCTTGGTCTTGGTCTTGGTCTTGGTCTTAGTCTTGGTCTTGGTCTTGGTCTTGGTCTTGGTCTTGGTCTTGGTCTTGGTCTTGGTCTTGGTCTTGGTCTTGGTCTTGGTCTTGGTCTTGGTCTTGGTCTTGGTCTTGGTCTTGGTCTTGGTCTTGATCTTGGTCTTGGTCTTGGTCTTGGTCTTGGTCTTGGTCTTGGTCTTGGTCTTGGTCTTGGTCTTGGTCTTGGTCTTGGTCTTGGTCTTGGTCTTGGTCTTGGTCTTGGTCTTGGTCTTGGTCTTGGTCTTGGTCTTGGTCTTGGTCTTGGTCTTGGTCTTGGTCTTGGTCTTGGTCTTGGTCTTGGTCTTGGTCTTGGTCTTGGTCTTGGTCTTGGTCTTGGTCTTGGTCTTGGTCTTGGTCTTGGTCTTGGTCTTGGTCTTGGTCTTGGTCTTGGTCTTGGTCTTGGTCTTGGTCTTGGTCTTGGTCTTGGTCTTGGTCTTGGTCTTGGTCTTGGTCTTGGTCTTGGTCTTGGTCTTGGTCTTGGTCTTGGTCTTGGTCTTGGTCTTGGTCTTGGTCTTGGTCTTGGTCTTGGTCTTGGTCTTGGTCTTGGTCTTGGTCTTGGTCTTGGTCTTGGTCTTGGTCTTGGTCTTGGTCTTGGTCTTGGTCTTGGTCTTGGTCTTGGTCTTGGTCTTGGTCTTGGTCTTGGTCTTGGTCTTGGTCTTGGTCTTGGTCTTGGTCTTGGTCTTGGTCTTGGTCTTGGTCTTGGTCTTGGTCTTGGTCTTGGTCTTGGTCTTGGTCTTGGTCTTGGTCTTGGTCTTGGTCTTGGTCTTGGTCTTGGTCTTGGTCTTGGTCTTGGTCTTGGTCTTGGTCTTGGTCTTGGTCTTGGTCTTGGTCTTGGTCTTGGTCTTGGTCTTGGTCTTGGTCTTGGTCTTGGTCTTGGTCTTGGTCTTGGTCTTGGTCTTGGTCTTGGTCTTGGTCTTGGTCTTCGTCTTCGTCTTCGTCTTGGTCTTGGTCTTCGTCTTGGTCTTGGTCTTGGTCTTGGTCTTGGTCTTGGTCTTGGTCTTGGTCTTGGTCTTGGTCTTGGTCTTGGTCTTGGTCTTGGTCTTGGTCTTGGTCTTGGTCTTGGTCTTGGTCTTGGTCTTGGTCTTGGTCTTGGTCTTGGTCTTGGTCTTGGTCTTGGTCTTGGTCTTGGTCTTGGTCTTGGTCTTGGTCTTGGTCTTGGTCTTGGTCTTGGTCTTGGTCTTGGTCTTGGTCTTGGTCTTGGTCTTGGTCTTGGTCTTGGTCTTGGTCTTGGTCTTGGTCTTGGTCTTGGTCTTGGTCTTGGTCTTGGTCTTGGTCTTGGTCTTGGTCTTGGTCTTGGTCTTGGTCTTGGTCTTGGTCTTGGTCTTGGTCTTGGTCTTGGTCTTGGTCTTGGTCTTGGTCTTGGTCTTGGTCTTGGTCTTGGTCTTGGTCTTGGTCTTGGTCTTGGTCTTGGTCTTGGTCTTGGTCTTGGTCTTGGTCTTGGTCTTGGTCTTGGTCTTGGTCTTGGTCTTGGTCTTGGTCTTGGTCTTGGTCTTGGTCTTGGTCTTGGTCTTGGTCTTGGTCTTGGTCTTGGTCTTGGTCTTGGTCTTGGTCTTGGTCTTGGTCTTGGTCTTGGTCTTGGTCTTGGTCTTGGTCTTGGTCTTGGTCTTGGTCTTGGTCTTGGTCTTGGTCTTGGTCTTGGTCTTGGTCTTGGTCTTGGTCTTGGTCTTGGTCTTGGTCTTGGTCTTGGTCTTGGTCTTGGTCTTGGTCTTGGTCTTGGTCTTGGTCTTGGTCTTGGTCTTGGTCTTGGTCTTGGTCTTGGTCTTGGTCTTGGTCTTGGTCTTGGTCTTGGTCTTGGTCTTGGTCTTGGTCTTGGTCTTGGTCTTGGTCTTGGTCTTGGTCTTGGTCTTGGTCTTGGTCTTGGTCTTGGTCTTGGTCTTGGTCTTGGTCTTGGTCTTGGTCTTGGTCTTGGTCTTGGTCTTGGTCTTGGTCTTGGTCTTGGTCTTGGTCTTGGTCTTGGTCTTGGTCTTGGTCTTGGTCTTGGTCTTGGTCTTGGTCTTGGTCTTGGTCTTGGTCTTGGTCTTGGTCTTGGTCTTGGTCTTGGTCTTGGTCTTGGTCTTGGTCTTGGTCTTGGTCTTGGTCTTGGTCTTGGTCTTGGTCTTGGTCTTGGTCTTGGTCTTGGTCTTGGTCTTGGTCTTGGTCTTGGTCTTGGTCTTGGTCTTGGTCTTGGTCTTGGTCTTGGTCTTGGTCTTGGTCTTGGTCTTGGTCTTGGTCTTGGTCTTGGTCTTGGTCTTGGTCTTGGTCTTGGTCTTGGTCTTGGTCTTGGTCTTGGTCTTGGTCTTGGTCTTGGTCTTGGTCTTGGTCTTGGTCTTGGTCTTCGTCTTCGTCTTGGTCTTGGTCTTCGTCTTCGTCTTGGTCTTGGTCTTCGTCTTCGTCTTGGTCTTGGTCTTTGGTCTTGGTGAACAACTTCATCTTGTACTCACACAAAATGGACTTGGAATGAGAATGGGAGTTGCAAAAATAGGTTTTCAGATCTGAGAAAAAAACTCAGCATCACAGACAAAAACCACAGATAAGAGAAGAACCGTTGAGCAAATTTCTGTATAAGTTCTCGACACGTTAAACTTTTTTTGAATTGCTCAGTTGTGCAATTCATAATCCAATAAGAATTTTTAAATTTTATTATAAAGCCCCATAAATAGTCCTCATGGTTGACCACATGTCATGACATTAGTTTTAAAATTTATGAAAAAATATGAAAAAAATTAAACAAACACCTGTCGTCTCTAAAAACTACCTTAGTAACGGGCTGGCTAGTGCTTAAAACTACCCAGTTCATCATCAAACTGTCACTCAAACATAGGGTAGGTTTGAAGTTGGTGTTGAAAAGTTTTGTACAAACAGGGTAGTTGAAAAATAATGCACAACTTAGCCATTTATGTCGACGGACAGTTAGTAGTGCGTTTAATCGATAAAAAGGATTGCCAAGTAAACCAGCCCATTGAGAAATGACCAAAACAAATGCGAAATTATGCTACCAACAGCTGGACAAACATAGAATAGTAGTCGTCATAATAGCGTCAAGCATCGTAGAAGGAAAATGACAAATTCTTAATTTAAAAAAAAAAACAAAAAACAAAATAATACAAAAGAGAATGTCCTAAAAAAAGGCAGCCAAAAAGTTTCTTTTCTTTCGATTTTATTATGGATTTAAGTCTCCGAGGTTCGCAGGTGAGTTGAAGTGAGAAAATTGAACTGTCTGGTGATTTTCTTGGTCAATATTTTGTTTGCGCCATACAGATAAATCTTGTTGTACGCCAAAAACAAAAACCAAAATACGCTTCACAAACGAATCTCTATAATCCACGACCACGTTCGGCTAGCTTTTTCTCCAAACGCAGTCGCTCATCGCCTTTTCTGTTACGACCGCAGTCAGCAGATCCAAAGTTTCGACGCGAATGTGAGGTCAGTTATAGTTATAGCGGCACTGGTGGCGATTATCAGGCCATATATACGAGAAGAGAGGTAAAAGTGAAGAATCTTTTTGCAGTTGCTATTTTGCTTAAATGTCTTTTCATAGTACAACAAATATCAATCGGTGTCATCTTCGGATCTTTTGAAGTTGCTGCTGGATAAGCCCATAAAACGTTCGTGGTTGTGCCGTGGTACACCTGCAGAAGGTGCCTCTTCGCCAGATGAGACTTCCGAAGTAGGCAGTTCACGTCGTTTACCGATTTATAATAGTCTCAACAAACGTTCACGCACCTACTCCATTGAAGGCAGCAGTGTAGAGGGTGACAACTACACGGACAAACAAACACGACCTGCATATTACGCACATAGGCCCAGGTCAGCTAGGTAGGAGTCAGCCTTACAGCATTTTGAAGTATTTCCAAAAAATAATATGGAGATTTCTTTTAGCCAACGTACTGGTGCTATCTCCAAAATGTCAAATGCTTCAATGTTGCATGCTCCAACCGCCACTGATAAGAAATCTTACGGAACTTCCTCGGATTATTGGCATGAGTCTTCTGCAAAGTCAGCCAAACCTGATCTTCCGGGACGTGTTTCCTTTAGCAGCACCAGTGCAGCACATGATGCCGACTCCAGTGACTGCGACAATGACCGACAGGAGCAGTATCAAAACTATAACAGCAATAAGAAAGTCGATTGCTCTATATCAGCACCTGGACCCGTCAAGGCGCAAGAGCCTGCAGCTGCACTAAATCCTAGCTATGAATCTGTCACCATGCAGTCCACCGATATCTCCTTAGCTGGTCTCAAAAAATCCGTGCGCTTCGGTGCCGCTGATGGTGCCGAAGTGTTAGCTGAAACCTATGAATATCCTAAATGTCCATCAGACAATTGCTCCTGCAGCACACGCAGCTCATCAACGGCTAGCATGCATGATGCTATCGATACCAAGTGTGCCTGCAATATGCCCACCTGCAAATATAATGTTGAATCAGCGGAAAAAGCATTAAAAACTCTGGAGTTGCCAAAGCTTAAGACCGATATAAATGCCAATACGAGGGACAAAAAATCACCTATCGAAGACATGCCTGTTATTAGAGAATATAAAAATGCCGTCGGTGAACAGTTGGCCAATTCGGTGGTCAAAAATATACTTGAAGAACCAAAGCCGCCATCTTTAGCTTCTCTCAACAACATTGAGCTGCCAACATATCTGGGCAAGTACGTCGCTTCCGAGTCGCATTTGGACAAGCAAAATAACCTCTCCGAGCTTGCTAACGCCAACACAAAAACCACACTTAACAAAACTTCAGGCAAGCGAAATCTGGTCAACGAGCTACTCAAAACGGAGAATGGTTTTGAGAAAAGCAACTCATCGAAGTCCACATTTATATCTAGCAGTGAATCGGTTATAAAGAACTATTTGAAAGTTGTGGCCACCACTTCGCAGTTGATTAACAAGAAGCAGGAAAACAAGCCTAGTTCAGCGGAATCCACGTCCAAGAACACAAAATCAAAGGCCGCTGCTATAAAGTCGCTACCTAGTGCAGGCAAAGTCAAGAAGTCAACTAGTTTTGGCAGTCTACGTGAAGATTCGAATCTGACCGAGTTCAATTTGGATAAAGTAGATAGCTGGATGTCGGTGAACGAGCAGACCATGAGTCGCGAAACTACAGTCAAGCCAAGCATTAACTATGAAGAAGTTTTAGAGCGTTTGACCAAAGACTCGCACGAAGGTGAGGAGGAAACGGGCGATACAGCTTCGACAAAGTCCACGGCATCTTCACAAGAGGACTCTACCTATGATGAGATTGTGTCAGTCATCAAAGAAATCGATGAGGATAAGAAAACAGGTAAGAGAATTTAATGTAGGCCGCTGCGAACTTAAACTCATGTCCTCTATCTAGATAATTTTGCGGAGCGAAGTTCTAAGGAAATGGAGCTACAACTAGAGGAAACGGAACGAGAAGAAATTACCGGTGCAACGCAGGCAAAAAAAGTAGACGTCACAGTGCGCCAGAAGTCACCGGACAAATACAAGTTAGTCATTCAAATAATGCTCCCCATTTGGATAACTTGGATTATTTTATCTAATCCTAAAAAAACTCTTTAGAGATATACTTAACTATCTGGATAATGTGGAAGATAGTTGCGACAAAACCTTATTGGAAACAAGACGTTCTATACCCGAGTCCAATCGTTCGGAAATGGAGTTTGTAGTGGAACCCGATATAGCCGAGGATGTGCCAAAGTAGACTTGAGTTCTTGACCACTTTTGTTGTGTTAAATTCTGCCTTTCCTACAGACTATCCGATCTTCTTATGCTGCCCAATCATCAGCTGGCCCGCCGCATCATTTCTCTCAGCTTGCGCGCCAATGAACTGGCCAATGCCGTGCATCTTTCCAAAGAACATGTGATGAAAATTCGTACCGAAAAACAGAAAAGCATACGTAGCGAGAAATCGAATGCTTCCTCACGTATGCGTGAACAGAAGAAGCACTATGAGACTGTGGTTGCCAGGCATCAGGGTTTTATTGAACAGGTAGGTGAAATAATTCTAAACTGAAGAAGGAACAAACTCTATCAGGCTTACATTTTTTGTTTCCTGCAGCTTTTAAAAGACAAAGGCTCACTTTGTGAAAAGGTAGCCGCGCTAACCCGGCGTCTGGAAAGTCAGAATCAGGCTTGGGAGCACAAACTTGAAACTGAGGTGCAGCGAGTCAAAGAGACCACGATGGCGGGAGAGAAAATACGACGCGAACGTTGGGTGCGAGAGAATACAAAGAAAATTAAGGTAAGTCTTGTTGTGGGGAAAAGTTTTCAAGTTTTTCTTTTGAGAAAACCTCTACCTCTACCTCTACCTCTACCTCTACCTCTACCTCTACCTCTACCTCTACCTCTACCTCTACCTCTACCTCTACCTCTACCTCTACCTCTACCTCTACCTCTACCTCTACCTCTACCTCTACCTCTACCTCTACCTCTACCTCTACCTCTACCTCTACCTCTACCTCTACCTCTACCTCTACCTCTACCTCTACCTCTACCTCTACCTCTACCTCTACCTCTACCTCTACCTCTACCTCTACCTCTACCTCTACCTCTACCTCTACCTCTACCTCTACCTCTACCTCTACCTCTACCTCTACCTCTACCTCTACCTCTACCTCTACCTCTACCTCTACCTCTACCTCTACCTCTACCTCTACCTCTACCTCTACCTCTACCTCTACCTCTACCTCTACCTCTACCTCTACCTCTACCTCTACCTCTACCTCTACCTCTACCTCTACCTCTACCTCTACCTCTACCTCTACCTCTACCTCTACCTCTACCTCTACCTCTACCTCTACCTCTACCTCTACCTCTACCTCTACCTCTACCTCTACCTCTACCTCTACCTCTACCTCTACCTCTACCTCTACCTCTACCTCTACCTCTACCTCTACCTCTACCTCTACCTCTACCTCTACCTCTACCTCTACCTCTACCTCTACCTCTACCTCTACCTCTACCTCTACCTCTACCTCTACCTCTACCTCTACCTCTACCTCTACCTCTACCTCTACCTCTACCTCTACCTCTACCTCTACCTCTACCTCTACCTCTACCTCTACCTCTACCTCTACCTCTACCTCTACCTCTACCTCTACCTCTACCTCTACCTCTACCTCTACCTCTACCTCTACCTCTACCTCTACCTCTACCTCTACCTCTACCTCTACCTCTACCTCTACCTCTACCTCTACCTCTACCTCAACCTCAACCTCTACCTCTACCTCTACCTCTACCTCTACCTCTTACCTCTACCTATTACCTCTACCTCTACCTCTACCTCTACCTCTACCTCTACCTCTACCTCTACCTCTACCTCTACCTCTACCTCTACCTCTACCTCTACCTCTACCTCTACCTCTACCTCTACCTCTACCTCACCATCACCATCACCATCACCATCACCATCACCATCACCATCACCATCTCCATCTCCATCTCCATCTCCATCTCCATCTCCATCTCCATCTCCATCTCCATCTCCATCTCCATCTCCATCTCCATCTCCATCTCCATCTCCATCTTCATCTTCATCTCCATCTCCATCTCCATCTCCATCTCCATCTCCATCTCCATCTCCATCTCCATCTCCATCTCCATCTCCATCTCCATCTCCATCTCCATCTCCATCTCCATATCCATATCCATCTCCATCTCCATCTCCATCTCCATCTCCATCTCCATCTCCATCTCCATCTCCATCTCCATCTCCATCTCCATCTCCATCTCCATCTCCATCTCCATCTCCATCTCCATCTCCATCTCCATCTCCATCTCCATCTCCATCTCCATCTCCATCTCCATCTCCATCTCCATCTCCATCTCCATCTCCATCTCCATCTCCATCTCCATCTCCATCTCCATCTCCATCTCCATCTCCATCTCCATCTCCATCTCCATCTCCATCTCCATCTCCATCTCCATCTCCATCTCCATCTCCATCTCCATCTCCATCTCCATCTCCATCTCCATCTCCATCTCCATCTCCATCTCCATCTCCATCTCCATCTCCATCTCCATCTCCATCTCCATCTCCATCTCCATCTCCATTTCCATCTCCATCTCCATCTCCATCTCCATCTCCATCTCCATCTCTATCTCTGTCTCTGTCTCTGTCTCTATCTCCATCTCCATCTCCATCTCCATCTCCATCTCCATCTCCATCTCCATCTCCATCTCCATCTCCATCTCCATCTCCATCTCCATCTCCATCTCCATCTCCATCTCCATCTCCATCTCCATCTCCATCTCCATCTCCATCTCCATCTCCATCTCCATCTCCATCTCCATCTCCATCTCCATCTCCATCTCCATCTCCATCTCCATCTCCATCTCCATCTCCATCTCCATCTCCATCTCCATCTCCATCTCCATCTCCATCTCCATCTCCATCTCCATCTCCATCTCCATCTCCATCTCCATCTCCATCTCCATCTCCATCTCCATCTCCATCTCCATCTCCATCTCCATCTCCATCTCCATCTCCATCTCCATCTCCATCTCCATCTCCATCTCCATCTCCATCTCCATCTCCATCTCCATCTCCATCTCCATCTCCATCTCCATCTCCATCTCCATCTCCATCTCCATCTCCATCTCCATCTCCATCTCCATCTCCATCTCCATCTCCATCTCCATCTCCATCTCCATCTCCATCTCCATCTCCATCTCCATCTCCATCTCCATCTCCATCTCCATCTCCATCTCCATCTCCATCTCCATCTCCATCTCCATCTCCATCTCCATCTCCATCTCCATCTCCATCTCCATCTCCATCTCCATCTCCATCTCCATCTCCATCTCCATCTCCATCTCCATCTCCATCTCCATCTCCATCTCCATCTCCATCTCCATCTCCATCTCCATCTCCATCTCCATCTCCATCTCCATCTCCATCTCCATCTCCATCTCCATCTCCATCTCCATCTCCATCTCCATCTCCATCTCCATCTCCATCTCCATCTCCATCTCCATCTCCATCTCCATCTCCATCTCCATCTCCATCTCCATCTCCATCTGCATCTCCATCTCCATCTCCATCTCCATCTCCATCTCCATCTCCATCTCCATCTCCATCTCCATCTCCATCTCCATCTCCATCTCCATCTCCATCTCCATCTCCATCTCCATCTCCATCTCCATCTCCATCTCCATCTCCATCTCCATCTCCATCTCCATCTCCATCTCCATCTCCATCTCCATCTCCATCTCCATCTCCATCTCCATCTCCATCTCCATCTCCATCTCCATCTCCATCTCCATCTCCATCTCCATCTCCACCTCCATCTCCACAGCCATATCCATATCTTTATCCATTTTCAAAGCCATATCCATATACATGTCCATCTTCATCCACATCTACATCTCCTTATCCAAGTTCATATCCGTAGCCATAGCCATATCCAATACTTAAACACAATTATAATCAAACTTTCAACAACAATCACAATAAAAAATCACTTTCTCAGGAGCTCACGGTTAAAGGTCTCGAAATGGAAATCAATAAAATGACCTGCAACCACCAACGCGAAGTCACCGAACTGAAACGTGCCCATCAGCAGCAGCTACTCGATGCGGTTGAAGAAGCACGTCTTAAGCACGAACAAATCGAAAGCACGATACGCGAGTCATGTGCACAGGACCGTGAGACAATTATTGAAAAGGAACGCATGGCCATACGTGAAAGGTAAGAGGAAAAACAATATTGAAAAAAATCAATTAATCTGCTTCAATCTCTATTCATCACAAATTTCAACTTAGATTCGAACGCCAACTGGAAGAGGAACACAAATCCTTTGATGAGCAGAAGCAAAAACTATGCGAGGAGTTTGCCGCCGAGCGTGAACGTCTCCAGACAGAATTAAAAGAAAAAGAAAACGATTATCAGTCAAAGCGTCAAGAGCTGCAGCGTGAGAAGGAGCAGGAGCTAAACAGTAGCGGAGTTGCAGGAGAAAATGTCTAAGCAGGATGAAAAGTATCAGGTAGTTAGAATAAAATGAGATAGAATAAAATACCGTGGTGACCGTGGTGACCGTGGCATGCAGGTTAAGTGTGTGGCTTAGCATGCTCGGAGCCCGGGTTCGATCCCCAGCCGTGGCGGAAAGTTTTTTCAATAAAAAATTTTTCTGATCGGTTACCACCTCTCTGCAGACAATGGCAAACCTCAGAGAGTAAATAATGCCATGTAAAGCTTCTTGAGAACATGAGCCGTTCGGAGTCGGCATAAAACATGTAGGTCCAGTTCTCGGTCAATTGTGTGCAAAATTTAATAACACACACAACACAATCGATCCTAAGAAGCTCGGTCAAAGTCCTTTCAGGGGCTGAAATGGCCAATTTGTTTTTTTTTTTTTTTTTTTTTTTTTGAATAAAATACATCAATGAAGAAATATCTAAAAAATACTCCATTTTTGCTTTACAGAATCGCATCAATACAATTGAAAAGCAATTCGAGTCAGATTTTAAAATTTGGAAATGTGAGTATGAAAACTCTTTGAAAATGCAACAGGTGGAGAAGGAGAACACTATAAGACAGCACTATCGGGCTGAACGTGATCGTCAAATAGACGATATTGTTAGTCGCATGGACGCAGAGGCATTGAAGAACACTGAGGAGTTCGAAGCAAAGATCACGTAAGTCTTGGCATATGTTGGTTGGTACATATTATTAATGATTTGTATGAATTTTCTCAAAAAACAGTCGCCAGAAAGAAAAGTATGAAAAAGACCTGCATGATGCCGAAATTGTGGAGAAGACTCTGCGTGAGAAATATGCGGATGCACGCAATCGTCTCGCCGAATCAGATGCTCAGGTGCGTAATCATCAGGCGGAGTTGAAGCAGCTGCAAATGGAATTGGGACACAGTAAAAAGGTACAGTGGTTTGTAAGACATGTCTTAAGAAAAAACAAATCTAGTTTAAAAGTGTTTTTTCAAAAGAAAGTTGATTTGATAGAAGTATTTTTAGGCATTTAAACTTTTAGAAAACTTCACATCGTAGAGAAGAAAGCTTGAAAGTTTTAATGTTATGTTATGTTATGTTATGTTATGTTATGTTATGTTATGTTATGTTATGTTATGTTATGTTATGTTATGTTATGTTATGTTATGTTATGTTATGTTATGTTATGTTATGTTATGTTATGTTATGTTATGTTATGTTATGTTATGTTATGTTATGTTATGTTATGTTATGTTATGTTATGTTATGTTATGTTATGTTATGTTATGTTATGTTATGTTATGTTATGTTATGTTATGTTATGTTATGTTATGTTATGTTATGTTATGTTATGTTATGTTATGTTATGTTATGTTATGTTATGTTATGTTATGTTATGTTATGTTATGTTATGTTATGTTATGTTATGTTATGTTATGTTATGTTATGTTATGTTATGTTATGTTATGTTATGTTATGTTATGTTATGTTATGTTATGTTATGTTATGTTATGTTATGTTATGTTATGTTATGTTATGTTATGTTATGTTATGTTATGTTATGTTATGTTATGTTATGTAGAGTTTATGTCATGTCAAACCAAATCAAGTGAGGTTGTGTTATGTTATGTCTGTATATTATGTTTAAGAACATGAAAACAGTATGTATCGATAATATTTTCAAAATTTTTATAAGTGAAAAGTCGTTATGATATTAAAATTGATTTCGCTGAATTATACTATCGATACATGTGGTTATCGATAATTGTGTCAGTCTAGAATTTTGGTACCTTTCGAAGGCAAACTTTAACTTAAATGTCTGCCATTTCAGATGTGCAACGATTTTCTGGCCGAACGCGATCAACTGCGCGAAAATCTACGTAATGAAATGCAAAACGAGGTGGCAACACTGAAAACAGAACGTGATAATGAGATTCAAAAGATACACAAGAGGTGACAAAATGTTGATTATTGCCACGTTAAGCAAGCATTTAAGCGGTGGCAATTCATTCAATTACATAATTAATTTTATAATTTCACTTATTTGCATGAAAACAACAACCACAACAACAACAACAACAACAATGACGACAACGTAGAGTTCAACAAGCTATTGAGAAAAAGGACGCAACCATAGAGCTGCTGCAGAAGGAAAGCGGAGCGTTAAGAGAGCGCTGCATCAAGCTGGAGGCAGTTATACGGCAGCAGCGCAAAGATTACTGTGTTAAGTGAGGTCCAGGTTGTGCAAGGACACTCGCACACACACACACACACACACACACACACACATCAAACCACACACAAAACCATTCAGCAGATAAACACCCTAGCGTGAAGGCAGAACAAACGAGCGCCCATTGTTTGTAAAAATTATGGTTATAAAAACTTAAGAAGACAGAGCAAAAATATAATATAAAAAACCCAGCAACATCCCAACATGCCGCAAAAAGGATAATGAGCAAAAATATGATAAATATTGTAGAACAATAATAAAGGCAATTCGACTCGACGGGGCGTTGAAAATGTTTAATTTTATGCAGAGTGCCACGCGGGAAACGTTTTATTTTAATTTAATTGTCTGACATGTTAAGTTAAGGTGGTCACTTATTTTTGTTGTTTTATTTTGTTTTGTAGTGTTCGCATTCTTCCAAGTTTAATGAATTTAAATTTAATAAGTTGTAACTAATTTACGCAAGATTAATTAACATTTCGAAGAGAACGCAGAAAATATAAATAAAATGCATTTTTTAAAGAAGAACAATAGAGTTTTATAGTAACTACTAAAAATAGGCACAGAAATTATGTTGCCTTCTGAACAGTGCCGAAAAGTAGGCTAAACATTAATGCCTACCTTAAGGGCTGTTTCAGATGTTTTAAATATGCCTCTTATAAGGCTGTTTCAGATGTTTTAAATGCAAAACATTCAGGGTGCAACACAGGGTGCAACAGCGAATTTAAAGCAGAAAATAAAAATAATAAAAATCGCATTAATTTCAGAAAACTTTTTTTAGTCATTACCAGAGTAATCTACAAAAGCATGTACAAGCCTGCAATTTATTAGAGAATATGTTATAGATTTCGTCTAGCATGCCGTTTGCTAATTTTTATAAAACTATTTAGGTTTTTCCCAATGCTCTGTAAATGATTCATTTAAATTTCCATGAATTGAGTGGATTAATTTAATTCCATGGATTTAATAAACTTCTCCTTCACACATTATTTTTCATGCTCTTGCTTTCTTATCTTTAAGCAAGTGATTCAATTTAATTTTTACAAATTGATGATGATGCCTTATCAATCAACTTGGTGTCGACACAGCTTATTCACTTAATGTAATCACTATTAATTTTCCTGCGCTTATTGATCGCAAAAACAAAAAAAAAAGAACAACTGATCTTTAGTAATCATATAAAAATATATGTATGTACGTTCACATGTACAGATTGCTGCAAAATAAAAAATACATGTTTATCTGAACAAAAACACAAAACTTTGAGTAAAAACATAATTTATCACATCAGCGATAGAATAGTACCAGGGCTGACATTTGAAATTTTTTAATAATGCTGCTATTATTGGGTGGATATTAAGTTTTTGGGGGATTATTTATGGGTTTTTCGTTAAATTTTATAATAGCACGATGGAAGTTTTTTTTTATATTTTTTTAAATTCACTTTATAAACTTGGATTCAGTTATATTGAAAACTGTTTTAAAGTTTTCAATATAAAAACTTTAAAACAAACTTTAAAAAAGACAAAATTTTAAAAAAATAGTCTACGCAATGAATCAAATAAATTCGTTTCAAATTCGAAGTACAACTGACATTTCGGATTTTAATTTCATCAACAAAGTTCATTGTCGTTTGAATACAACAGTGGGAGAGATGCAAACTTCATTTTCGAAACGACATTTTTTTATATAAATGAATCGATAACGAAACGAAAACTTCAACAATAATATATTTCTACTTTTCGTAGAATATAAATACTTTTTTATAAATAAATACTTTTCGAATAATTTTAGCAATTTGTTTTCGAAACGAAATTTTTCTATTTTATTGTAGCAAAATAAAATGAATAATTTAATTTTGATATTTTTAACGAAAACTAATATAGAATAGAGATTATAACAGGCTTTTCACTTCAAATTCAAATTTCTCCATATCAAATTAAACTTTTTCTAAAATCTAAAAAGCTTTTTACTAAAAAAAAACCTTTTCCATTTCATATTCAAGCTTTTAACGTTTAATTTGATGTGAAAAAAATTTAATTTGATATGTAAAAAGTTTAATATGAAGTGTAATAAGTTTGTTTTTGAAATAAAAAACCTGTATATGAATGGAAAAACTATAAAAAAAACACAAAAACAAATTGGCCATTTCAGCCCTTGAAAGGACTTTGACCAAGCTTCTTATGATCAATTGTGTTGTGTGTGTTATTAAATGTTTGCACACAATTGACCGAGAACTGGACCTACATGTTTTATGCCGACTCCGAACGGCTCATGTTCTCAAGAAGCTTTACATGGCATTATTTACTCTCTGAGGTTTGCCATTGTCTGCAGAGAGGTGGTGACCGATCAGAAAAATTTTTTATTGAAAAAACTTTTTCGCCGCGGCTGGGGATCGAACCCGGGCTCTCGAGCATGCTAAGCCACACACTTAACCTGCATGCCACGGACACCACAACCACAACACGGAAAAACTATAACTATTATAAATTATTAATAATTTGTACCTTACCATGTCAGGAACCGAACTTACGTTCACTGGATGAAAGTGCGAACAATATACTCGTTTCGAATTCGATTCGAAAACAATTCGGAAAAAATGCAATATTGCGAATCTGAGAGTTAAGCGGCATAAGTTTTAAATAAAATTGGAAAACACGTGTACTTTATTTCGTTGATAAATAAATAAAATATAATTTTCTCAGAATTCTTAAATAAGTTAGGTATTAGATAAATATTAGAATGTGAAATTTCATATCTAATCTACGAGTGGACTTACAAAACATCGTTTAATAGAGTAGAAAAAATTAATTTAAAAAAAATGTTTTAATTTTATATCTTCATTCTTCATCTCTTTGTATTTTTTCAACGTAATCGCCATTTATTTCAATACATTTTTGATGTTGATAAATCCACCTTGAAAAACAGTCTTCAAAATCGACTTTTTGGAGTTTTTCAATTGACCGCATTTATTATGTTTTCATTGCTGTTGAAGACTCTTCCTAGCAAATTTTGTTTTATTTTTGGAAATAACCAGAAGTCGCAAGGTGCTAGATCTGGGGAATATGGTGCTGGTCGAATTTCTTCGATGCCTGACAGCGCAATAAAGTCGCTTGTTTTTCTAGCAGTGTGCGCTGGCGCATTGTCATGATGCAAAAAGTATCGGTGAAGTTCCTTTTTTTGGTGTTTTCCCAATTAACTTTGGGAATACTTCTGGTAAGCAAGTTTCAGTATACCACTTGGCAGTTACCGTCTGACTTTTTTCCAAAGGAATAGCAGCTACAACTTTCTCTCTGGTGAAGTAAACTGACATCATTATCATCATTTTGTTGCTGTGCTTTAACGGGTGGATTTGCACCCTTCTGGGCTCCATACCATGCTTTGTTGTTTGGTTTCAGGATCGTACTTTAAAACCATGTTTCATCACCTGTTACAATTTTCTGAAAAGTGGAAGGCTTTCCGTTTTTGAATTTGTCAAGAAAATATTTAGAAAAATGCACACGTGCCTCTTTTTGAGCTTCAGTTAAAATTCTAGGAACCCAGCGTGCAGATTTTTTCGTGTATCCAAGATTATTTTTTAATATTCGCGATACAGCCATGGCATCCAAGCACAGTTCTTCAGCAATCATTTCCTCGGTCAATCTTGGATCTTCGTCAATTTTAAACTTCACCAGGGCAACACTTACATCGTCAGTCGCAAATTTTGGACGGCCTTCTCGAGGTTTGTCTTCCACAGAAAAATGACCGGTGTGGAATTTCCGGAACCACTTTGAAAAAGTCACAAGGGATGGCGCATAAACTCCAAATGCTGTTTGGCATTCACTAAATATTTCCACAGGCTTGAGCTTACGCCGAAATCCAAAAAGAATAGCAAATCAAATTTCTTGCTGCGTTGGCACAGGGATATCCACTGACACTGCATCACTAATTTTACGTTTTCTTGTCTCCATTTTGACCGATATTTCTGAAAATTAGAGTGATATATCGTAAGATTATAACAAACAGTATGTAGTTTTTGATATATTAAAAACTTATAATATGACAGCAACTAAGCAAACTTTTGTTAGTACCTCTTACAAGACCCGGAGAACTTCATCTCGCCCCAGATAACTTCTTCAGATAAACTCCAGTTTGCTAATAAAACACAGATAGTTAAAGTTGATGGTTGTGTTTTAAAGTGATTGTTTTGAATGGCATTGAAATCAGTAGAGAGCGAAAAGACCGTGCAAAAAACAGCGAAATTCGAGATTAATCCGACAAACTTCCAACAGTAGCCTTGCGATTTATTGATTGTGATTGCAAAAGTCAATCGAACGGGGAACTCAATTTGCTTGAATTACAATGAAAGATCAGTTGTACTAATCGGAATTCGTGGCATAAGGATTATTCTCCTTTGAAGTAGCCTTTGATAATCGCAGCTTGAATCACATTGCTAGCAACCGTTTCTCGACAGACAAACGTATACCGTTGCACGATTTCGGATGATTCAGATTCCGCAACATGAATATGATCGATCGCACCTTCAGCTGTAAATTATGTGTTGGAATTCCTGGCACATAAAGCGAGTTTAAAAGTTTCATCGAATAGTTGGTCTCCACGTCGATCACGCTGTTAATGGATTTGTACGAATGCAGTTCTTCAGCGATTTGACTTTGAATAATGAAATTCAAGCTATCGTCGTGCGTTCACTAATTCAATCGAGTTTTTTATAAATTTGTGTAATGCCACTTTGGTGATGAGTTCCTTTTTGAGCTATGTGGACTCGCAAAAAATTTGCCGGGAACGATATCAAGCCAGTCGAAACATTTACAAGAATTTGGCTATTGCCAAGCGCCAGCAATTGTCTCAAGAATTCAGCACTCGATGGGTCGTTCTGCAACGCAACTGTCATGCTCATGGTCAATTTCAACTTCTTGACATGCCGCCACAAAGACGACAATTTCAGGCATGTATTAAGTTCATCGGTTGCAGTAGATTTCGAGATGACGGGAAGCGTTTGACGAAAATTTCCGTAGAGAAATATCATAGCCCCACCAAATTGCCTTGTAAATCCTTCATAGTTCGGTCAACTGCCTCCAAAGCTCGTTTATGCGCCATCGTGCATTCAATCCAAATGATGATTTTGCATTCTCGCATAAATTTCGCTGTCGCCGAATTCTTGATCATTGTGCACGTTGGCTTGTCAACCGTGATAAGATTCTTTTACAATTATCCTAATTTCTCCAAGCTTAACGAATTTTTCGCCCTGACATCGTTCAAAATCATCAAATCATGCAATAAAATGCAAAAGTTTGCAGAAAAAAATTAAAATTTTTCGGTATTTTTCCATTCGAAAATCCATTCCGGAACAATTCCACTTAAAATTCTTATAAAAAAAAACAAATTTTAGATTTTTTCCAATTTTCCGACTTATCCGGAGGATTCTACCAAAACGTTCTTTCGTAAAAACCTTCTTCTAGCAATTAAAAAAAGTGTTTGAGTCAAATCCGCCAAAACGTTCTCAATTGATGAAATACTATGGATTTTTCACACCTACGTATCTAAATTTATTTAAAATAATCTCGAATTTATATTAAACTTGAATTGAATACCAGATATCTGAGCCGAATTTTCGGTTTCGTTACTAATTCGAAACTAATCCAAATTAATTTTGCAGTTTATTGGGAAAGGCAACTTATTAATGTGGAAACAATTTTTCTAAAAATAATTTTTTAATAAACTGGCTCTTATTTTTTGTGGCAGTCGTTGCCGTGCGTGCTAAGTGTGTGACATGCTAACCAACGGACTGCGGCAGTCCGAGTTCCATCCTCAAATCTGGCAAACAATGTATTCAAGACAACAATATTTTCTGATTTCCCGTCACCCCTCTACAGACAACGGTAAGCCTCAAAGAGTAAAATAAACCATGAGCTTCTTGAAAAAAAAAATTCAAATTCGGTGAATCCATTGAGCCTTATCTAACGTACTTGAACTCAGTGCTACTACTCGAGAGTAACATTCCGCTGATTTTGAACGTAGACTCGAATGAATGTGGTTTAGTAAGTTATCCACTGGATATCGGAACAACGTAAGGAATGAGGTGCCGAGTGAATGGATGCTTAGTAGGTGCATCAGTGAGATTAACGACCCAAGTGATTTATACATGTTTCACGGGAGTGATATGGGGCGGGAATGGCGACAACAATTTATTGTCGTCCAACACGTCCTCAAACAGATTTAAAGAGACGGCTACTCAGGACGTGGACTGGTGTGTGTTTATGATGTTTATGGATGTTTATGGTGTATTTCTACATGTAGTGACCATAGACGTCCCGATTCACGCTGTGAGAAACCTAGAAATTAGTCGAAAGATTGCTCTGTTAGTTGAGTGGGTTGAACGTGTCAACGATACTCTCCAGTTGTTACACCGTATTAAAGAACAAAAATTAAGGAATTTGTTCATAGGAATAAAGATGACCCGTGATGTAAGCGGTATCAGTCAAGATGGTACTGTTATAACAGAATGTCACGATTGTGTTCATGCTCTGTTGAACTCATTTTTTCCGAGGATGGATAGATGGAAAGAGAGGCCTTGTCTTTTTAAGGAAGTGGTAAATCCCCCGGCCTTGAAGGTGGGTGAGATAGACTATGACATGATGCAACTCAGGTAGAAAATATCGTCGGGTATAGATGGTATAAGATAAGTAAAAGCATCTGGAAGATCATTCCTGAATGCCTGGAAGCCTTGTATTGTAAGTGCTCAAGCAAAAGCAACTTCTCTGACTTATAGAAAGGAGCGCGAGAGTGATCGTGCTGCCACCTGATAGACTAAGAAGCTACCCTTGGTCGAATCGGGGCATCAGCCTTCTTACCATGCCTGGAAAGGGACTGGAGAGTGTCATGGTGGAACGGCCTTAAGAGTGGGAAGGGTCACAGATTTGCGATAAGCAACTCGGGTTTCATAAAGGCTGTACATTACAAGTACGCTAAATGAGAGTAGATCCAAATACGTTTCGAGGTGGTTTATTGATTTTATAGGTTCTTTTGACTATCTATGTGTAGATAGGGTGATCGGCGGGCTAGGGAAATGACTTGCCGGGAAATAAGGTTTTGGCAGATCTGTTTCTTTGGTAGTGATAAATGTTGTGATAATTGTTGCTGCTCTGAGGTCCATAAATATGAAACCTCATGATGGATCGCCTGTTACGACGGACTTGAACATCTGTCTAAGTGCGAATCTTAAAATAACTTTTATCTAAGTGCTGTGTGTAAGCTGATGACCTACTTGTCATGGTAGAAGGTAGTTGTCGTGCTGAGCTTGAAACCAAGTTGAGTGAGGTTATAGCTGCTGTAAGTACGTTGGGTGCACAGGTAGCTGTTAGCCTGGTAAGGGACAAGACGGTAATGATGTTGCATTAGAGCTAGTTATCACATGGTCGATCTACTTTTGTCAGCTTGGAGGGTGAAGGCCTTAGGTTTGTATTCGAAGTCAAATAACCTAGGCATAACCATGAATGAAAGAATGAACTTTTTGGTGCACCTGGAGAAATTGCGAGAGCTTTTGTTGACAATAATACGACGAATACTTAAAAAGGATATTAAAAAGTTACTAGCTCTGTGCCTCATGTATGTTGTGTTGTTTGTGCGTCTTACGGCTCATCTGAGTAGGGCGACATTGTCAGTTTTGCAGTGGGCTACCGAAAGCTACTCTCATGTCAGAGAGTTATCTTAACATGCAATAACAATAGAGTTCAGCTATTACAGCTTTTTCACACTTTTTTAGCATTAACCCATTTGAAGCCATAACTCAATGCATCATGCATACACAGGACAGATGTATGCCGGTGTGCCGTAAGGCCTTTACGGATGCCCTGTAGGTTTTCATTGGGGTGCTTCCTCTATATGTGGTGGTAGTGAAAACCAGCATTGCGTACCGGATAAGGAGGGGTTTACATTATTTGGTGTCTGTTTGGAGATATAGGCTGTGCTAAGAGAACGCGCTACGTCTAGTTGGCAATCTAGATGAAGTCAGAGTTCGAATATTAGAGCTACTTACCAGTTTTTGCATGACGTGACATTTGTGGAGGTCGTCCAAACTTTATGTTCTCTTTAACTCTGGGCTTCCTGTTGACTGAACATGGTTCTCTTCATGCATTTCTGCATTAGCGGAACTGCAGGACAACTGAAATTGAAATGCGAACTGAACAGTGAACTGTGAACTCTCGAGGATTGGAATCGCACATATGTTGTGCAAATGTTCTCTTTACGAAGACATTCGAAATTTGAGTTCTCATGTCAGGTGTTGGCGAGACGCCGTAACAGATGAATTGGTTATTCATCTGTTTTTTCAGTCCGTTGATCCAACTTGATGGATCTTGTTGAGGTGTTGTTAGTGTTTGCCCACTAAGGAATTGAAAAGTGCCACCACGGGAAGTCAGCGGTCCCTGGCTAATGCCACGCTGACTTGTTGGGCTGGACCTTCGAAGTGCTTCGTGGTGGTTGTGGTTTGTAAATAAATTGTGGGTAGAAATTTTGCTTGATTGTGAAGTTGAATGGATAATGCTGAAATCGCAATACTGCGTTAGGTCGGTCGTGCGCCGATCGTACTTTATATCGACGTTGCATAAACTTTACGAGATGAACTGACAGAACGCACGACCTATTACTTTACAAAACTCAATGTTGCGCTGACAGATTGTGCGTCTGTAATTTTGGCGATGCCAATAAAAGCAGCTACCCAAAAATGCCCACAAAAGTTGTTTTTCCTCCAATTCTAAATCTCTCAATTTCTATATAAATTTCTAAGATATCGAATAATACAAATAGATTAACTTTATCAAAATCTTAATTTGATTACTTTAATAGCATGAGTAATTAAAACACATTATATAAAACATAAATTCCAGCGATAATAAAAGAAATCCCACGAAAATCTATCTTTGCCAGTGAAACCATAAAACACCCACATTTTAAGCGCTTTCAATGAAAATGCAACTCTGCTCTATGAAGAAATGTCAAACGCACGACCGAGTAGAACATTTTTCTACTTATCTCGTTAGATCGTACTTTGGTCGTATTTTATCTCTTCTTCTTGTTTTACGATATAAAGTACGACCAACGCTTGAGGTCGCATTTGGATTTGCACCATAAGAACACGTTGATCTCTACTCGAGCTGTCAACGCATGACCGACCTAACGCAGTATTGCGATTTAGCCATAAATGCCGCATAGAACGCGAATTTTCCAATATTTGTAAACGTTGTTCGGGTGTAAGTCTGTTAATTTGCCAAAATATACTGAACATAAATGCCAAACACCTGTGCTGACTTTGACATCTGATTTGACTGCTATTCCTCTAGGAAATTCTATCTTATTAACTAGTTTGAGATGAGTGAGTTAGTTTGAATTAAAGTGTGATTTTCTACAATTCAAATATTTACAGAATATATGCCATAACCTTACTTCCACATTTTACAAATCTTTCAAGACTGTCAGTCGACAGCACATTATTTGGATTAAACAAATTTTGAAATATATGTATTTCTATTTTTCCGAATACCAAAAAGTTTCTTACCGCAAAGCTGCACACTCCAGTACAATTATTTATGAGGCCGTTATTGCTTACATTGTCTCTGGTGAAAAATAAAAATTTGTTATTTAATTTGTGGAATTTTTTGTTTAAACGATAATTTTCAAATTTACAAAAGTAACATTCATGCGGAAAATGCAAAATTATCAAAATATTCATACGCTCTTGCATTGCACGCTGTACTATATTTACCACAACAAATCACAGAAATAGGTCAAGTTGAATAGAAATCGTGCCAATTGGGCAGAAGTTCAATGTTTTTGTTGTAGATTGTTGTAGTTGCTGTTGCAATTGATGGAAATGCAAATATTTCATATAATTTTTCAGGCATGTAAAATAATTGAAAAGCCGAAAATGCAAAATAAACTTCGCAGCAGCAATATTTTGTATAAAAGAAACAACAACAACAACAAAAAACTGGTGAAATCTATTTTTACTGCGCAAAAATATGTGCTGCCCGTCGTCATTCACACGCTATTGCTGATGAGGGGAGCCGATACTGAGAATGGGTAGCTTGGCGATTTGATTGCTACTCTTTGATAGATGGTTAAAAATGAAGTAGGGTGCTTCGGTTTTGCTGTTTTTTTGATATATGTTGCCGTTGATTTTCAACCCCGCCATGCATGGCTTAAAGCGGCCGCCACACCAACAGATGAGTCAGCAAAGCGTCTTGTATTAAGTTTCGGAGTGTTTTGGAAATGTTGCTGTTATAGAGACAAAATAAAAAACCTGTTGCTCGATTGAGAGAGAAATGTTGCTTCAAGCAACATGTTGCAAATTATTTAGCGCAAACATGTTGAAATGATTTATATGAAATTAAAGAACTTGTAAAGATACAGTGTTGCGCTAAAGAATAGCAGCAACCTCTTTACTACACTTTAAATTCATTACACTCAGAATAAAGTTTATCGGAATATGATAAAAAAGGCATCATATTTAGAGCAAAATGGTATAGACTTTGTTCCAGAGAATACTTTTCTTTAAATTTGATCCTAAAAATTCCCTAAAAATGATAAAAAGCTTCCATAAAAAAGAGGAATATATTAAAATGTGGTGACCGTGGCATGCAGGTTAAGTGTGTGGCTTAGCATGCTTGGAGCCCGGGTTCGATCCCCAGCCGCGGCGAAAAGTTTTTTTCAATAAAAAATTTTTTCTGATCGGTCACCACCTCTCTGCAGACAATGGCAAACCTCAGAGAGTAAATAATGCCATGTAAAGCTTCTTGAGAACATGAGCCGTTCGGAGTCGGCATAAAACATGTAGGTCCAGTTCTCGGTCAATTGTGTGCAAACATTTAATAACACACACAACACAATTGATCGTAAGAAGCTCGGTCAAAGTCCTTTCAAGGGCTGAAATGGCCAATTTGTTTTTTTTTTTTTTTATATTAAAATATATCGTTTTTAGAGAAGAAGACTTTATTATTTTTGAGAAAAAATTTGTTTTTATTGAAGAAAATACTTGGCATAGTGAATTTTTTACAAAAATATAGGAACAATTTTTCATTTTCAATAAATTTTTCTCTATAAAAGAAAATTTTTTTGTGCGAGCAAATTACTTATCATTATTAGAGACACGAAATACTTCCATTTCCCACGAGTGAAAAAGTATTTCTTCGAAAATGTGAAAATTTATTCTAGTCGAAGAAAATTTTATTTGAAAAAGAGAAAATTGCTATTCGGTCATTCCACTGTGACGGTTGGGACATTTTTACTAATTTTTGAGTACATTTTCACAATACACTTGGTTATTAGGAACAAATTTCGAAAATGCTTTATGAAATTTCATAGCAAATTAAATGCTTTAAAATACGGCACCCAAAAAAGTTCGAGTTTATGCCGCGGGTGTGTTGAATTCATTTCCCAATCAAAGTGATGGTCGGGATACGGACAAACTTACTTTCCCAACATAAGAAGATAAAACGTTGAAAATCAGTCAAACCATAAGTCTCATTCTGAAACTTTTTTTATATGTTAGGCCTAAAAAGTGCAGCAATATTTAACTGTAAGATTTGCCCATATAGGACTGCCATATTTTTTTGTATGTATTTCCAAAGTTTGTGCTGGTCGGGACAAGGAGTTGTGATGTTCGGGACAAGTAAAAGAAAATCATTCAAATAAGTGCAAATCAAGTAAATGTTTTATTTAAACTAATTATCCGTTAGCAATTTTACTGTAATAACAAAAATTTAAAACATTAAAATTCAAAATTAAAATTAAAATGCCATTTCTCACAAAAACAAAAATTTTTTAAATGGGCTACCGATTTTAGTGATTTTCCGGTGTTTCCATGTCCATAACGTTGAACGTGTTGAAATCCTTGCATTCAATTGAAGGCTGTTTCTGAATCAAAAGCAGTTTGTTCTTTTTAGTGGAGTAAGATGTTATGCCAAATGCTATAAAGTTGTAACTGAGAGCCCGAAAACTATGTTTTTGGTGAAGGTATGGTAAGGTAATAGGTTGTACGCGGTCCCACCTGCGTTGAAGATTTTTACGTTGTACATTATGGTTATAATTTCGTTAAAGCACATTTTGACAACAAGTGTTTAGTCTTTTGAGACCCATTGAATGGCATAAAATGTATTTTAACGAAAAAAGTTTTTCTTAAAAAAATCAAAACATTTTAAGATCAATATTTTTTACTGTTTTTCTCAAAAAACAACTTTCTCCTTGCGGGGGAGGAAGATGTCCTTTTATTTTCATAAAATTTTTTTTTGCAGATCTTGACAACCACATGCAACTTTTGACAACCACATGCAACTTTTGAGACCTCTAAGAATGTGAAATTCGAAAAAATAATGTAATTCGATACGCCCTAGTGTACATCAACATCTGCTATAGAAATAAAAATTATGTGCATTTCAATGTCTTTGACCTTAAATAATGAAAGCCTTCCTGCTCATTATAGCTGACCACAACATACGTTTTGCTGTGGCCCCGACACCATCGACTGCACCATGACTTGATGCAAAGAAATTCCACTCTACAGTAGTAGAGTATCTGATCTGTATCTCTCTACACTATCTGACCCCAGTCAGATTTCGCGTGGCATATATAAGACAAAATAAATCTATTTTTGAATTGAGCAGCGCAACTGTCTGTATATATGCACATTTTTTCAAGTTCCGGGTAATGTGTTTTTAAATTCTTCTTTTTAACAATTTCTACCTCTAAACCTCTGGATTTTACTTCATTTTCTTCACGGAGTGACATTTTCTTTTGCTGCATCCATGCTATAGAAAAACATTACCACTTTATGTATGAACATCATGTTATGGAGAGATTTATACAGCCATGAAAACTTGCACATCACAAATGTCTCCTGAAACATTTCATGTCGGCAGAAATCTCTCGTGAAGTAATTTTTGTGATGGTCGGGACAAAATTAAAAGTCCAATTAGGTATTCTGTTGAGCCCTCACAAATACAAAAATCAGCCAAAGATATATGTTCATAGTTCACTCTTACTTTGCAATGGTTTTTTGCTTACTCACATGTAAATTTTTAAGTTAGTAAAAACTAATGGGTGTTTTGTTGTTACGGTCGGGACAAGGAACACTCGCGCTTCAGGAGATGAAAAATTTGATATGACCTTACCTTTTTAGTACATTTTTTCTGCAGAAATGTTAGTTATGTTATCTTAGTATATTTTTTATAAACGCACGTAGCAATTGTAACACAAAATTGAGGAAAATAGCGTTGCCAACTTTAGAAAAATAATGTACAACACTTCGTAAAGAAAGTCGTCAGTGCTATATTCGAAAAAAACAGTGGTAATTGCACCTTTTTTTGTTAATTATTCAATAATACTAAAATATAGAATGCCGAGGCAAGATTTACATATAATAGATTCATATTATTGGACAAAAACTTTTGACTCGTTCGTTCCTCATTACCGTGGAATGACCGTATTGTAGAAAGATAGGTTTATTTTTTCTGAGTGCATACATATATCATATATTTAAAATGATTGCAAAAATGAATCCACTCTAAGTTCTTTTGCCAAACATTTTAATATTAAAAGAGTCTTTGTTTGTCGACTATTTAAAAAGAATGACGCAGTAGGAGATGTCCTTTTATTACAACTCTGTGGTAGACCACGAAAAAATTCAGGGCCAACAGACCGAAAAATTTGCAATTTAAAGGAACCCTTTATATACAAACAAGCATTTAAAAAAGGAAATTAAAGCAAATAAATAAATTTTGGATAATTTCATCTTTTCTTCTTTGAGCTTGATTTTGCATGAGCCCATATAAACTGGACAATTCAGAAGTGGTAAACTGTACTTTAAAGTGATGTATCCAAGTTAATTTAATTAATTTGGATGGTATGCGCACAATAAGACGATGCAAAGGTGGAGGACTGAGGACATGGAACTGCAAGCATGGAAAAGGCAGTTTAATGATTCGGACCAGTTTCTCTGGTTATGGCGTTGGCCCTTTTACTCCAAGAGAGGCAATAATGAATAATTTTATTCATAAAAATATTCAAGAAAATTATATGCTTCCCCATGCTGAGTTGAATATGCCTCTTTGATGGATGTTTCACTGGATAATGAGCAACAGAATTGGTTTAATGACAATGGGGATTCAAGTTCTTGATTGGCTTGAACAAACACCAGGCTTGAATTCCATTTGTTAACGACTTTTAACGACAATTTAAAAATAATAATGAACTATTCCAAGGGTTTAAAACTAAATGCAATGAGATCCCAAATGAAACCATGGACAATTTATTCAAATCAATGACAAAAAGAGTTTTTTATATCAAAACTATTTTTTGTACCAAAAATTACGTTTCTACATCAAATTACCGCTATAGAGCCATGACTACTGACTTTTTTGTTCCTCAATTGAACAACCATGATATATAGGAGGTGTGATTTTACCAAGATGGCTCAACGTGTCACACAGCTCGTGCCACAATTGATTTACTGAAGGAAACGTTTGGTAACCGCATAATTTCACGTTCCGGACCCGTGAATTGCCCTCCAAGATCGTGTGATTAAACGCCGCTAGACTATTTTCTTTGGAGATATGTGAAGTTGCTAGTCTACGCCAATAAGGCCGAAACGATTTACCTCTTCCAGGACAACATTCGCCGCCTTATTGCCGATATATGGCCACAAATGTTGGAAAAAGTGAATGAAAATTTGACCTCCAGATTAGATTACGTCCGATCCCCAGCCGTAGCGGTCATATGCAATAAGTCATATTTAATTTAAAATCAATTATAATGCCAAAAAAATCATCTTCCGAATAAAGTCAATTTCATATCAATTTTAAAAATTCATCTTTGTTCTATTTTATTTCAAAGTTCTACATCTCTAAAAATACACCCTTTACTTAGTGGTGTGTTGAAGGTTTGATTAGCTTAATTGTTTGCGAAACAGGTGGAAGAGTGCAGTTATTTTTTTATATGGCCTTCGCTTGCATTTATGACTTCAGTCTACCTGGTCTCGTGAAGAGCCTGTCGGTAATTTTCATCAATATCATTAAACCAGACTTCTTCGATCATTTTCTTAAGATCTGCAGTGGTTTTCGACTCCGTCTCAAGATGAGGAAACTCTTTATTACTGAGCAAACGTTTTTAATTACGTTAAGGTCAGGATTTCCGTTCTGTAGATTCTATCGATTATCTGCGGAGGCTGAGCTTCAAGTCACCGGACGGTCACAAGTTGCGGATAGTGAAAGGCCTCTAGATGTAGAGGTAAGCTGCTTCGAAGCGGTCCCGGACAAGCAGTGGGTAACCAGCTAGAGTGTGAAAGGGCGTAGTGTTGGACAGGCGCTGAGTCTTGAGTGAAATATCCACACAGCCCGCAAGTGGCACTGTCAAAGCGAGTCGGAGCCGCCTAAAAAGCTGCATGTCCGAAACTTCCTTTCTCGTCTAGACTCTAAACTTGAGGATGGGGTTTCTCCAAGACCTTAAAATTGGCATGTACGTAGGGTTTGCGTTTTGTAAGCCATTTCATTGAATTTATTCCCAGTTTATTCTTACATTCTTCTATCTGTAGAAAAAAAATATATAAACAAATTCATTAAATCATAGTCATATGCATAACTTATAGAAGGTTATGTGAGTATAACACCTTCGTTGATTATTTATTTATACGCTGCTGCATTCACTGATCCTTCAAGCATCGCAATTGAGCCAACTTCGTATTTTGTTATGGCTCCCCTTACCATATAGTATGTTCAGAGGAACTGCGACTGGTTCCGTTGTAACGGTGTCAAAAGAAGAACCTAGCCTGGCTAGATCATCTCCTTTTTCATAACCATAAATGTTTGTATGGCCGGGAACCCATATTACAGTAATGTCCGGCTGTTGACTAAACCGTGCCAGTTCCTCTTTTCATTGCCTGACTGTTTTAGAGTTTATTTTTACAGAATAAAAAGCTTTAATGAATGGCAGTCTGACAAAATAGCTGCGTTATGGTTGTTCGTCCTAGTTCGACTTAAAGTCCGAAAAGCTACTTTTATTGCAAGAAGTTCTGCCTGAACAACGCTAGCTGAATCTGGGATGTGAAAAGATTTCATCACACGCAGTTTCTCTGAGTACTTAACAGCTCCAATTTCGCAATTCTTCTTTTATCCATCAGTGTAAACGGTTCGGTAAAGGTAAATACTTAGGTTCTGTCTTCCATTGCACCATTCTTGCCGGTTTAGGAGCTTTATTGTCAATGTCCTTCAAAAGTCTAGCTTGGGGATATCATAGTTCTTAATGCAAGCCAATATTTAAGATTGCAAAAAACTAAGTATGTTACTGTGTCCATATGGGTTGATTCTCCCGATGCAGCACTTTCTTAGTCTATCTGTGCTGTGAGTTTTATGTGTTGATCTATCGGGAGCATGTGAGTAAGAATGTTGAGTGGTTTCGTTGAGCATGAGCGGACTATCTCCGTAGCACTGATTCGATTTCTTCCTAGATGTCTTCCTATTCCCATGACGAGGACACGAGCTTCTAAAAGCAATTTTCATGGTTTTCTCAAGAGACTCAACAGAATAATTAAGTTCCTCCACTGTCGAAATATGGCTGTGTGTTCTTTTAAGGACATTTGGTCCAGCTACTCTGAGAAATGATAGAAAATGGTAATTTCTTAAAAATCGAATTATATCAGTGGTTAGTTAGTAATTTTTTCTAAATTTTTAATTTTTTAAGGATAGGTTAAGAAGAGGGATTTTTCTCCGTTTTACGGAAATTTCCAATCTAAAAGGTAAAACAGGCTTAAAAACGGGGAAAATGAGGTTGCACGCATTTCATATCAAAAATGTTATTTTTCATAAAGACAACTATACATTTTATGAATTTTTCTTTTTATATGTAGGGGAGAGTGGGGTGTTGTGAGACATGGGGTGTTGTGAGACACGTCAATATATGACAAAGTGGTAATGTTGTGAATGCTCACAACAACTGTAGCATATTTTCTCAATGGGATCTCACTTATTATGTGCACTCATCGCTTTGACACGTGTTCCTAGTGTCTGTAACAATTTTGAGTTTTGATCGCGCTCTTAAAAGTTTTGAAAAAAAATATTAACTTTGAAAGAAGTTATCGTCCAAAAACAAAACCTGTCTCACAACACCCCACTCTCCCCTACCAATACTTAGTTACATTTCAGAATTACTTGAAACTTCAGCTTGAAACTTCATATGATTTTATAAGGATTGTCGTCTAATGTTAGCTTAAAGGCGCGCTTCCACAGCCAATTTTTCTGACGTTTGCATGCAATTTTGAACGTGAAAACATTGTATTGCTCGCAATATTTAAAATTGTATGCAATTTACAACAAAAGTTGGTAGGCTTCCAACTTTTCTTGTGCAAGTAAATTGACTGTGGAGATTCAAATTTATGCAAATTTTAATAAACTTTAAATTAAAATACGTGTTGTTTGTGGTGGGCTCAAATCGATGTCGAATATGACTTCGCAAAGGCCCTGAAAGGAAAATGTAGTTCTAACAAAGCATTTTAAACATTCCTGAGGACACAAAATGCACAAGTGAAGGGAAAAGGATCATTTTGGCGGGTTTTAAATTAAAATTATTTCTTTTTGGGATGTCTTGAGATCACCTTTAAAATAAGGTGGTTTCACCTTTAAATTGGTTAATATCCAATTTTTTGTTCTACCCACTCCAAAACTATGTACAAAATTAAATTGGATAGTATTTATTCGTAATTATTATTGAAAAAAAGTAATTAAAACATTCAGATAATAAAAAGTTTTGAGTTTATTGCCATTCATATACTTTTTAAAAAGAAAAAAACGGGACTCGTGTTGAAACTCAGATCGAAAACGACTGACATAACTAAGCCTTAGAGAATTCCTCAAGAGTTTTATGTAAGTTAAATAAATACCTAAACTTTTTCAAATCATCATTTATTTGAATTTTCTTGTTGAGAAGCTAAATAAGGACTTTGACACCGGAAATACTCCCTTCAAAAATATGTGCTTTCATAAATAATTTACTATTGGCTGTGGTATCTATATAGATAATTTTACGGCCAAACAAAATCATTAAAACTTTATGTTTTAATATTTTTTCAATTAAAAACGAATTTTTAAATGAAACTGCCCTTAAAGATGAGTGAGATAAGAAATATAAAATAAACATATTCTAATACTGTCGATTACAGTATTTATCTAGAGAATCGTTTATCAGGTAGGTAAAACATTCAGGCTTGAAGTGTTGTCGGGCGATGTTTGCTGTGTGATAATCATTGCAAACCATTGAAAAAGAATCTTAAAAGACGACAGGATTTTCATTGATTTTCACAGTTTACAAAAGATAAGCGATGTTTACACTAGCAAAAGCATTGAAGATACGAGAACTGTACAGCGATATAACTAATCCAAACAATTGTAGGTAGAGATATAATGAAGCGGTAAGAAAAATGCCTTAAAACCAAGAAAATTTGAATTAGATATGAAAAAAAGAAATGTTATTGAAAAATAAAAGGATATTTTATAATGCGTTCTCAAAACTCAAATCTACTATTTTTTTAGCATGCTACTTCCAAATTCTCTTTAGTATAAATGGCATTTCTGTTCAAAAATATTGCCGTAAAACGTTTCGAATTTATTGTAATGGAATATTCCATATAAACAGTGCCGAAGTGATGCGACGAAATGTGTCTGTAAATGTGCTCGATGTCTGCAATGATGGTGAATTTAAAATGAAAGTGGATACCGAGTAACGACTATATAAGTAAAGATTAAATTAGATAACAAAGGCATTCTTATTAAATACAATTTGGTTCAATCAATACAATTACAACAACAACAATAACAAACAGCAACAGCAATTTCAACAACTACAACTTGGCGTGCCAGAAGAAACAGGAACAAGTTCCTGCGTAAAAAAAGGAAAAAAAACCTGACGAAGACAACAAAGCAAACGACCATGAATATAGCAGCAGCAAAACCATGGAGCAACGAACACTTGCAGATACTTTTTTGCCACATGCAGTAGGTACTTCATAGATACGCGATGACGACATCATTTATCATGCTGTAGCATTTACGGAGGATGAAGATGAGGAGCTTGAGTGGTCGGGTCGGTTGGTTGGTTGGAGGTTCTGTTGGTTGTTCCGGGGGGGGGGGGGGGGTAAGGGGGGGAAGCCTTGCAGATCAAGCCAGCAAGAATGCAGCACACGCAAGCTACACCCAACAGAGACAGCTACACGCCAAAGAGACACACACACAGAGAAAACCAAAGAAAAGACAAAGTTTAAGATGCAGCAGTAAAACAGAAGTGGCTAGCAACGTTCTAGATACTTGTGCGCAAAGTGCAGGAAGTGCAAATTACAAGTAGAGCCAAAATAATAATAATAATAATATTAAAAGTAACGAAAAAGATACCAAAAAAAATAATTCCACAATTTAAGATTGTATCTAATTGCGAGCGCATGAAGTGCGAGTGCTGCTGTTGGAACGAGTTTTGCTTGCTTTGAATCGTGAATACCACAGCAAGATACAAATACAAATGTATCTGTCCGTTGCAGCAGGCGGCTGGCTGTATGGCAGCATGCATGAGTTTGCATTTTATGCAAGTCGCTGGTACTCGAGATGGTAGAGCAGAAAACATTTGTAGCTACGTTTTTTTTGCTCCTCGCTGTACTCCTCACTTGAATGTAGCTTTTGTCATTTTGTATATATACATATATTTATATACATATGTAGTTAGTTGCATTTTTATCTGTCAGTTGCACACCCACGCCCTTTTTCAAGTGCGATCGTATTTCCACGCCCTTTTTCAAGTGCGATCGTATTTTTCTTTTGTTTTTTTCTGCTCTGCTGCTTATAATTTCTGGAGTTTATCTGGCTTGCTTACTCTTAGCGCTACTCTCGTCTTGCTTTTTTTTTGCTCTTTGTTTTATTTTTGTCAACATTATTTTTTTTTTAATGTTTATCGTTAGCTTATTTCCGAAATTTATTGGCGATTGTTTTTATTTTTATTTTTAATTGTTTTAAAATTAAATTTAAATTCTTTTCTTTATTGTCTCTTCTCTTCCTTTGCATATTTTGCTTGATGCTGTTATTTTCAGATTTTTTATTTTTTTAGCTCTGTTCTATTTGACCGGTTCTGGTGCCTGCTTTTCGGTTTTCTCTTAACTGGTTTTATATTCCTTTTCGCTCTGCTCACTCTATTTATTGTTTTTGCTTTTTGTCTTCCCCCTACCTTATATTTATTCAGTTTTCGGTTTCATTGGGGCTTGTAGTGTTGTTGTTTTTTTAAAAGAAGCTTGTTTAGTTTTTCGTTTTTATTTTAATTTTTTTTATATTGTTTTATTTGTGTTTTCGTACCCTTTTTATTATATTAATTTTTGTTGTAAATGTAGTTGTTGTTGTTGTTGTTATTGTTTGTGGTTTCGTGGCTACTTTGGCGTCACTACGCCGCCATCAAGTCAACCAGTAGGTGGGTTGAACTGGTCTTCACTTTGTTGGTCTGCAACGACGACAACGCAAAAAAAAACCGCTCACAGCCCCGCATCCAGTAGTCGCTGTACTCGAATTCGTATCGTTAAAAGGCGCGCGCCAGGCTGGGGCTTCGCGGTGTTGGGATGATGTCAAGTTGGCGTTGTTGGCGATAAAGCGAAAAGCAGCAAGCCAAAAGTTGAAGAAGTCGGCTTCAACACATGAACCTGCATCAACACATAAGCAATAAATTCCACTATTGCTAGTCAAAGTCTAGTCTAGCAACAATGTTGTGCAACATTTGTGGTGCTTCTTATTGAAGTTAATGAGTAGGAATTAATTTAATTAATTATCTTCTTCCAACAGTAATTTTAAACAATTATATTAAGTTTTCTTGGCAATGAATGTTATTGTTTACATAACACAGTGCAACAAATAAAAAAATTAATGACTTCGATTAACGGATTTTATATGAAGAGTACTCGTAAGAGTAATATTTAATATTAAAATTTTTAGATAAAAACCAGTAACAGTAACAGTAACAGTAACAGTAACAGTAACAGTAACAGTAACAGTAACAGTAACAGTAACAGTAACAGTAACAGTAACAGTAACAGTAACAGTAACAGTAACAGTAACAGTAACAGTAACAGTAACAGTAACAGTAACAGTAACAGTAACAGTAACAGTAACAGTAACAGTAACAGTAACAGTAACAGTAACAGTAACAGTAACAGTAACAGTAACAGTAACAGTAACAGTAACAGTAACAGTAACAGTAACAGTAACAGTAACAGTAACAGTAACAGTAACAGTAACAGTAACAGTAACAGTAACAGTAACAGTAACAGTAACAGTAACAGTAACAGTAACAGTAACAGTAACAGTAACAGTAACAGTAACAGTAACAGTAACAGTAACAGTAACAGTAACAGTAACAGTAACAGTAACAGTAACAGTAACAGTAACAGTAACAGTAACAGTAACAGTAACAGTAACAGTAACAGTAACAGTAACAGTAACAGTAACAGTAACAGTAACAGTAACAGTAACAGTAACAGTAACAGTAACAGTAACAGTAACAGTAACAGTAACAGTAACAGTAACAGTAACAGTAACAGTAACAGTAACAGTAACAGTAACAGTAACAGTAACAGTAACAGTAACAGTAACAGTAACAGTAACAGTAACAGTAACAGTAACAGTAACAGTAACAGTAACAGTAACAGTAACAGTAACAGTAACAGTAACAGTAACAGTAACAGTAACAGTAACAGTAACAGTAACAGTAACAGTAACAGTAACAGTAACAGTAACAGTAACAGTAACAGTAACAGTAACAGTAACAGTAACAGTAACAGTAACAGTAACAGTAACAGTAACAGTAACAGTAACAGTAACAGTAACAGTAACAGTAACAGTAACAGTAACAGTAACAGTAACAGTAACAGTAACAGTAACAGTAACAGTAACAGTAACAGTAACAGTAACAGTAACAGTAACAGTAACAGTAACAGTAACAGTAACAGTAACAGTAACAGTAACAGTAACAGTAACAGTAACAGTAACAGTAACAGTAACAGTAACAGTAACAGTAACAGTAACAGTAACAGTAACAGTAACAGTAACAGTAACAGTAACAGTAACAGTAACAGTAACAGTAACAGTAACAGTAACAGTAACAGTAACAGTAACAGTAACAGTAACAGTAACAGTAACAGTAACAGTAACAGTAACAGTAACAGTAACAGTAACAGTAACAGTAACAGTAACAGTAACAGTAACAGTAACAGTAACAGTAACAGTAACAGTAACAGTAACAGTAACAGTAACAGTAACAGTAACAGTAACAGTAACAGTAACAGTAACAGTAACAGTAACAGTAACAGTAACAGTAACAGTAACAGTAACAGTAACAGTAACAGTAACAGTAACAGTAACAGTAACAGTAACAGTAACAGTAACAGTAACAGTAACAGTAACAGTAACAGTAACAGTAACAGTAACAGTAACAGTAACAGTAACAGTAACAGTAACAGTAACAGTAACAGTAACAGTAACAGTAACAGTAACAGTAACAGTAACAGTAACAGTAACAGTAACAGTAACAGTAACAGTAACAGTAACAGTAACAGTAACAGTAACAGTAACAGTAACAGTAACAGTAACAGTAACAGTAACAGTAACAGTAACAGTAACAGTAACAGTAACAGTAACAGTAACAGTAACAGTAACAGTAACAGTAACAGTAACAGTAACAGTAACAGTAACAGTAACAGTAACAGTAACAGTAACAGTAACAGTAACAGTAACAGTAACAGTAACAGTAACAGTAACAGTAACAGTAACAGTAACAGTAACAGTAACAGTAACAGTAACAGTAACAGTAACAGTAACAGTAACAGTAACAGTAACAGTAACAGTAACAGTAACAGTAACAGTAACAGTAACAGTAACAGTAACAGTAACAGTAACAGTAACAGTAACAGTAACAGTAACAGTAACAGTAACAGTAACAGTAACAGTAACAGTAACAGTAACAGTAACAGTAACAGTAACAGTAACAGTAACAGTAACAGTAACAGTAACAGTAACAGTAACAGTAACAGTAACAGTAACAGTAACAGTAACAGTAACAGTAACAGTAACAGTAACAGTAACAGTAACAGTAACAGTAACAGTAACAGTAACAGTAACAGTAACAGTAACAGTAACAGTAACAGTAACAGTAACAGTAACAGTAACAGTAACAGTAACAGTAACAGTAACAGTAACAGTAACAGTAACAGTAACAGTAACAGTAACAGTAACAGTAACAGTAACAGTAACAGTAACAGTAACAGTAACAGTAACAGTAACAGTAACAGTAACAGTAACAGTAACAGTAACAGTAACAGTAACAGTAACAGTAACAGTAACAGTAACAGTAACAGTAACAGTAACAGTAACAGTAACAGTAACAGTAACAGTAACAGTAACAGTAACAGTAACAGTAACAGTAACAGTAACAGTAACAGTAACAGTAACAGTAACAGTAACAGTAACAGTAACAGTAACAGTAACAGTAACAGTAACAGTAACAGTAACAGTAACAGTAACAGTAACAGTAACAGTAACAGTAACAGTAACAGTAACAGTAACAGTAACAGTAACAGTAACAGTAACAGTAACAGTAACAGTAACAGTAACAGTAACAGTAACAGTAACAGTAACAGTAACAGTAACAGTAACAGTAACAGTAACAGTAACAGTAACAGTAACAGTAACAGTAACAGTAACAGTAACAGTAACAGTAACAGTAACAGTAACAGTAACAGTAACAGTAACAGTAACAGTAACAGTAACAGTAACAGTAACAGTAACAGTAACAGTAACAGTAACAGTAACAGTAACAGTAACAGTAACAGTAACAGTAACAGTAACAGTAACAGTAACAGTAACAGTAACAGTAACAGTAACAGTAACAGTAACAGTAACAGTAACAGTAACAGTAACAGTAACAGTAACAGTAACAGTAACAGTAACAGTAACAGTAACAGTAACAGTAACAGTAACAGTAACAGTAACAGTAACAGTAACAGTAACAGTAACAGTAACAGTAACAGTAACAGTGTCCTTATTAGGCTCAGTGTCTCCCATATATCCGGACAATGAACGCTATGATGGTGAATATCTCTAAGGAAAATAATTGATGGTGTCCTTCCTCTGTAATTTAGAATATTCCATTGTAAATGCCATTGTAAAGCTAATGTTAAATCACATAAAAAAAAAACAAATTGGCCATTTCAGCCCTTGAAAGGACTTTGACCGAGCTTCTTATGATCAATTGTGTTGTGTGTGTTATAAAATGTTTGCACACAATTAACCGAGAACTGGACCTACATGTTTTATGCCGACTCCGAACGGCTCATGTTCTCAAGAAGTTTTACATGGCATTATTTACTCTCTGAGGTTTGCCATTATCTGCAGAGAGGTGGTGACCGATCAGAAAATTTTTTTATTGAAAAAACTTTTCGCCGCGACTGGGGATCGAACTCGGGCTCCAAGCATGCTAAGCCACACACTTAACCTGCACGCCACGGTCACCATCACCATGTTAAATCACATCGATCCATTAAATCCTCTTTGATAAAAATGGTAAAAATCCTAGAGAAAAATGCATTAAAAAAAACCTCTTTTTCAATCAGAAACCAGATAAGTCCTAGCAAGTTTTCATTTGTGTAGCTTTCATTGAAAATCAGATTGTCTAAATAAAACGTTTAATTTTGTGTGTTTGCTATGGATCCAGATGAAATAAATAATTTTAACATTTTAGCGGATTTGGGTATGCATTCTGTAAAAAATAAAAGTTACAAGCAAAAACCATTTATTTTTGTTTTTAAAAAGGACCTACAGGAGAACTAAAATTTCTTCAGCGGATTTTCTCCGATTTGAATAAAAAGTATGCAGAAATCATTTTAATGAGTTTCTCTAACTTTTGAGACCCCGAATAGCAAAATCTAAATTTTGATTCATTTCTAACTTTCAAAACCAGACAAGTCCAAATTTGAAATTGAAAATACGAATTTTTTTTTGCACTATGAGATTATGTTTTCTTTTCACATAATATATCTCTTCCTGTGGAGCATAATATTGCATAATTGGTTTGTTTTTCAAAAATGTCTGTCAAAATTAAAACATTTTTGTTCGATTTACTAACAAATCGATCTGTGTGACTTATCTGGTTTTGAATGTAAACTTATCAAATATAGGAGTTGTTCGTTTTTAGTAAATTCTTCATTGTCTTTGGTACACGAGTTATTTTTTCTCTATGAAAATATATTCAAAATAGAAATATGTTCAGAATTGTGGTACAATGTTATTATTAATAAAATATGTAATGATAAATTTTTGGCTGTCATTAATTAGTAAGCAAATTCTTAAAATGCACTCAATAGTTCACAGACTGCTTGATACCCGCATTTTACGGTGTGCCTTAGAGATAAGAATAAGAGAGAATTATTGTTGTTGTTACGATGTTTCCGGTTAATTGAACTTCTAAAATTGTGCTGGTTCACACGATAAGGTTTCGGCAAATAAATGAATCCGAACAATTCTGATGAATTTATAAGAATGCATTGACAATTTAGTGTTAATTTAATTGAGTAATTTAAGTAATAAATCAAGAAACCGAATTAAATGGGAAAAGTGCCTCAAATTCAGCTTATTTTTTCTATGGGTGCACAAAAAGACTTTAAAGACACAGAGTCTTATACACACCCGTGCAAATGTTTTGGCACAAAAGCCACTTTAACTTTTAAGCCAAAATTTGTCCTTAATTTTTTTGTCTAAATTAATAATTCGATACATATTTCAGTGATTTTAATTTATGATATTATCAAATGAAAAACTTCAGAAATTGAGAAATTTTAATGAAAAAAAAACAAATCTTATTAAAATAAGTGTAATCTTTTAGTTAGAATTCTATATAACAAGGAACTGCAAATAAATTTTCTTATTTCGTCCTACAATAATTTTTTTTTCTGTTTTTTCAAAATGCTAAAAATAAAAATATACAGATAAATAAAATTTATGTTGACAAGGTTTTTTTGTTTTTATTAACACAAATAGTTTTAAAAGTAAAAAACAAATTTTTTTCTACTCCATTTGTTATATTAAACATTAATTTTCATATTATTATCGGGTGATTAATTTAGTTGAGTATTCAAAACAAAATATTGTGATAGAAAAAATGAACGGTTTTTAGTGCTCTATTGCTTCAAGTAGGTTATATTAAGTTCTTAGAGGGCTATGTTTCCTCTCCGATCTTTTATCTTTTTGTTTTCATAATATTGATATGTTACAGACCCATCAAGTCGGGATCGACCAATTGTTTTGCTTTTTTTTTTAAAAAGAGCAACTAATATTTCTTTGCAATTTAATCGAAAGTAAATATGTACTATAAGCCAAGTTCGGTACAGAAGATTTTGATTCATGGAAATGATGCTTTGAAATTTTTCGATTTGCCAATTGATAACTAGCTTTATTATTATAGTTATATATTACTATATATTAAGTTTTCTTATTTTCAGCGAGCTTGTCTGAATAGGCTTTAGAAGCCAGGCACAAGGACATCAGCAATATTCGGTTGTCGCATTCCAGAGAAATATAGCGAGAGAACACAAATAAGGACTTGATGTCTCATTTACTACTGTCTTTGGATACACTAATATCTTCAAATCGTTATATAAAACAAAATAAGTAAAGAAAGTCTAAAGTCGGTCTGGGCCGACTATGAAATACCCTAAACCTACTTTTTCAAGATACGATAATATTCTTGAAAATGGGTGGATGAAGCCCATACTTAATATGCATTAAAAAACATATGTGCCAAATTTTATCTCTGTAGGTTAAACAGAGGCTTATTTATTGTGTTTTCAATTTTTGGGTTGTATGGGAGGTGGGCGTGTCCGTGAGCGGGTGACACCCATTTTTCGAAGACATCTTTTTGTTGATACAAAACACATACACACCAAATTTTATAGGTGTAGGTTAACTACGAGCTGAGTTATGCAGTTTTCAATTTTTGCGTTGTATGGGAGGTAGGCGCGTCCGTGGGCGTATGATGTCCATTTTTCAAAACCATCTTTTTTTTGTCATAAAAAACATATGTGCCAAATTTTATCTCTGTAGGTTAAACAGAGGCTTATTTATTGTGTTTTCAATTTTTGGGTTGTATGGGAGGTGGGCGTGTCCGTGAGCGGGTTTATAGGTGTAGGTTAACTATGAGCTGAGTTATGCAGTTTTCAATTTTTGTGTTGTATGGGAGGTAGGCGTGTCCGTTGGCGGATTCCAAAAATATTCAATAGTGCAGATCCTTGGGTGCATGTGACCATGTGTACCAAGTTTCATCCAATTTTCTCTACTCCTTCTTCTTATCCTGTGTATACGGACAACACACAGACGGACAGACGGACGGACGGACGGACGGACATGGATAGCTCGACTCACGTGGTGACGCTGATCAAGAATATATATACTTTTCTATACCGGACTCGCTTCGTTCTATGCGTTACAAACGTTTGCACAAAGTTAATATACCCTGACCTTTCAGGTTTAGGGTATAAAAAGACACCAGTAGATGAGGAAATAAAAAAGTTTATCAAATACAAAGAAAGTGCTGAAGAAGATATTTTTAACGCATATAAATGTTTTCAAATTTCTTCTTTTGAGGAAAGTTCAAGTGAATAATATTTTAATAATTATTTCAAATATTACTTTAAATAGTATCTGGTACAAAATATAGATCTCCTTAGTTTATTTTCAATGAATTTCGACCAACATTAAATTATTACATAAACAATTATATATTTTTTAAAAAACTTAAAAATTCATGAAAATATTAACATTTTATTCAAGAGTTATAAAAATTCCAGAGAGGAAAATACTGTTTAGAAAAAAAGCATTAACCCTTTATAAAAGCACGGGGTCACAGTGACCCCACCAAATATTATAATCTAATTTTCATACTTTAAACTTTTGAAAACCTGGCAACTGCCAACATCTCTAGCTAGAAGAGGTTTTAAATACTAGACTCGCCTAGTGGGGATATTATTTTAAGCTTTAGTATAATTTCTGTAGCCTTCGGAAGTGGAAGGTAAGCGTTGTGGGGCATTTTTTTTTAAATAATATTAAAACCAAAGTGTAGACTAACAAATTGCATCTTTAAGGATCAATACCCCGTTGGAATTTTTCAAGTCTTTAAAAATATAGAACATAGATAAATATAGAACAAAGATAGACCATTTTTTGTAAAAAAGAAGAATTTTTACGAATATTTTTCGCGTATTTTTTTATTCTATTTAAAATAAAAATTTCTTACTTATACCTAGAGCAACATAATACAATAAACTTGAATTTCATTCCATATAAGTTTGAAGCCAATGGAACCTTTTAGGAACATTCTATGGAGTAAAAAAGTTATTGGAGTCAAATTAACCCCTGCTTTTAAGCAGTTTTTCTTTGAAGGTGCTTTTATAGAGGGATAAAAATTAAAAAAAAAATTCCTTACATATGGGGCTTAAGAAAATAGCCTAAATACCTGGTTTTTAGCAAAACTATAAAATTAACAACAATTCTGAGATAATTTTTATACCCAAATCATAACAGTTCCAAATTTCATCGATATCTAACTACTCCTTTTATTTTTATTCATTGCTTGTATGGTATGGGCTCAATGCACTGTGCGCCATCGTAAGCTAGTAAACTTATTCAAAGACAAAATTTGAGTTGTAATGAGGGTGCCACGCCCATTTTACAATGTCGAAAACTATTTTGTAGTAAAATTTTGTAAATGAATGATGTCTACTTACCGAGTTATCATAGTACAGTGGATCCCTGGTAATTCGGCCCCTGTCTAAGGTTGCGGTTATAGTGAACGCCGAGTCAGACAGGCAGGCAGACAGGCAATGTGAACAAGCGAGATAGATAGCTATCTGCATCCCGTTTTTTCACACAGATTTCAGCCTGCCTGTCTGCCTGCCTGTCTGAATCACGTTCACTATAAACGCAGGCTAAACCGGTACCCCCTGTTATTCGACATGTCTATTATTATTGAACAAGTACTTTTTTGACAATCCTCGCTTATCATTGGATCTGTAATTTGTCGGATTATAAGGTTCTCATTTGTAAAAAATTTCGGACTATAGGAGGTCTACTAGACAGTACTCTATAATCGGATAAATTCGATAGTTCGACACTGCCTTACAAAATGTTTGTCGGATTACCGGGGGTCCACTGTATTTTATATGTTGTTTGAGAGTAATGCCATAAGGCTGATTCAAAAACCTCGTTTTCAAGAGTAATTCAAGAGTTATGCCATAAGACGGCTTCAAAAACCTAAGAAACGATTGTGGCACGCCCCCTTTTTCAAGTTCATTATAATTCTACAGGTAGAACATGTAAATTAATATTACCTAGTATCTTTATTACGAGTTTTTGTGATTTATCGTATAAAGTTCAAAAGCTCAACCAAATAATGGAATTCGAGCTGTAAGAAGAGTGCCACACCCTTTTCAACAATCTAGTTTTGAAACAGTCAATACTGGAACTGGTACTCTACAAAACTGGTACTCTACAGACAGATAAAAATGTACGATAGAGAAAGTGAAACCGATTTTGAAAAAAAATAAATAATAAAATAATTTATTAGGCCTGATTGACCCAGAGTAACTGGATGAAGTGTTAAAGGAAAGGAATTGAGAAAGGTTAAGATTTCTTTGCTCTCTCTCGCTCTGATATTTTTTTAACAAACTCGTTTGTAAACTCTTACATATTGAAATATTGCAAATTTCTGTTGAATTTCAACTATTTTAAAATAAAATGTTTGCATATCATTAAAAATGACAAAAAAACTGCTTTCATTAACTGTGTATCACGTATCGACAACGTGGTCAACATGTGTCTAGCAACAAAAGCCTCCTGCTGAGCAACATTTAAACTCAGGCTGTTTGGATGATGTCGATTGCGGCTTGGGTGTTGTCGTTGTTGTTGTTGGTATTGTTGTTGTTGTTGTGGAACTTAAACCTCTAGCAAACAGCAAGCAACACAAAGAAACACAACAACAACAGCAGCGCAACAACAGCAACAACCATACATAAAGTAAATACAATCCACTCACAACACACTCACACACACTCACATTCAAACAAACAGCGCAACAAAACAGAAATAAATCCGAAACATAGGGAAAAAAAAAATTTATTCCAACGCAGACGAGAATTTTTAGCCGACAAAAATTTTTATTCGTTGTTTCTCTGTCGTACGTCGTGGACTTGAAATCTTAAACGTGAGCGTGACGCGTCTGAAAATCTGAAGAAATAAAATAAAAAAAAAAACAAATTTAAATTCAAAAGCAAAAACCGAAATAACTGTAAAAATTAATATACAAAATTTTTCAACAAAATACAAATTTAAAAATTGTGATATAAACAAAACTGCAAAAAAAATTTTGTGTGATTAAATTTGTTTTTAAAGCAGAAGTAACAGAAAAAAAAAACCAACAAAAACCAGCAACATGTTCAGCTCTTTCACAGGTAATTTAAAGCTAGTAACTTATGAGAAAAAAAATGAAAAAAAAATTAAAGCACTAAAAGGACATTTTTAGCAGTGAAGAGTTAATATTAGGCAAACATATTGAAAAAAATCTATCATTAGTTTTTATTGTCTTGCAATTTAGAACATTTTTCAGCCAAACAGTCAGCAACATTTTTTTTTATTGATTTTATTGCACATAAAATTTAAGCACACACAAAAAAGCAACAAATTAAAATACAAAAATAAAATAAAATAAGAAAAAAAAAACACTAGCCATTAGTCATCAAATAATATTTATTCTCTCTTGCTTTTGTTATCCTGCATCAATTACACGATGTTTGTTCGTTCGCTTGTATTCGTTTGCTTGTTCGTACGCCTGCTCTCATGCCATCGCATCCTTTCAAGGATATTCATTATGTCATCGCCCAACGCCCACCCACTTGCATACACTTTAATTGTTGTCGCTGCTGTTGTTGTTGTTGTGGCACGGCGGTACTTAATTGTCTTCTTTAACGCTTTTTCGCAAAAGCAGCAAAAAAAAAAAACACTTACCTAGCGTCAGCAACATTTATGCACGCGACATTTACTACCACTTCGATTTGATCGACTCTAACGCCCCACCCCAACAACTACACCCACACTTCAAACGTTTGCTTGTTGTCTGCTTTGTTCATGCTCCTTCTTTCCATTTTCTATAATTTTAATATTCCTTTATTGCCTTTCAATATTCACTTCCATTTTGTGCAGTTAATTTTTTTTTTCTTGCTAACTCTGAAGAACTATTCGCCAGGCGGCAGAGGCAACGACAATAAAAAAAAAATAATTAAGACGTCAGTAGCTGGCAACAATGCGGCATCAACATTTATAATTATTACACCAACTTAACATATGTTATGTTGCTGTACATTGTACAGCATTAATTGCTTTGTGCTTTTTTTTACCATTTTTTCTTATTGTTTTTGCTCAGTGACTCAACTAGTCGCGGTTCATGCGTCCTCAACGTGTTGAATTTTTTTTTTTTTTCGGTTTGCATCTCTTCATGCCTTCAGTGCTGCCATGAGCATTTCTAGGGTACCCAACACTCTGCGTTTTCATCGACGTGGATTGTTGTGTTGATGATGTCGATGAACACACCCTTTATTTGTTTTTGTATTATTTGGCAGATGTATTAAATTGGCTCTCTCTACAATTTTACTCCAATATGGAGGTTTTCTTTGTAAAATTTTGGAAATGTAAAAAATAAAACAATAACAAAATTACAAAAATTAAAATAATACAGTTTTGAATTAAAAAAAAAAAAAAAAAAAAAAAAAATATAAAAATAATTTATTATAACAAAAATTAAAAAAATTTATAAAAATTCTTAAATTTTTAACAAAGGTACCCTCAAATTTTATTTATAAAATATAATTTGTTACAAACTAAAATAAAGAACTTGTTTTTGATACTGAAAATTAAAAAACAAAATAATTCAATATATAAAAAAAAATTTTTTACAAGAAAATTTTAAAATAAAGCAAAAAATCTAAATCAAATAACAACAAAAAAACATTAAAAAATAAATAATAAAAACATTAATAAAAATTGAAATGGTAAAAAAATTAAAAACAAAAAAAATAACAGAAATTAAAAAAAATTATTAAAGCATTAAATTATTAAACAAAAGTTAAAATGATGTAATTTTGAACATAACAAAATAAATTATAAAAATGTTAAAATTTTTTTTTTTTATCCTCAAAGTATTTGTATTTGATACTAAAAATTAACAAAAAAAAATATTTTAATATAAAAAAAAAATTATATATATACAAATAAATCAAATATACAAGACCTAAATAAAAATTGAAATGGAAAAAACATGAAAAAAATACAATTACAAAAATTTTACATAATAACAGACATTAAAAAAATTTATTAAATCAAAATGTTACCATTTTGTAATATTTTAATTTTTAAAATTAAAAAAAAATGTATAAAAATTGTTTAATTTTGTTTTTACAAAGGTACCCTCAAATTTTATTCATAAAAAATAATTTGTTACAAACTGAAATAAAGAATTTGTTTTTGATATGAAAAATAAAATAAAAAATATTTTTATGCAAAAAAAACTTTTAAACATGCATGCAAAACTAAATCAAATTAAAAAATAAAATGGTAAAAAGATGAATAACGAAATAACAAAATTTTTAAAATAAAAATTTTGCATAAAATAAAAAATATTTTTATGCAAAAAAAAAAAAATTTTAAACATGCATGCAAAACTAAATCAAATTAAAAAATAAAATGGTAAAAAGATGAATAACAAAATAACAAAAATTTTTAAAAAATGAGAAAAATTAAAAAAATAATTTATTAAAGCAAAAAGTAACAATTTTAATTTGTTACATTAAAAAATTTACAAAAATTGTTAAAATTTTTTTTTACAGAAGCACCCTCAAATTTTCTTCTTAAAAAATTAAATTGTTACAAACTGAAATAAAGAAATTTTTTTTTGATTTTAAATATTAAAAAAAATATTTAGTGTAAAAAAAATTTTTTTATGTATTAAAAAAATCTAATGCAAATAAAAAAAATTACCAAAAATTAAAAAATAAAAAATTGCAGTGATAAAAAGATGAAAAATAAATTAGAAAAAAATGCAAAACAAATTTAAAAATTAATTTCAAACAATTTTTAAAAATAAAGAAACCATTCTAAGGAAACAAAATTTTAAAAACTAAAAACAATTTTTTTAATTTGAAAATTTTAATATTAACAAATTTTAAAATAATGCAATGAATTGATTAGAATTATAATATGTTATTAACTCTTTTTATTTTGCATATATTTTTTATAATTGTTTTATAAAGGGTGGTTAAATTTTAAGGGCCAATGTTGATTTTGAATAAAACACAAATTATTTAGAAAATTATTGTCATTTCTTTTTATTATGATAATATTGGTATGGTTCATTATGTATGGAACAAAATATCTGCCAAATGGCCGCCGCGACTTCAGCGGCACACCTCCATCCGATGGACGGCAAAATTTTCGATGACGCTGACGCATAATTCAGGTTCTATGCCGTTAATGTGAAGAATTATCTCAGCCTTTAGCTCTTGAATTGTTGCTGGCTTATCGATGTACACCTTTTCTTTCAAATAACCCCAAAGAAATAAGTCCAACGGTGTCAAATCACATGATTTTGGCGGCTGTCCGCCAATTGGCATCGCCACCACGTGAGATAACACGGCCATTGAATTTGTCGCTTAAAAGAGCCATTGTTTCGTTAGCTGTGTGGCAAGTGGCACCTTCCTGTTGAAACCACATATTGCCCACATCTCATTTACCAATTCGGGCTATAAAAAGTTCGTTATCATCTCACGATAGCGAACACCATTCACAGTAACTGCCTGATCGGCCTCATTTTTGGAAAAAATACGGCCCGATGATGCCGCCAGCCCATAAACTGCACCAAACAGGCACTTGGTTTTTGGGTACATTGGTTTTTCGACAATCATTCTTGGAATATCATTCACCCAAGTGCGGCAATTCTGCTTATTGACGAATCCACTGAGGTGAAATTGTGCCTGATCACTAAAGAGGATTTTCTCCGCAAATTTATCATCCACTGTTGCCCATTTATTGCCACCATTCTGATCATTGACGACGCTTGAGTTCTTAAAAATCACGAAGTGCACGATATGCATTTTGATTTGAACGCCCATTTTCATAATAAGCCTGAATAATTTTAAAGCGTTGCTCGATTGTGTATCTTTCCATGGTTCAAATTGAGTTAGTCTGAAATTAAGAAATGTCAAATGAAATGCAGAAAAGAAATCCGCGATGCATCTAGATACCTTATTTATTCTACCATGGTTCTCAGTGGATTTGATGTAGATCATCGGCAGTGCAGACGACAAGCTCAAGATTTACACGGTCTTTTTTTGTTTGATTTTGAAATAACACGGTTCACCAAAAAAATTGTTTACACGAATTTTTCGGTTTTGCACGATTAACAGAATTTTTTTTTACTAATAACATTAATATTATGTTCAAACATTATCGGTGAGTACGTAACTTTTGAATTCTGAATATTGTGCCTACCACTGATTCACGTTTACAAGCTTCGGGGAACACCCGATTTATGTAATATATTTTTTTTGCATGGTTTGTAGACAAAAATTTAGACAAAAGTTTTTCAAAGTTTTGGAACACATACCTTAATTTACCATAGGTACATACCAGAAACTTATGTACCGTGTAAAAAAGAGTTCAGTGAAATTCTCAAGTTAGAATTTATAATAATTTTTTTCATGCTTCTGACTTCCACTCTAATAGTATTTATTTATTTCACAGAGCTTGAAGTTTGACACTTTTTCAATTTTTGCCAGAAGAAATTACTCGAACTAAAGCTTGTAAAGTTTGACACAGAGGTGGAGATATTTCTTTTCTCTCTTGATTGCCCTCCCTTTTATCATTTTACCAAGTATGGAAACAATTCTCGGCCTATAACCTGCAAAACTGGAGAATTCAGTCAAGTCTGCCTTGGTTCGGAAATGGGAAGAAAGATAAGTAGGAGAAAAAGGGAAGAAATCAAGAGAAACAAGTGTAGAATGTTATTTGTATGGCGGAACGCTATATCAACATGCAAATTTGAATCTGAGGCAAGTGTTATGACTTTACCTCAGTCAATTCGAGTTATTAAACTATCTCAATCCACAACCATCTCTACCACTAACTATAACGTCCAAAGTCATATATATTGATGAATTTTTAATTTAAGTTGATTAGAATTGAGTAAATAATTAAAGAAAAGTAAAAGCGTAGGACTAGGGCTAGACCGGGATTCGAACCCAGAACCTCTGGGCTTGCAGTCAAGCACACTTACCACTCGACTACTTAGGCCCCAATTTCTCGAACTAAAACACGTAAAGTTTGACACGAAGGAGAGATTTCTTTTCTCTCTCAGTTTCCCTCCCTTTTACAATTTTTTCAAGCATGGAAACGCTTCTCGGCCTAAAACCTGCAAAACTAAAAAATTGCGCGTTTAGAATACGGGAACAGAGCTTACATCTGCAATATGGTATAGATACAAATTCATACGTTATTCAAGACTTTCCATTTAGTGGGTTCAAAGATAAACACGTTAGATAGGTAAGGTTAGATTAGGTTAGTCGGGCTGTTTCTCTTTGGAGTCTCACATAGACCAAACGGTCCTTAGTGGTGCCGATTGCTGGAAGACTTTAGGAAATTAGTGGAAATCCTCCAAGATTCTTGTGAAATTCGCAAATCTTAGAAGGGATTCTAGAGGAATTTTGGTTGCATCTTTTCATGACGATAACGTCGATGAGCTTAAGTGCTTATGTCTAAATCTAATTGCAAATCTAGACAAAATATGCAAAGAAGGTTCTCCAAGGTTTGCTTGATACCTCGCTCCTTGCACTTACTGCAGTTGTCATCTGTAATATGATAACTGAGGTAATATCCAGCTTTTTCGCGTGGGCCGGTACCATGCAGTGATCTGTAAGGATACCCACCAGTGTTCTGCTGTCCCTTCAGCAGCATGCTAGGATAAACGATAGCATTTCCATATGATTTATCATACATGATTCTAGAAATTTTGGATGTTTTCGTAACTTTTCATCTACGACTCACTGCTTGCTTGGCTTTAGTTTCGCGGTTTTTCTAAGGTGTGTTCTACGTGTTCTAAGGTGCGTTTCATAATTATAAAACCACCTAAGTTTTGTTGAAATCTCCTAAAGAACTAGATGTAGGCTACCATAATGTTCTACTCAAATGAGCTTTTAATTGAGAGAGAAATATTCCACTCAACTCGAAATAGTATTCTCCTAACGGTTCTTTTGAAAGCACAAAAAACGTTATTCGTCCTGTTTCATAAGTATAAAACCATTCCAAAGCTTACCACATAATGCGTGAACATCAGAATAGAAATTTATTTTTTAGCTTTTTTTTAATTCGACGGTGAAAAAAAATTTTCTAAACTGAGTCTTTCCCCCAAAATATTTTTTTTTTATTTTATTGATGCAATAGCAATATTGTTAGGTTTCAAGTTACAAAAAATTTTGACTTTTGTCCATTTTGCCAACGAAGTGTGCGCCATAGCACTTGGTAGGAGTCTAAAAATTTTCAAAATTTGGTGTTTTAGTGAAAATGAAATACAGCACACGAAACATCTGAAAAAAAAATTGAATTGCTTAGTAGCATATCTATACTCATCATTATCACCTCTTTAATACAAAAACAGAAAACAATTTTTTTTTATTTGCGCCGGCCTGTGTTATTAAAAATAAGCTTTTTTCTGCAAAAGAACTTTTGCTAAATTATTTCCAAATCGATTTTTACAACACAAACAAATATGTATTTGTTTTAATATAAAAACCGATCTAGTCAGCAACTGTTTAGTTTGAAAAATTTCAGTGCCTATTCAAGGTTAGCTACAACAACAACAATAACACTTGGCAACAGTAAACATTAGCATCATCAAATGTTTGGCTTTTTTAATATCAAAAGATTAAAACAAAAAAGAAACAAATTATGAATAGCTAGCAAAAAACTATTTTTAAAAAAAATATAAAAAAATCGACGCAATCTTTTGCCAGTGTTGAGATAATTGCCTAAAAAATGTAGAAAAAACAAACAAATTTCCAGCAACTTGAAGATGAGGGAATCGTATTTGAAAAATCTCTTAAATTTGTGCTGAGCATAAAGAATCGTATTTGATGTTTTAACAACACTGCTGCTGACGCGCTTGAAATTCCAATCAAATATAAACAAATTTGTTTAGAAATTCTCTTAATAGACCCGACACACACTCGTCGACGCTGCACAGTGGTGCGTTTCATGCATAAAAGTGGAAAACTGACTAATTTCAAATTTATAATTTTTGATGATAATATAATTAAAAAATTTTCAAATATTTCTTCAAAGACGCAGTTTTTTAGGCTCCAAAGCAATTCAAAGTGCGCTATTTTTATAAAAAAATTATTTATTTTTTAATTTTGCGCGTAGTAGTTAAAGAAAAATAATGCTCAAAAATACATTTTGAAACACAACTGCATAAATTTATATTTTTTGAATAGTTAGGAACTGGTTTTTTATGTTGCGTTTTTTCAAAAATCTTTATAATATTATTTTAAAGTCATTTGTTAAAATATTTACTTTTTAAAGATGCATTTTTGAAGTGTATTTTTGTAACAAAAGAAATAAAATAACAAATAGCCTAAAATTACATAAAATGTTTTCACAATTATGTAGTTTAAAGCTTAATCTATTAGAAAAAAGCAAAAACTTTTTTATTTTTTTCCGATTCCTTTTATTTGATTTTTATAAAAGTGCCTCAGATGAGATTTTTCACTCTTTAGTCAAATATTAATAAGTTAAAAAATAAAAACAATCCAATAGGGAAATTTTTATATATATAGCATTTATAAAATTGCATTATGAATTAATTTTAATATTAGTTTAGTTAAATAGTTATTTCTTTATAAAAATATTTATTTTTTCGAAAAGTTCAGTTACATCTTGTCGGTAGATGGCTCTAAGATGTAACATCTCTGATAATATTAATTGCATCTGGCAATGCTATAACTTGTTTGAAAGGTTTATTTCATTTTAAGCTTTATTTTGCCAGAAGACCTGATTAAAATCGCACTGTTCTGTGAAAAGTTAGCTAAAGTTCGGAATACTATCGTCATATTTTTGCTTCTCCATTAAAGAAAAGTAAGAATGTGTTGTAGGCTGCTGAAAAAAATTTGTGAAGTTTACGGAGACGATGCTTTAACTAGAAAAACAGCAGCGACGTTTTCGATCCGATAATTTTGATGTTGTGTAACTCTGATACTTTGCTCTGATCGACCAATCACTGAAAAAGTCGATGAAATCATGGCAAAAATTAAGCAAGACCGGCACTGAGCAAGCAGAGTGAACATTGCTAGGGAATTAGGCATTCATCACTAAACAGTTCTCAACCATTTGAAGAAAGTTGAATACACAAAAAAGATCAATGTTTGGGTGCCACATGAACTAACAGCGAAAAATTTAATTGACCAAATATTCATTTGCTGTATATCACTGCTAAAACGGAACGAAATTGAACCATTCTGAAGCGATAACGTAGATAACGTACGACAATAATGTGTGAAACAGAACTCTGAAGTCGAGTGGCAAGCATGCTTGACTGCCAACCCAGAGGTTTCGGGTTCAAATCCCGCTCAAACAATGTTGCTACGTCTTTACCTTTCTTTAAGTCTTTCTTAATTTCTAATCAACTAAAAAATTCATCAATATATACGACTTTGGAAGTTGTAGTTAATGGTAGAGATGTTTGTGGAATGGGATTGTTTAATAACTCGAATTGACTGAGGTAAAGGCATAACCAACATGCCTCAGATTCAAATTCACATGTTGATATAGCGCTCCGCCACACATACAGCATTATACACTTGTTGCTCTTGATTTTCCATTCTCTCCTACTTATCTATCTTCCCATCTCCGAATCAAGGCAGACTTGACTGAATAGCTTTGACACCCGAAATCCTTGGTTCAAAGCTTAAAAAAAAAAATGCTGTGCGTCTGGTGGGTTTGGAAGGGAATTGTTTATTACTAGCTATGAGCTTCTATATATAACCTGGTCAAACGATTGATTCTGTTTTCTCAACAATTAACGAGATTGAAGCAAGCAGTTCAATGAAAATGGCCAGTTTTGATCAACAGAAACCACACACATCTTTAATGACTCTGCAGAAATTGAGAAAGCTTGGTTGGAAAGTTTTGATGCATCCAACATATAGTCCGAATTTTGCACTTTCAGATTATCATTTGTTTCGATCTCTGGCTGTAATACGCACTTGGATCAGTTTTTCGCTCAGAAATTCAAAAAGTTCTATATAGATGGAATGATAGCTTTAGCCCAAAAATGGCAAAAGTTATCGCTCAAAACGGTACATATTTGGTTTAATATTGTCTTTCTTTATTGGTCAAATTTGCAACCGAAATTTTTCGAAAACCTTTAAAAATACGAAAATTAAAGGGTTAACAAAATATATTCAAAAAAATTTGTTTAAACTTGCTTTGTCAATATATTTGTCGCTATAGGTTCAAGGGAGCTATAATCAGGGTCTAATCGACAGTGACCATTTTCAGTAAATATATTTTACTTTTATTTTACTTTTTGTTTAGCTTTCTGACCAAATTTTGCAAATATAGGCCAACTTTGTGTGCACCTGCCATACAAAGTCTTTTAAAATGTTATATATCATGGGAGTTTTGGCTAGGGTCGAACCGATTTCAACCATGTTTAATAAGTGTCATTAGATTACATTTTTTAGCCTTCTGACTAAATTTTGTCAAGATCGACCAACTTTTGTGTGTACCTGCCAAACAAAACAATTACAAAATTTTATATGGCTTCAAGGTAGGTACCCCTAGAGTCTTACCGATTTCAAGCAGGAAGGTACCCTTTGGGTTTAACTGATTTCAGTCAATTTCAGCATAGGTCTTTAAAAATATTTTTCTAGCATTCTGACCAAATATTTATAAGATCGGCCAACATTTGTATGTACCTGCCATACATAACCATTTAAAAATTGTATATAGATACAAGGCAGGCACCGCTAGGGTCTAACCGATTTTGACCATATGCAGTATGTTTCTTTAAATTAATTTATCTAGCCTTCTGACCAAAATTTGTTAAGATGGGCTAACTTTTATATGTACCTGCCTTACAAAATCAGTTAAAGATTTAATTTAGGTCCAAGGGAGGTACCCCTAGGGTCTAACCGATTTCAATTATTTTCAATACGTATCTTTAAATTTATTTTTCTATACTTTTGATCAAATTTTGTTAAGATCGGCCATCATTTGTATGTACCTGCCATACAAAATCAGTTAAAGATTTAATTTAGCTCCAAGGGAGGTACCCCTAGGATTTAACCGATTTCAATTATTTTCAATACATGTCTTAAAATTTTATTTTTCTATCCTTCTGACCAAATTTTTTTAAGATCAGCCAACATTTGTATGTACCTGTCATACAAAAACCCATTTAAGATTTTATATAGGTCCAAGGAAGGTATCGCTAGGTTCACGCTGATTGAAACCATTTTCAATACATATCTTTGAGTTTATTTTTCTTACCTTCGGACTAAATTTTGTTAAGATCGGATAACTTTTGTGTATATCTGCCATACAAAATTATTTAAATATTTTATTAAGGTCCAAGGGAGGTACCCCTAGGCTCTAACCGATTTTGATCATTTTCAGTATGTGTCTTTAAATTTATTTTTCTAGCGTTTTGACCAAATTTTGTTCAGATTAGCCAACTTTTGTATGTAACTGCCATACAAAATCATATAAAAATTGTAAATGGCTCAAGGGAGCTAACCCTAGAGTCCAACGGATTGTGACTATTTTTAGGGTACATCTTTAAATTTAATTTTCTAGCCTTCTGAAAAAGTTTTGTTAAGTTCGGTAAACTGTTGTATGTACCTCTCATATAAAATCATGTAAAAAAATTAATATAGGTCCAAGGGAGGTGTCCTTACAGTCTAACGGATTTTGCCTTTTTCTAGTACACATCTATTACTCTATTTGCCTAGACTTCTGACCAATTTTTGTTAAGATCTTTCATCTCTTGTATATGATTTCCATACAAATCATGTAAAAAATTACTTTATATCCAAGGGAGCTATCCCTAGGCTCTAACCGATTCTAACAATTTTTCGTATATACTGTTACACATAATTTTACAAGCTTTCTGACAAAGTTTTGTTAAGATCGGCCAAGGTTTGTTTATAGCTCCCATGCAAAATCATGTAAAAAAGTTGTATAGGTCTAAGAAAGGTACCTTTAAAGACCGACCGATTTCAACAATTTTTGAAATTTAACTTAATTAGCTTAAATTATCCCAGCATACAAAATTTCACTTTCATTGGAGCATACTTTTGTTTTTTTTTTTGTCCTAAGCTAGTATGTGTTCGAAGCACTGTGCGCTGCTTTGAAAAATTGAATAATTTTCAATAGACCTTAAAAAATAGTTTTCAATTAATTTTTAGCACGCTCTAGATGTGTGAAAAACATGCCGAACTTTGATTTTGTTATTACAGCTAATATTGTTGTTAGAACAAAAAACAAAAATACTTTGGCTAAAGCAAAAAAAAAAAAAAAAATATCAAAAACAAAAAAAATAAAAAGAAAAATAAAAAAATTAGAAGAAAAATAAAAAAATAATAAAAAAAATAAAAAGAAAAATGAAGGAATAATACAATAATTAAATAAAAAAAATTTCAAAACATATAAACAATGACTGTGTGAATTATTAATACATATTCGAATATTGAATATTTCGATTTGTTCGAAACATAATTTTCGAACATATATTAGGCTGGTACTTAGTCCCCTTTTACACTAGTCAAGAAATGGAAGCAATTTTTCGAGTTCGAAAAACTTGCCAGTACACTTGACTGTGTACCGTCAACTTTTTCCTCTTTCGTCGCTTCCTATTTGCGGCGAATTGGCCTACAAGCTCAGAAAATTGACTTCAATTCTTGACTAATGTAAAAGGGGTATTAGTTTTGAGAGTTGTTGAAAGATTTCAGACAGAGAGCCGTTATAATTTTTTCATAATTTTTTAAATTTTTTTAAAATGTTTTTTTTTTTTAAACAGATTCTTGTTAGAGTCTTTTAGGGTTGCATTTTCATAACGTCACTCCAGTCAACAGCTGTCATTGTCATATTTTCAAAACTATTTTATTCCCTGCCAGCAACATAAAAATTTCCTAAAATGAACAGATACTTTCTGCCTTCATCTTTTTTTTTCGTTATCATAATAAATCAAATAGTTTTATTGACTTCACGGAAATACACAAATTTAAAAAAATTTGCACTTAATAGCAACATTTTATTGCCACCCACCCACTCACACTAGTTATTAACGCACAACATCTGTTTTTTCTCTCATGCTATTTTTAATTTTAGCGCCTCGTATTAAAGCACTTTTTTACAAAAGAAAAAATAAAAAAAATATTAAAACACTCAATGCAAGTTTTCATATAAAAAACACTGCTATTCTTCAATAGACTACTTCACTTAACTACAAGTATTTTTCTTCCTCATCTGAACAATTTTTAAGCTAGTCTAAGATTTTCTTGCCTTACTTAACTACTATATTTGAATTTTAAAAAACAACCTACAATTTATTGATTTAACTCTCTCAATCTTTTATATTTAATTATATAACACGCAGACAGCTCTAAATGTAAGTACTTCTATCTACTACTAAATCTACTACTACTTTATTGCGCTTTTCTTTAGAATGAGTAGATTTAGTTAAAACAAAACTTAGCTAGCAACAACATCATCATGTACGAAAAACTACTTTTAAACATTTTATAAAAAAGTGAAATTTTTACTATTTTTTTTTTTTTTAATAAAAATTCAAAATTTGGCGCCATTTTTTTCATATTTTTGTCTTTAGCGAATGTGAATTGTAAGTGTGTTATGTGATAAATGCGCATTACATATTTATAACAAAACTTTTTGCATCTTGCGTTACTCATTTCGAACTATAATGAATGCATTATTTTTGTTTTTTTTTTTTTTTTTAATATTATAGCTAATTTTCTGTTCTCCATGCAATAATATTTATAGATATTAGTCATTATTTTTGCTGAAAATCGGCAAAAATCAGTTTGAAATATGATGGTAGCTTAAATTGAAATGTGATTTTCAATTATTTTTCATCAGCTAGCAAAAATTAGATGAAACACTATGATTATTATAGTAAAATATATAAAAAAATAAAAAAAAATATATAATTAAATAAACAATACTATCTAATAAAATCCAAATACTGCGTTTTAATGTATTAAAAAATAAATTGATATAAAATGACTTACTTGTACTTCGTTTGAAGAAACTGCTCAAAATACATACATTATGACTAAGAATACATATCTATACCAAAAATTTCTGTCGCCGAAGAAGTTTCTATGTATGTACCGGAATTAAAACGGAACTGAACTTAAGAAGAGTATCGAAACACAGAAGCAGTTTAGGAAGTTCGACTTAAATCAATACAAAAACTCAGAAGGAGGCATAAGAAAAGTTCGAATGCGACAAAGCATAGCGGAAATACACCGGATACCGCTCATAACGACTCAAATGAAAGAACAAAAATAACTGCTACATCGAATTCAAAAGAAACAAAAAAATACTAACAGACTAACTACACTCAGAAAAAACACCTATCTTTCTACGATAAAAGATACTCAGAAGAAAACACCTATCTTTCTGCAATAAAAAAATTTATATTTTCGACAACAGCAATTTTCTCTTTTCAAATAAAATTTTCTTCAATAAGAATAAACTTTTACATTTTTGAAGAAATATTTCTTCAACTAATGGAAAATGGAAATATTTCATGTCTCCTAATAATGATAAGCATTTTTCTCGCCCAGATAAATGCTCATTTATAGATAAAAGTTTATTGAAAATGCAAAATGTTTCCCATATTTTGATAAAATATTCACAATGAGAAGCATTTTCTTCAATAAAAATAAATTTTTTCTCAAAAATAACAAAGTCTTCTTCTCTAAAAACGATATATTTTTATATATTTCTCATTTTCATGGAAGTTGTTAATAATTTTTAGGGAATTTTTAGAATCACATTTGGAGAAAAGCATGCTCTGAAGCAAATTCTATACCATTTTTCTCTTAATATGCCTTTTTTATCATATTCCGAGAATTAGTCTTCTGAGTGTAGCCAATGTAAAGGTACAATGAACTAGAGAAAACTAATAATAAGAACCCACTCTTAAAATTAAAAAAACGCTCTATGTTGCAAAACTTATATACAGACGAAATAAAGACAAAATATTGATTATAACACACCCAATGAAAAAAATTTGGTTAATTTAGCCATATTTTAACCAAATCTTGGTTAAAAAGAAGAAACAGTTTCAATAGTATCGTAAGTGTAGACGTAGCATTCCATTTAAGTTGTTACCTCTTCTACTTTGTCTCTTTGGTCCGAGTGCTTTTTCCATTTTGCACGTATTTTTTATTTATCTTCCGAAAATTAACAAATAAATTAATAACACTCAATTATAAATAAGAAAAAAGAAAACAGCAAAATGCCAAATTCTTTCGATCATTTTGTTAAGTATATAATAAGTATAATGAAACAAATTATTGATTTTCTTATATAAACACATGCATTTTTCTGCTTAAATTTTACTATTTTGTGACTTTAATATAATAGTGACAAAATTCAAAGTTATATATTCATTCAGCGCAGGATATATCTGATATTTTAGTATATATATTATCTTTGAACGATGAGTATTAAAGGCTGTAGGTATACCCTAAAGTATTCGTCAAAAAAGTTGCATGGCCTTGAAAAAAATTTCTTAAAATGACCCCAATCAAACTGAACTGTATGACGTAATTTTACGTCGAAAGCTTACAATACTTTAACTAAATCTCTATTCTATATTCTGGCTAAGAAGAATAATTTGTACAGTTAATCCTTCAAGTATCTTAACTCACTAAGCGCGGGATAAAAACTTTTGATAAAAACTTACAACTTTCGTAAAAATCTTAGTTTACCAAGAGTCAGTAAAATTAAACAGTTGCTAAGCAAGAAAAGCACAACTAGTATTTAAATGCTTGAAAACAACATTTTTATAAGCATATCTTTGGTTAGACTTTCAATCGAGCTTTTTTATAACACAATTACAAAAAAATTGGTCTCGGCTTGAGAACAGACTATGTTATCCAAATGGTTTTATGATCTCTGAATTTGAATGTGCGATCTGTTTAACCCTAGACCTCTAAAAAAATTTCTGAGATTAAAACCTTAACCGATTACCACAAAAAAAATATTGTGGATTTGAGACCATGTTTTAGTTTGACCTTCAAATAACCTTTACACTGTCGTGATAGAGCTTAATCTAGGGATTTTCGAAATTAATGGTTCTGATGCTGTTTTAGCTCTATTATATTTTTTTCAAGGTCATTTGAAAGTCAAGGCTAAGAAAAATCTGATTGAAAAATTTGAAAAAAATTTATACATAACCACCAAATTAACATTTAAGCTAAGATTTTTAAAAATTTCAGAAATTTTCTCAGAGGTCTATTAAAGCAGCAACTTAAAAGAACATTTTTATGTATTCTTATTCAGAGTTTTTTTACGAATTTCTTTAAAAAATAAACACATTAAGCTTTTTAAGAACTTTTATATTAATTAATTAGTAACGTAATTGAAAAAATTAATAAATCACGCATTTATATAAAGTTTGCAATGTTTGAGTAATGAAAGTTTTCTGAAAAATTATTCAAGAAAGCTCTTACAAACTTTTATTTCTAAAGCTTTTTTAAAAATTTAAGAAAAATTTCTCTAAAAGCTTTATATTGGGAGGTTTTAGTTAAAAATATAAAATAGTTTTTTTAAATTTCGAAAGCTTTTAGAAACATTAATTTGTAAAGTATTTTGAAGAAAAAAAAGAAACATAGAAATCTCAAGAATTTATTGAAAAGCTTAATTTTTGGCATTTGGCATCTAGTTAACTGAAACAATAATAAATTTATTTTTTGTAAAAAGATATAATAGAGCTTTTAGAAAGCATAAGAAATCTAATATTGCAGTTTTAAGAGAAAAAAGCTAAACTTTATTTTAGAAAGCTTTTAAAACATAAGCTTTTTAATCAAGCTGTTCTAACAGCCTAGCAACAACAGTCTTCTTACAGCTGCTAATATGTTTCTGAATGAAGTAATAAAGCTTTTTAAAAAAGAAAAAGCTTTTGGAAAGCTTTAAAAAATTTGAAGAAAAAACTGAAAGCATTGCATTAGTGTCAGAAACATAATTTTGATAGCTTAACAATAACAGTCTTGTCACTTGTGAATATGCTACTCCAAAGAGCTTTTAATAGTATTGCACACATTTTTGCAAGTTATCATAAAAAAAAAATTTAAAAAAAAACTTCGAAACTTCTTCAGCGTTTAGATATAAGAATTAATTTTGATAAATGAGCTAAAAAAAGCTTTTTGAAAATTTTGCTAAAAATTAAAAATAAAGCTTTTGTTACAAGAACTTCATGAATGCTCCAAAAAAGCTTTGTAAAAATTTAAATAATTCAACTTTTAAAAAAATAAACTTAAAAATATTTTGAAAAGCTTTTTAAAAAAATTAGCTTCTGAATTAAGCTTTTCTTAAAACTTTGCATTAACTATCTCCGTACAGCTGTCATTATGCTGTTAAATAATATGCTTCTCCAAAGAGCTTTTAATAGTATTGCACACATTTTTGCAAGTTATCATAAAAAAAAAATTTAAAAAAAAACTTCGAAACTTCTTCAGCGTTAAGATATAAGAAATAATTTTGATAAATGGACTAAAAAAAGCTTTTTGAAAATTTTGCTTAAAATTAAAAATAAAGCTTTTGTTATAAAAACTTCATGAATGATTAAAAAAGCTTTGTAAAAATTTAAATAATTCAACTTGTAGAAAAATAAACTTAAAATATTTTGAAAAGCTTTTAAAAAAGTTAGCTTCTGAATTAAGCTTTTCTTAAAACTTCGCATTAACTGTCTCCTTACAGCTGCCATTATGCTGCTGAATGAAATAATAAAGCTTACAAAAATTCTTTATAAAGTGTTTTAAAAGCTTCTAAAGAAATTTTCGATGAAAAACATTTAAAAGCTTTGTTTGTAATAGTTAAAAAATTATTTAAAAAAAATATGGCCATAAAAGAGCATTTCTAAGCTTTAAAATAATTGAAAAGTTATCCTTTTGAAAAATTAACTATTAAAGCTTTTTGAAAGTTTTGGAAAAATTTAATAATAAATATTTGACAGCAAGAAAAAATAGCGTTATGAAAGCTTTTGAACAAATAATTAAAAAGGTATTTAAAGAGCAATCAATGAAATTAATCTGAATAAAGCTTTTGGAAAGCTTTTAGAAAAATTAGCTTTAGAATCAAGCTTTTCTAAAAGATAACAGTCTTGTTGTCTCTACGTAGAGCTTCTCAAATGAGGTTTAAAAAAAATTGCTTGAATTTTCGTTAGCTTTTAATCAAAAAATATCTGAAAGCTTGCTTCAGCAGTCGAACAATTTTTTGCTTATAACCAAAATTCGTTGATTAAGTCTTTTTAATTTTTTTTGTGTTGAACAGTGATTTCTTTAAAACAAGAAATAATAAAAACTATGAGAGTTTTTTGAGCTCCGGTATTCCTGTACTTGTGCGAAAGTTGTAATTGAAATTTTTAATTTTATTAAAGTTTTGTCTGAATTGTGGTTCTGAGTCAGAGAAATTCTTTACAAGCGAATTGTTTTTTTTTGTGCACAATTCGACGACTTGACTGACGCCTATTTGCGGTTGCGATGAATCAGACGCAAACGTTGCGGTTTTCACAACAAGTTTAATTATAATTTTTTTAAACATGTTTTACGCTTAGATACAAAAAAATTGCAGTGTTATTTAAATAGCAAGCAAAGCTGTAAAAAACTAGCTATAAACTGCGAACAACTATTTGCGAATTGAAGTTGCTTTTCATTGATGAAATTTTGAGCAGCTTTTGAGAAATTTCAAGCAAGGCATTTGTAGTTAGATATAGATACAGATACAGGTTGTACTCGAAAATGCTGGTGTCAATGACCATTTTTGCATATGTTATGCAAAAATGACTCAATGCGTAGCTGTAGATACAGCTACAGTTTTTTTTTTAATAAAAAAAAAAAAAAATATATATAAAAAAGTTGAAGTCCGCAAACAATAATCTGTTAACGACATTCAAGCAGCGCAAACATTATGATGAAATATATTTTTTATTAAAAGAACGAACAATGCAAGCAACGCAAAGTTGACTGACTGTAACGACAACAAAAGCTAAAGATACAATAAAAACAGGCTATAGATACAGCTATAAGGCCGGCATCAGCATCATCATCATCATTGTCTTGACCAAATTAAATGTTTACCATAACAAAAAAAGACAGCAGCAATAAAAAATAAAAATAATAATAATAATAATAATAATAAAATTTATAGAAAGTCTTTTTAAGACATTTATATATAAACAGCTGCTCAAGTATCTGCCAGATAAGCAAGCAGCCACTTCTTTTGTATAGCTGTGCAAATATGATAGCAATCTGAGGAATAGATATTTGTTTTTGATTACTTGTGTTGCCAAAAAAATAAATAATTGATGCTGTTTTGCAAAAAAAAACATTGTTTTGTCAACAACAAAGTCAGCTCAAATATCTTTAAAATATGGCTATATATTTTTTTTTTTTAGTATCTTAAAGGCGCATTAGTGAGACAAAAGTTTGAAATGCCATTAGTCGTCAGTAAACTTCTTAGGCTAGCCTTTATTTGCACATGAAATAAGAGTGAAAATATTTTGTTGTTGTTGTTGTTGTTGTTGTGCATACTGCGCGTTTAATCATATAAATAAATAAATAAATATTGAACATTAGCACAACACAGCAACACAACCACACTTACACATCCGCTCACATATTTACACTCACAGACAGAGCGCGGCATGACTGCACGCACCGCTTAAAATGGCATCTCATGAATACAAAATGTTTTGATGCGCTGTTTATATGCCATCCATGCCATGCATGCCGGCGTTTAAATATTTAATTTCTGTTTATTTCATTCACATCGACAAGCAGCTAAGCAGTGTTGCCAGAAAGTTTTGAGAAAAGAAGCTAGATGGCCTTTAAAAAATGGCTAGAAAAGGCTAGATGGCTTTAAAAAAATAGCTAAAAAAGGCTAGATTTGTTAACGTTATTATACCCTAAACCTGTAATGTCAGGGTATATTGACTTTGTGCAAACGTTTGTAACGTTTAGAAATAAGCGAGTCCGGTATAGAAAAGTGCATAAATTCCTGATCAGTGTCACCTCGTTCGTCCATCTGTCTATGTGTTGTCTGTAAATATAGGTTAAGAAAGAGTTGAGATTGGTACACATATTCACATGAACCCAATCATCTGCACTATTGAATATTTTTGGAATCCGCCCACGGACACGCTTACTTCCCATATAACTAAAAAATAAAAATCGCTGTATACCTAACGAAATAAAATTTGTATTTAAAAATGTATTTATTTTATATCAAAACGCAGACGTACACAAAATATGAGAGTGATCCACCCATGAACATGCCCACCTCCCATACAACTCCAATATTGAAAACACTATTATAAAGACGCTTTTATTTGAACTACTGGGATAAAACTTATCAGATATGTATTTTATATTAAAACTTAGATGTGTGCTAAGATGTAAAATAGTCGTCATTCGCCCTTAAACACGCCCACCTCCCATGCAACCCACTATAGTAAAAACGCTATAAAGAGGTTTATATGAGCCAAAAATATAAAATTTAGTATTGAGATTGTTGTATCAAAACTAAGATGTGTTGTTACAAAAAAATGAGCGACATCCGCCCATGAACACGCTCATCTCCCATACAACCCACAATATGGAAAACACTATAAAAACTTTTATATTTGGCCTACAGAGATAAAACGTGGTATGAGATCATAGTATATAAAACTAAGGTGTGCTCACAAAAAAGCGTCATCCACCTACGAACATGCCTTCCTCCCTATTTATTTAGTTCTATAAAGAATACATGGATTTTAAACAAAAATAGGAAATTACTTCTATTTGTTTTAGTATTTTAATATATAGTTTATTTAAATATTATAGGAGGTTCAGGGTATTTCATAGTCGGACTAGACTTTCTTTACTCGTTTTCTTTTAAGAACATATCTTATCGTTAGAAGAAAATTTAGCATGCCATTTTGAATACGGTTTCTTTACTTGTTTTTTTTTTATAAATTGCGTTGTACTAAGAATTCTTTCTGCCTCAGCGTTGCTTAATGCCAAAATAATAAAACTAAAAACCAAATCTGATAGCTCTTGGAACGGATCTTCATTCAATGAATCTCTAGCTTCTGCCCAGAATTCTGTTATGAAACTTAAGTTATTCCACTTTTGATTAACAATTTTTGCCATTATAATTCAATTATCGTTATTTTTCTGTAGAGTTACTGGATTTTTCTTTCTCTATATCAGAAAATATTTGGGTTTAACCACTTTAAAAGTATTAATAGCAATAGAAGATTCACACTTTCAAAATTGCAAAGTCAAAAAAATTGGATGTAGTAATTCATCTTTAAGCAAAATATTAAAAAAGGCTAGAAAAGGCTAGAAAAAAATAAAAAAAGGCTAAAAAAAAGGCTAGAGGCTAGATGGTAATTTTCGAGGCTAGGCAACAAAAAAAAAGGCTAGATCTAGCCTCAAAAAGGCTAGATTGGCAACACTGCAGCTAAGTTAAGCAATTCGCTGCATAGCATTTGTTCTATTCAAACAACTCGCTCTCTCTCTCTCTCTCGCTCTATCTAAGAAGCCAATGTATCCATCAGATGCTGCTGCAAATGTTCGAGAACAATTGCGTGTGTTTGTGTGAGCCGGCCGCAAGTAGATACAAATATTTTAAGTGTTTAAGTGACTGAAGAAATTCTTAGCTAATTCATTAAAATAGACAAAGAAAATAAAAGAGCTGAGCAGCGTAGAAATGGCAGAATGTCTTAAGTTCATTTCTTAAGGTTTGCAGTTCAACTAAGTTGTAATGAAGTCAAAATTGTAAAATTTGTTCAAAAATTTGTAGAGATGACCTTTGATATCGTTTATAATTTGGTATTCAAAAGTGTTCAAAAGCAGCTACAAAAATAAAATTATAAAATATAAAATTATGTTCAATTTTTTTTGCTTATTTAATTCTTATATTTACAAAAACTCTCAAAAAGTTTTTAAATATTTTACAAGAGTATTTTTGAAACAAGACGTACACTTTAGCAGTCAATCTTGAGAGCTGGAATGTAACATCAAATTTTTTTAACAGTCAAGTTTTGAAAAAAAAAACAAAAAAAAAATTAAAAAATTAAATAAATTATCTTTTAAAAAAAATTCTAAAATTCGCGGCTTTATGATATTATCAAAGCCTTTTTGGAGATTAAGGCTTTTTGAACAAAAAAAATATTTTTTTATCATAAATTATTTAACTCACGACTTTAGGCTGCGTTCATAGTGAACGCCGATTCAGAAAGGCAGGCAGACAGAGTGTGTTAACAAGCGAGATAGGTAGATATTTGTGTATCGTTTGTTTACAAAGATTTCAACCTGCCTGTCTGCATCGGCATTCACTATGAACTAGGCCTTAGGCAGCGATTCAGACAGATAAGTATAAAATCAAGTCAAATTGAATTTTCAAAATTTTTAAAATTTAGATCTTTATAGAAGAGCTTTTTGGTTCCAGTCAAGAGGTCTACTAAAGTATCTAACTAAAAACGGTTTTTATGGAAATTCTTATGAAACTTCTCAAAATTAATTTTGCAAAATTAATTAAAAAAGGTTTTCAAAAGCTTTTTAAAAAAGCTTGCTGTGAAGCTTTTTCAAAGATTTGAAAAAATAAATTGTCTGTGATCCCAGACCAGTATCCGCATGCACGACAAAAAAATTGTCAGAATATAAACTTATGCGAAGAAAATATTTCGATTCTTCCAGTATCTAACTACCTTTTTGATGGGTTGCAGTCAGCATGAAGGCTTCTAAAAACTTTTAATTTTTATTTCAAATGAGCTCGTTCTTTATAAGTTATGAAATTGTTTTTTGTTCAATTTCAAATCATGACAATATGATGACATATTTGCATCAGTATTCAAAGTTAGACAATTTTAAAATTTTAGGCAAAGTTTTATTTGACTTAAGTTAAGTGTTCTTATCAAGTTATGACAAGATTTTTGACAATTTTTGACAAAATTTTAATTTTCAGATAACTTTAAGAAAATTGTTAAACAACATTTAAAAATAATTTTCTGACAATTTTTAGGCAATTTTAAGAGAATTTGAGATAAATTTTAGGCACTTTCTAGAAAATTTTAAAATTTTTGACAATTAAATTTTTAAATTTTTAAATTGATTTTTAAAAATCTAAAGTTTTTTGCTGTTTTATGACAATATATGACTTTTTTTTTTCAGGCAACTTAAATGTTTAATGCAAATTTTACTTAATTTAAAATTATGACAATTTTTACAAATTTTTTTAAAAATAAATTGCAACAATGTGTTTTACAACATTTTAACAATTTTCAAACAACTTTAAGATAATTATTAAATAAATTTGAAAATAATATTTATAAATATAGAAATTTGAAAATAATATACTGACAATTTTATAGCAATTTGTAGAGAAGTAAGACTATTTCTAGAAAATTTTAGGCAAAGTTTTAAAATATTTGTATAATTTTTAAACAATATTTTTGACAATTTTCTGATAATTTTTTGTTTTATGACAATTTATGATAATATTTTACATATAATATTTGCCAATAAACATTTTAATACAATTTTTAGACAATATTTTTGAAGATTTGCTGACAATTTTCTGACAATTTTTGGTGTTTTATGACAATTTATGACAATATTTGCGTCAATATTTTAAGTTAGACAATTTAAATATTTTATGCAAAAGTTTAATTTAATTTAAATAAATTGTCACAATTTTCGAAAATTAAAAAGAAATCAATATTTTTGACAAAGTGACAATATTTGACAAAATTTTAATATTTAAATTTGATAAAAAATTAAATCAATATTCAAGCCATATTTTTGACAATATGACAATTTTTCACAAAATTTTAATAATTTTCACATAACTTTAAGCCAAATTTAACTTTAAAAAAATTTGAAAGAATCTTCTGAAAATTTATAGGCAATTTGTAGAAATTTGAAATTAATTCTAGGCACTTTCAAGAAAATTTTAAAATTTAAAACAAAGTTTAATTAAGTTTTAAATATATTTTTGATAATTTACTGACAATTTTTGCTGTTTTATGATAGTACATATGACTTTATTTTTAAGACAATTTAAAATTTTTATGCAAGTTTAATTTAATTTATAGTAATGAAAATTTTTTTGAAAGTTTTATGCAATAATTTTTGTTTTTAATAATATATAGAAAATATTTTTGACAATGTGACAACATTTTAACAATTCTAAAAATTAAAGAATTAATAATCAAGATTAATTTAACAAAATTATTAAAGCAATTTTAAAATAATATACTGACAATTTTCAAGCAATTTGTAGAGAATTAAGACTATTTCTAGAAAATTTTAGGCAAAGTTTTAAAATATTTGTATAATTTTTAAACAATATTTTTGACAATTTTCTGATAATTTTTTGTTTTATGACAATTTATGATAATATTTTACATATAATATTTGCCAATAAACATTTTAATACAATTTTTAGACAATATTTTTGAAGATTTTCTGACAATTTTCTGACAATTTTTGGTGTTTTATGACAATTTATGACAATATTTGCGTCAATATTTTAAGTTAGACAATTTAAATATTTTATGCAAAGTTTAATTTAATTTAAATAAATTGTCACAATTTTCGAAAATTAAAAAGAAATCAATATTTTTGACAAAGTGACAATATTTGACAAAATTTTAATATTTAAATTTGATAAAAAATTAAATCAATAGTCAAGCAATATTTTTGACAATATGACAATTTTTCACAAAATTTTAATAATTTTCACATAACTTTAAGCCAAATTTAACTTTAAAAAAATTTGAAAGAATCTTCTGAAAATTTATAGGCAATTTGTAGAAATTTGAGATTAATTTTAGGCACTTTCTAGAAAATTTTAAAATTTAAAACAAAGTTTAATTAATTTTTAAAAAATATTAAATATATTTTTGATAATTTACTAACAATTTTAGCTGTTTATGATAGTACATAGACTTTATTTTTAAGACACTTTAAAATTTTTATGCAAGTTTAATTTAATTTATAGTAATGAAAATTTTTATGAAAGTTTAATGCAATAATTTTTGTTTTTAATAATATATAGAAAATATTTTTGACAATGTGACAACATTTTAACAATTCTAAAAATTAAAGAATTAATAATCAAGATTAATTTAACAAAATTATTAAAGCAATTTTAAAATAATATTCTGACAATTTTCAAGCAATTTGTAGGTAACTTTGAAAATTTCTAGAATAAACAATGAAATTGTTTTCATCTCAAAAAATATTGTTTTTTTTTTGATTTTTTAACAATTACTTTCTAACAATTGTTTTTCTTAAAAATACTTTCAAAATGTAATTAATTTTGAAAATAAGGTAGTTTTTAAAATTTTATTTATATAATTAAAACATAAACAATGCACTGAAATAAGCTGTCAATTTTGAATTTGATTAATGATTGTGGAAATGTGTTTCATGTTTCAAAAAATTAGCAAAAAATTATATATTTGCAATTATGAAAAATGGTCTAATTATAGCAAAATATATGGAACAAAAAGATTTTTCCATATTTTTGTGTCAATAAATTTCACAGTTAAAATATGTGTACTTTCTGCATATAAATAGGTTGAAGTACTTAAAATAATTTTATGAGCTGCGCAAAAAATGTTGAAATATTTGTATGTGTTGTTACTTAAAGAATTACATAAAAATTTACAAGAAATTTCAATAAAGTGGCAACGATCAGCCCACACACACAGCTGAGTGCATTTACCGCTGCTTTACAATACAAACGCCACCTAAAGAGGTGTTAATCACCTCTAGCTGTTTATTTCGAATTTAATTAAACGCAACGATTTACAGTTCGTATGCAGAGAACTTTTCGTTGATTTCGACATGAAATTACAATGAAAGTGAGTTTATTTTTTAATTATTTTGTTTGTATTTTTAGTTTTTTTTTCAATTTTTTTTTTGTAAATTTAAGCGCACACCTTTTATTTAAACTGGCGTGAAATAGTACTTATTTTAAACAACAGAGAGCAATCAACAAATAAACAAAACAACAACAAAAATACTTTTGAATTATTTTATTGCGAGCAATCAGAGTGCAGCTGCAGGCAGCAAGCAATGTAAAAGATTTTCTAGAAGCAGCGTAGAAAAAGAAAAAAATATAAAAAAAAATTCAATTCCATTTCTACAGATGTAGAGATTTAAGATAAAAGAGAGAAAAAAAAAAAAATACAACAAAACTTAATTGAGTTCGTTGCACTTTGTGCCACAAAATTCGAAAAAGGAAATTAAATTCAAGAAATAAGCACAAAAAAGCACTTAAAATGATTTGTGGCGGAGATTTGGTGCTGCCGTTGCTTCTGCTGCTGCTCTTGTTGTTATTGTGGCATTTGTTGTTGTAACGGCAATTTTTAATTTTTAATTCGTATCCAAAAGATACAAGCCATATATATCGAAGTCATTGTATAGCAATTGACGGCTTATTAAGACACCAGCTTATCTAATGTTTATTTAAGCAGCTTTTCGTTTAGGTTGTAACACCAGCTGGTAGATAATAAATATAATAAAAATTAGAGAAACTTTTATTTAAAAGTTGCATCATGTTGACTTGCACTTTGTTGATGACTTGTAGGGTGTTAAAGTTATGATTAGAAACACTTTTAAATGGGAATCTTTGAAATCATATTTAAAAGCTTTCTTCTCGGAATGCATGACATTTTAATGGCTGACCCCACAGAGAAGGTAGTGTTTATTTTTGTTTTTTTTTTTATTGACAGAGAAAATTTCAAGTGTTAATAATTCTTTCCAGTAAAGCTTTTACTTTGGAGATATATCATTATGACTCTGATTATGTTGAGGTTATGAGGTTATACAATATCATATACTTTGTGACTTTCTGAAAACTTTTTTCATTAAATTATTTTAAAAGCTTTAGCATTACTAGCTTAATTTAGCATGTCATAAATTGATAAAAACTTGATAACGTATATTTTTTAAAAGCTTTTTAAAATATTTCATATTTTAATGATAACATCTCTCTAGATAGGATTTTAAAAAGAAAAAAAAATTTTAACTATGATTAAATTTAAAATTTTACAGCAACTGTAATTTAGTTTAATTAATAAAAATCTCAACTTTGGCTCTAATTTATTTGACGGTTAAGTGACTGCTTTAAATGTATTCTATTGTAAATGTATTTTTAATTGCACTTCTCTAAATTTTTTTTCAAGAATTGACCTCATATTCTTCGATTTGATTGAAATTTTGGCTGTAGATTCCATTTATAAGAATAAGAATCTTTTCAAAAACGATGGAGATACCAACTTTTGGTAAAAGTAAAAATTTTGAATAAGGAGTCATTTCCAATAAATCGTTTCTCCGTCTTCTGTTACTTTATTTTTGTAAATAAAGTATCTTTGAAAAGCTATTGAAAAGCTATTTTGAAATTCTAAAAGTTTATGTTGTAGTTTAAATTTTAAAAAAATATTCAAACAATGTTCAGGAAATTTGTACATAATTTTCAAAATAATTTAAAACAATTTTTGAAAATTTTAGGCAAAGTTTTATATAATTTAATAAAAATATAATTGAATAAAAAACTATTTTTGACAACTTTAAGAAAATTATTAAAAAATTTCTAAAATAATATATAAATAATATAAATAAAATCTGACAATTTTAGAAAACTTTGAGAAAATTATTAAAGGAATTCTAAAATAATATATAAATAAAATAAAATTTGGCAATTTTTAGGCATTTTGTTGAGAATTTGAGACAAACTTAAGACAGTTTCTAGAAAATTTTTAAATTTCAAGATAAATTTGTATAAATATATAAAAAATTTTAATACAATTTTTAGACAATATTTTTGACAATTTACAGATACCTTTTGAGAATATTTGCATCTCAAAATTATTTGAATATTTGCATCTCAACTGTCTAACTTGCAAATTTCAAGTTAGACAGTTTAAAAATTGTATGCTTTATTTTTTAAGTTTTAAGTCAAAGTTTAAGTTTATGACAATTTGTGCTGTTTTATGACAATTTGTGACAATATTTGCATCCATATATAAAGTTAGACAATTTAAAATATTCATGCATATAAATTAAATGTAGTTTAATTTTATTAAATGACAATTTTTGAAAATTTTAAAATTGAAGGCAAAGTTTTATTTGACTTGATAAAATGTTTAATCAAATTTATACAAGATTTTTTGAAAATTTTTGACAAAATTTAAACCATTTTCAGATAACTTTAAAATAATTTTGTAAAAAAATTTAAAAATAATATTCTGACAATTTTCAGGTAATTTGTAGAGAGTTTCGGATCAATTTTAAGCACTTTCGAGAATATTTTAAAATTTTAAACAAAGTTAAATTAATTTTTAAAAAATTTTAATTCGATTTTCGACAATATTTTTGACAATTTGCTAACAATTTTTGCTGTTTTATGACATTATGTGACTAAATTTTTAAGACAATTAAAAGTTTTATGCAAGCTTAATTTAATTCAAAGTTGACTCTATTTGTGAAAATTTTCAAAATTTTTTTAATATAATAAATTTTTTTTAAGAAATATTTTAATATTTTAACAATTTTCAGAAAACTTTAAGAAAATTATTAAAGAAATTTTAAAATATTATTCTGACAATTTTCAGGCAATTTGCAGAGAATGAAGATAATTTCTAGAAAATTTTAAAATTTTAGTCAAAGTTTTAAAATATTTCTACAATTTGTAAACAATATTTGTGATAATTTTCTGAAAATTTTTGCTGTTGTATGAAAATTTATGGAAATATAAGTATCAGGGATGATATTTTGAGTGGAGAAGTACTTTTTTGAGTACTATTGACTCTACAAAAGTACCCCAGCACCTTCTTGCCGAAAAAAGTACTTTGGTATATTAAAGAATCTTACTTGAAAAGAGTTAAAGAGTTCCCAAGAGTTAAAAAAAATCATTCTTGAAAATTAAGTTTTAAAGTTCTTGCCAAAATTCTCGCCCAGTCACGTATTATTTGCCGTTGATTTTAGAAATGTTCCTAGAACAAAATAACTTTTTTTTAAAAAAAAATGTGATGATATCGAAAATGATCCGATCGATATCATCACTGATTAGTATCAATATTTAAAGTTAGACAATTTTAAAATTTAGGCAAAGGTTTATGAATTTTAAAAAAATTTTAATACAATTTTTAGACAATATATTTTTGAAAATTTGCTGACAATTTTCTGATAGTTTTATGCTGTTTTATGAAAATTTGCTATAATATTTGCATCAATATTTTAAGTTAAACAATTTAAATATTTTATGCAAAGTTTAATTTAATTTAAATAAGATGTTACAATTTGTGAAAATTTGGTAAAAAAATTTTATCAATATTTGTACAACATTTTTGACCACTTTTGTCAAAATTTTAGCTTTAAAATTTTTAAGTGTGATGAAAAATTGAATTAATATTTTTGATAATGTGACAATTTTTCACATGATTTTAACAATTTTCACATAACTTTAAGCAAATTGAAAAAAAATATAAAAATAATATTTTGACAATTTTGAGGCCAATTGAAGAGAATTTGAGAAAAATTTTAAAGAAGGTTCCATTAATTTTTAAAACAATGTAATTAATTTTTAAAAATGCGTAATTAAATTTTTGACAATTCTTAATATTTCATGACAATTTGTGACAATATTTGCATAAATTTTTAAAGCTGGACAATTTAAAAATTGTATGCAAAGTTTAATTTAATTTTAATAAATTGTGACAATGTTTGAAAATTGGAAAAAAATTTTTATCAATATTTAGACAATATTTTTGACAATTTTTTTCAAAATATTAACTTTAAAATTTTTAAATTTGATAAAAGGAATTATGAATATTAAAACAATATTTTTGACAATGTGACAATTTTTGACAAAATTTTAACAATTTTCACATAATTTTAAGCAAGTTGTTAAAAAAAAATATAGAAATAATATTCTGACAATTTTCTAGCATTTGTAGAGAATTTGAGATAAATTAGGCAGTTTCTAGAAAATTTTAAAATTTTAGACAAAGTTTCATTAATTTTCAAAAATTTTAATTAAATTTTTGACAATATTTTTGATAATTTTTGCCGTTAGGTACAATTCATGATAATATTTGTATCAATATTTAAAATTAAAAACAACATTAATACAACATTTTTGACAATTTTTGATACGACTTTGACAATTTGCTTTAATTTTTGATAATTTGCTGACAATTGTTGCCATTTTTTGACAATTTTTAATACGACTTTGACAATTTGCTTTAATTTTTGATAATTTGCTGACAATTGTTGCCATTTTTTGACAATTTTTGATACGAATTTGACAATTTGCTTTAATTTTTGATAATTTTCTGACAATTTTTGCCGTTTTTTGACAATTTGTGACAATATTTGTATCAATATTTAAAATGAGACAATTTTAAAATTTTATGCAAAGTTCTTTTTAATATTACAAAAAGTTTAATACAATGTTTTTGACAACGTGACAATTTTTGACACGACTTTGCCAATTTTCTAACAAAATTTGAAGTTTTTAGAAAATTTTGAACACAAGTAAATTCATTTTTTGATATGCTTTAAAAAAACATTTAGGCCCGTTAACTGATCTCAATTTTAAACAAAGTTTAGCTTAAACAAAGTTTAAAATGCCTTAACCTCAGTTTAAATTTTTACGCCGATACCTAATTTCAAAAAATCTAAGTTTAACTTGTTGAGGCAAGTTTAAATTTTAACACAGAAATTCTAGGATTAAAAAATTTAAACTTAGATTTTGTCAAAAATTTTCAGAGAACATTTGAAATATTCTCAATAATAAACAAACGATGAAAAATAAAAAAATCATGCTTCAAAAAATTCAAAAAAATAAAAAAAAAACATATTGTAAGTTTTGAAAACAAAATATTCCAATGAAACTGACAATTTGCATTATTTTATCAAAAAATTTTTAAAATATTTTGATGTTCTACGTAAAAGTTGTAGAATTTTTACTACAGTGCCGCTCAAATATGTTTTTTAATCTCAGTTTAAATTTTTAAACAGAGTTTAAGAAAACTCCCGATAAAAATGAGATAAGTTACGAAAATAATTTTAACTGTGTTTAAAATTTAAACTCTGTTTACGAAATATGAGGTTAAGGAATTTAAACTTCGGAGATCAGTTAACGGGCCTAAGAAAAATTAAAGATAATTTCAGGTTATTTCTGACTTTGAAAAAATTACGAAAAAAGTCCCAACTTTTATTCATAAAAAAAGTTATATTGGTTCAAAGTACAGTATATTAGAGGTTAGAAACTTAAGATTGGACATAACTAACAATCGTGGCAGAGAAAACAGACCTTTTTTGAAAAATTTATAACTCAGTCAAAAAAAAATAATTTTTTCAAAATTTTTTATTTTATATTATTTTTATTTTTTTATTATTGTAGAGAATTGAACAAATTATAAGAAAAAAAAAATTCAAAAATATATATTTTTTTCACTCCAACATGGTTTTATAGAGCTTCAAACTGGCGGCAGAGAAAAAAACGGGGTCTCATGGTTGCAGCGCAGGGAGTTGCAAAAAATGTCCGAACTGGAAAAAAATGACTTTTATAAATCTTAACAAAATTCTGTGTCGACAAGGAATTACAGCTAAACTCATTTTGAAAATTTCAGAAGAGCATTTTTCAGATGAAAATTGCTTCTTAATGTCAGGATACCCTGACTTTTGTGGTTTAGATTTGATGGCCTCAAACATTTAATTTTCAAGGTACAACCATAAAATTTGAGTACTAGTGTTTTTCGTTGATAAAAAAATCAAAGTAATTAATAACCTCATTTTGTCCTAACTTGACTTAAGCGGTTATTCCTTGTCGACGCAGACTTGGTTATCGTATGACAGGAGCTTTTTTTAAAATTTTTTTCAATTTTTGGTGATGTTCCAAAATTGAATCCGAGATCTCGGATATTTATTTTGAAAACGAAGTTCGAAAATGTTTTTCGTAATAAATATTGACTTGAAAAATTCATAAAAAATCTAAAAAAAAATTTAAAAAAGTCATACGATATCGAATCAAGTTTAAAAATATACAAAAAAAAAAATTCGTCAAAAAATCAGTAGTGCCTCAACCAGTACGAAAAACATGGTTTCGAGATAAACTTGTTCAAGTTTGTGAGCAAAGAAAAATGCAAAGAAAAATAAAAATGCGCTCTCACTATCCGGCTGTAACTTTTGAACCCGTAGGAATTTTTTTTAGAATCTTAAGAATATTTACTAAAATACAAAATTATAAAAAAAGTAAATTAAAAAAAAACACGGCCAATATCATGTTCCCCCTTAAGAATGCTAGAAATTCTTTAACACTGCTATAGCCACATATACACTAAAAACAAGCCTCAGGCATTTCTTTTAGATCGCATACCAAGCAAAAAAGAGATGGATATAGTGACAGCAGAAATAAATATTTTGAAATTCCAAAGATTTTTTTTTTTGTTTGTTTCTGATGCAAGAAATTTAAAAACGTTGCATGCGGTCAACCATAGAGTTGGTAGTTTTTACGAAATGCACTGCTGAGGGAGGGCGTGTTGCACCCGCAACTGCTGAGTGCATCAATTAGTCAATGAAATTGTTGAGAAATTAAGGTAGACGAGGCGGGGCGGCAATGCGGGAAAAACTCAAAGATATCAGCTAAAGCATATAGAACATGCGACTACCCAGTGGAACGAATGGCTGCTGAGAGCATATTTAATTCAATTAAAATACACAAAAATGCAGTTGTCGTGTGCAGCTAAATTCGTATTCATTATAGCTATGACAGTTTTATTAAGAGCATATATCTAGCATATATCAGGCATGCATCTAGTTGAAATTGAAATGTTTTATATTATTTGTTTTTCAAATTGTACCACAAATTCTTGACAGGGTCAAGTTGAATGAAGTTCAACAGCGCAGCAACAACAAACATAAAGCGTTGAATGGCTATTAAATGAATTAAGTGTGGCACTCAAGATATGAGATACGTATGAGAGCATATTTAATTGCATTAAAGATATTTTTTTGACATAAATTGGGAGTGGCTCAAAAGCTGCGGGTAACGGAAATTTTGTATGCATCATGCTTTATGATGAATTGGTTTTGAGCGGAACTTAAGTTGTTGGTATGACAAGGCATTTGAAATTAAAGGAACAATTAAAGGAAGAGTAGTGAGAGATACAAAAAGTATCTACATGCTAACAGCATAAATCTACAACTATCAATCAACGTTTATTGCATGTATACGCCACTTAAGCTTGTCGAATGCCAATATATATATAAAATTCCAAACAAACACATACTCACACACTGATAAAGCAATAAATGCATTTCTAACTGCTGTCATAAGCCAAACAAGTCGCATCTGCGACAACATTCAACATTTAACATAAAATCTACAAGGAATGTGTGCTCTCTATAAACGTTCCCACACACAATTTAGACAAAAATAAGAAATAATAATGAAAAAAATAAGAAAAAAAAAAAAAAATATTTTACCCACTTGGCTTGGTTATCGCGGAAATGCGTCTACTTAAAAGATTCTTAAGCATATGCATGCAACATGCTGCTGCTGCTGCTGCCAGTGCTGCGCAGATAGATTTGTAGCAGCAGCTTTATTGCTGCAGCGTTTGCCTTAAATGCCATGCCAGGCTACTGTTTGTTGTTTGTATCTGTGTGTTAGTTAAGCTATGTTTATTTGTACTGATCATGCCTAGCGTTGCTGGCTGGCATTTAAAGGGTAGTTTTGAGAATAAATAAAAATGCTCATCTTTGCAATACGCTGAACTTAACTCAAAATTCCAGCATGAAGCAGCAATTAAGTAACGCGTCATTTATTATTAACAACAAACAGGCATTCATTTTTATAATTCCACATACAAATATAGCCAGCTATATATGTATGTACAAATGTATATATTTTTAAATCTGTTCACAGGCATTTAATATATTGTTTTTATTTTACATACATAGCCAAGCGCTGCTATAAATAAAAATGCATGTCGTTTTGTTACATTTTTATCAACAAAAATAATTTTCAACTATTTTTGTTTTTTCTGTTTTTAATTTATTATTTGATGATCGATTGGTTCCAGGCCGCTGCATGCGTTAAATATTTTCAGATGCTTATCTATTTAAATTCAAAATTTAAATTACAGAATAGAGAAAATGTGTGCCTTAGCACCAAATAGTTAACTGATTTGAATGATTTTTTTTAATGTATTTATTTATTTGTCACACTAGAAATATAAACTAGAAACTAGAGTAAAAGAATTGCAAAAGAAGAACTTTATATGATATGCCTTTTTGATACAGAATTTTACGATATTTGTTACTCTTTCATTAATTTTTTAAAGTTTTTTAAACAACTTCGCAACTTCGCAAAAAAATTAAATATATGTCATCCAAATAATCAAAAAATTGTCAAAACTTATGATTTGTACATTTGGTTTTTTGAAAATATTGCTCAAAAATTTATAAAATGTCTGCTATTGACCACAACTTATGCTTGAAATTTGAATAAATCTAAGAAAAACCTAATTTTTAGTGAAAATTCTATCATATCGATCTTTAAACCTCTTCCAAAAAATTAAAAAAAAAAACCTCAAAAATACTTTATCTCATAAGCTTTCAAACAAAGATAGAGCAACTATAAAATTTGAAAAAAAATTTTAAAAATGTTTTCTTTTGGAACACCCTATTCGCCACAATCGACCGAGAACTGCAGCTAATCCGAATATGCCGACTGCGAACGGCTTCATGTTCTCAACAAACTTTCGATGGCATTATTTACTCTCTGAGGTTTGTCATTGCCTGCAGAGAGGTGACGGTCGAACAGAAAAATTTATTTCTATTGAAAATAACTTTTGCCCGAGATGGGTATCGAACTCAAGATTCGTTGGTGGGCACGCCACACACTAAGCACGCACGACTACGGTCGCCACCATAGAATATTGTCAGATAACAACCCGCAAGAGCAACCAACATGACCTGGCGTTCCTAGGCTGTTCAAGATGCTGCCGTGCTTAGAAAGAAAGCAGACGATTTTTGACAAAAATATTTATTCCTATTCCACATAGTTAGTTACCTTTCAGCCCGATACATTTCTTCCAACGATTTTCTAACATTGCGATGCAATTTGAATAGTAAAATTTCTTAAGATCTCCGAAATACGCTTCAGTTTTTAATTCGATACGTTCATTTGTCGCAAATATTCTGCCCTGGAGCCACCCTTGTAAGTTTGAGAATAAATTCTAATTTATGGGTTCCGAACCTGTAAAATATGTGGTAAGAGGAAACAGTTCGAAGCGTAACTTGTAAGACGCCAACACCTTTCCAGCCATTTTGTTGAGTCTTCGCTCGCTTTGGTGCACTTCCACAAGAACCTACCCACTCTTTTGGTGCTTGCTTCGATTATGGTGGATAGTAGTGCACGCAAAAAAAATTTTTCGTTTGCCGCCACTGAATAGTGCGCCAACTAAACTTTGTTTGCAAACTGTGTTAGCCGCAAACGAATATTCAGTTGTCTTAACTGAAATGAAAAATAGTTGTGTACAACGGCACTTAAATGATAAAATTGTATCATTGTTTTGTAAGTTCAAGTTAAGCCGAGTGTGCTGGCGTTCGTGTCTAGTACTCATCAGACCTTGGTTCAATCACCGACAACAACACCAAAAAATTTTTTTTTATATAAATATTTTTTTTTTATTTATTTCTCTTTTTTAAATAAAAATTTAAATGTATAATTTTTTTTCCGATTGTAATCAAGCTAACAACAGAATTACAGAATTAGAAACAGAATTAGAATTTCAATTATGAAATTAAAACTTTTGATACTTACATAGCCAGGATACGAACGCACGTCATCCACATGACAGTCTTGCATACTTCCACTGAAATATTGTGAGCTAATGTGCAGAAACATCAAATTTTTTTACGTTTAAAAATTTTCTGTATTGTTGAAAAATTGATTGTTTTTCTACAAATGAAGTTTTCAGTTGAACACAACTAAATTTGTCGGTTGCTGTAATTTAAAAATAAAACGCGTTTGTGACAAACGAAATTCATTTCTTGCAATGAAATATTGTGAGCTAATGTGCAGAAACATCAAATTTTTTTACGTTTAAAAATTTTCTGTATCTATGAGAAATTGATTGTTTTTCTACAAATGAAGTTTTCAGTTGAACAAAACTAAATTTTTCCGTTTGCTGCAATTTAAAAATAACACGCGTTTGTGACAAACGAAATTAATTTCTTGCAACTAAATAACGCGCTTTCGCAACTAGCAGCATCTTGTACACCATAGTATGAGAGCAAAGGGGAAATTATCCGAGTTGTATCTTTCAACAAGATAATGGATTCTAAGCACACTGCTAGTCAGGCCCATAGACAGAAAATTGTCGGAGGGCAACCAAATTTTTTTCGAAAATAAGAAAACCATAAAACTAAAAGAAATTAAAATAAAAAATGGGGGTGTTTTGAACTAAATTTTTTTTAAACTTAATTTTATGGGTAAAATTTGCTAATTTTAAAAATAGCCACAAATTTGTTTTCCAAAATTTATAAAATTATTATAAATAGAATATAAATAAACTATTTTAGACCTTAAAATTAATTTATCATTAATAAAATACCTACTATTTATACCCTAAACCTGAAAGGTCAGGGTATATTAACTTTGTGCAAACGTTTGTAACTCATAGAACGAAGCGAGTCCGGTATAGAAAAGTATATATATTCTTGATCAGAGTCACCACGTGAGTTTAGCTATCCGTCCGTCCGTCCGTCCGTCCGTCTGTCCGTCTGAAACAAATTTTGGCACGCGTGTTTTTCATAACAAAAAAAAGATGGTATTGAAAAATGGACATCATCCGCTTACGGACACGCCTACCTCCCATACAACGCGAAAACTGAAAAATGCATAACTTAGCTCATAATTAGCCTACAACAATTAAATTTGATATGTGTGTGTTTTATATCAACACAAAGATGTCTTTGAAAAATGGACGTCATTCGCTCACGGACACGCCCACCTCCCATACAAATCAAAAATCGAAAACGCAATAAATAAGCCTCTGTTTAACCTACAGAGCTAAAGTTTGGCACGTATTTTTTTATAACAAGACAAAGATGGTTTTGAAAAATGGACGTCATCCGCCTACGGACACGCTTACCTCCCATACAACCCAAAAAGTTAAAAACTCAATAAATAAGGTTATGTTTGTCATAGAGAAATTAAATTTGGTATGTTTGTATTTTATACCAAAACTAAGGTGTGTTCAAAAATTGGAAGTAATCCGTCCATGACCACGCTCACCTCCCATAGCGAAACCACTATAAAGGTATTAACTGTGAGCTACAGGAATAAAACTTGTTATGTGTTAATTTTTCACCAACATTTAAATGCATAAAAAAGGCTTTATCCGCCCACGGACACGCCCTTTACAATAAAAATTTTTTTGCTCTTTGAAAAGTGGGTTTAGGGTATTTCATAGTAGGCCTAGACCGACTTTAGACTTTCTTTACTTGTTGTTAATTAATTTTTTAACATACATTTTTTTGATATTTCAAAAATTACCTCTTTTTACACTTAAAAATAAATTAAAAAAAATTTAGTTGAAAACACCCCATTTTTTATTTTAATTTCTTCTAGTTTTATGGTTTTCTCATTTCGAAAAAAATTTTAATGCCCTCCGACCCACAATTTTCTGGCTTCGGGCCTGCTGCTAGTAATACTAAGAAGAGGTTCACGGAAAACATGATGACTGTTTTGGCTTGGTCATCCTGTTCACAGAACCAAAACCGTGCACAATAATTATGAATTTTTCATGACCTCCATGAATCTCATTTATGAATTTTGAACCAGCAACCAATTACATGAGCCACATGAACTATTCATGAAATCAATGCACAAAATACACTTAAGAAAAAAAAAAAATACGAAAACATGAATGTTTCATTAGCCTAGTGTTTATAGTTCATAAAATGTGTGCACAAGATACATGAACCAATGAATTCATGGGAATTAATTTCATAAAGTTCATGTACTAATACCGATTAGAGCATGTTTACCTTCCTGGAAGGGCACACAGATCCAAGTTCGAAACATGACATTTATACGAGTCCAAAATATATATTTTTTAAGAATCAGAATAATGAGTGCTTTCGGAGTCTTATAAGAGTCATTTATAAAAGTCTTTTATGACTCTGTAGAAAATAAAAATTATGAAGCTGTAATGACTCATAATAAACAAATATTATGAGTCCTTTAAAAGTATTTTAAGACTCTAATTTATGAGATCATAAAATACTCACAATAGAGACTTATATGAGCGTGTTTCCTTTTCTGAAAGGGCACAAAGATCTGAGTCCGAAGCTCTTATAAAAGTCCGAAATATGTGTTTTTAAGGGTAAGAATTATGAATATTTTTGAAGTCTTCTAAGAGTCATATTTTAGAGTTTTTCTTATGACTCTTAAGAAAACAAAAAGAATAATGCCTTTCTTTCCAAACCCTTTCCAAATTCTAAGACCATAACATATAAATTTTCGATACAGTTACTCTGAAGTATATTGATGTTTCTGAATGATAAATATGAGCGTTCAAAAAATCATCATAAATAAGAATCTTTTCGAGCTCAAAATTATGAGCGCTCTTAATATCGTTGTTGCTAGTAAAATGCTTTATAGACGAAAGGTTACAATATTTATAAATAATAACATATAAATAGTGTGCTAATTCATGACGTTACGTAGATCATGTACAGTTGCATGAAGATGGCGGTGGCTTATACACAGACTCATATATGAATACACCCAGCTCATGAACAGAAACACAAAACCAGTTTTAGACACTGTTACAAAGTTTTTGAATATCGTGAACTCTTCTTGTTTTCCTCGTATTTGTACATGATTTTTAAAATTTTATTCACAAAAATTATGAATGATTCATGTTGTATTTTTGAAGTGAAACTTCTTTGGCGGCGAGTGAAATTTCAAGGTCTTTTATTCGTGACGCTAGGCCAACGTTTTCAATTCATATGAAAATTTAAAAAAATTATTGCCGCTGCCGAGAATTGAACCCCGAACATCGTTGCTTAAGAGTCGGAATCTATACCATTACGCCACGTAGGCACATGAAAATGATCAAACAAAATGTAATTAAAACTGAACGCGTAACATACTGAAAATAACATAATTAACATTAACATTACATTAACATTACATTAACATTACATTAACATTACATTAACATTACATTAACATTACATTAACATTACATTAACATTACATTAACATTACATTAACATTACATTAACATTACATTAACATTACATTAACATTACATTAACATTACATTAACATTACATTAACATTACATTAACATTACATTAACATTACATTAACATTACATTAACATTACATTAACATTACATTAACATTACATTAACATTACATTAACATTACATTAACATTACATTAACATTACATTAACATTACATTAACATTACATTAACATTACATTAACATTACATTAACATTACATTAACATTACATTAACATTACATTAACATTACATTAACATTACATTAACATTACATTAACATTACATTAACATTACATTAACATTACATTAACATTACATTAACATTACATTAACATTACATTAACATTACATTAACATTACATTAACATTACATTAACATTACATTAACATTACATTAACATTACATTAACATTACATTAACATTACATTAACATTACATTAACATTACATTAACATTACATTAACATTACATTAACATTACATTAACATTACATTAACATTACATTAACATTACATTAACATTACATTAACATTACATTAACATTACATTAACATTACATTAACATTACATTAACATTACATTAACATTACACATTACATTAACATTACATTAACATTACATTAACATTAACATTACATTATTAACATAACCTTAACATTAATTTTCATCCTACAAGTATGCACTGAAAAAAATAGAAAAATAGCTAAAACAGGAGCAGAACGCATTCGTGAATATAAGAAGCGAATTAGAGCTCTTAAGAATGCAGCCGCAGCTGGGTCTGCAACTAATGATGAAGGTAAGGTGATTGCAACATCGGCTGAGTTCCAAAATGCATTTTTACGAAACATAAGTGTATTTTGGTGAACCTACAAAGAACCAATCCCCAGAAAAATACACTGATGCTTTGTTAAAATGTATCATGTTAAATTTACTCTAAAGATAAATTCTTAAAAAAATTATCGCAAAAAGTTCTTCGTCGGTGTCTTTGAAATTTAATTACTTAAAAGTTTTTATCTCATTTTATTTCCGGCTCCTTTCCGTGATTCTTAGTTCTTTTCTATGGTCAGCTAGAAGCGGACCTCAAATAAAGGCATAGCCCTAAATGAGGCCTGAGGTTAGGAAATTACAACCGCATCAACATCCCTTTAAAAAATAAACAACCAACATGATAAGTTCAAATTAAAATAAATCTGCACGGGTCTCAGCAACGCCTTGGCTACTATCAAGACAATGACTTATACTTCCAAAGTGCAGGTCAAATACTGATTTCATATGACCTCATATGGCCTCTGAAGCAAAACTCGACGTACACATATATATCCTTTCAAATTAAAGAGAACGTTGAAATTCATTTTAAATCTATATAAAATTTGCCTTTAATAGCATTAAAGCGTAAAACTACAACAAGTCGCACAAACAACTATAAAAAGTATTCCAAAGATAAGAATGAATTAAAAACAACCCTTGAAATTTTCACAGCGCTCCCCACATTTCAAGTTGAACTAAACTCAGGCGCAGCAAGTTTTGAAATGACTCAAAAAGGGGAATTCAAAATGAGTACATGGCAAAAGTACAGTTGCAGATACAAAACTTTGCTTTATACGCAGCTCAATATGATAAGGTTTGTTTGGAATTCCATTCATAAATATACGTACCGCTTGCATAAAATGTAAATTTAGAATATCTACAGAAAAAACTACAGTCTGATATCTACTTTATGACTCATAGTAATCCTTCGACTGAACTGTGTGCTATCGATTATTCTGTAAAATTTTGTTTTTACGAAATGAATCATTTTTATAATAAGTATTACTATCTTCTGTACTGCACTGCTTGTACTCCTTTTTTGACACATCCAGCTGACCAGTATTTAAAGGTGACCTTGCGCACCTTATTCTCTATTAAGCGTTAACCTTCAGTCGTATAAGTTATATAGCTATTGATTATTTTTTCTTTCCTTTCTGTTGTATTGCCTAAAAACTATGTTTTCACTGCCATGACATCATCCTTAAAGTTGAGCTGATTTTTGTAGTCAACCAAATGAATTTAGCGTTCAGCGTCATTTATATTGTATTTTTTTTTATATATATATATTTGGCTCGTTGCCAACTTAACAGCGTCAAGGAAATGAGTTACTACTCTCGCTTTTATTGTTGAACTCAAGGGACTGGTTGGAGCGCTAAATGGTTGGTTGGTAGGTTGTTTGTTTGGTCATGGTAGTGCTTCTTGCTTTATTTAATACTATTTTATTTATTCTTTTATCAGACGCTTCAATTATTTTAGTCGCCTCGCCAATGTGACGGCTAGCTTCCGACAATTATTTTGTATGTTGGTTCATGTTTAATTTCTACCTTATTCTGCGGTTAAAACAAAAATAAATCGTGTGAAAAAATAATTGCATTGACCTTCCTCAACAATGCCTGTTGTTTTGTTTTTTTTTACGTGTAATAACGACATGTCATGCAATGTGTTTTGAAGTCGTCGTGATTTGTTGGTGTTGTCATTCTGGTGCCAACTCCAACCAGTGAAGGCTTCAAAATGCTAAAATAAAAAAAAAAGAATTCAAATAAAAATGACTGCATAAAATTAAGTTAAATTATCTCATGCATTTAGATTAAATAATGACGCTATGCAGTCATGTAACGTGTAGCTTTTAAAAATTTGTTGTAGAATTTATAATTAAGGTTGGTTATTAAAAAAAATTTTTAAATGATATTCAAAATTTTAATAAAAATATTTAAATAAAAAAAAAATATAAATTTAAAATTTAAAATTTTACCCATAAAATTAAATTTTAAAACAATTTAGTTCAAAACACCCCCATTTCTGGCTACGGGCCTGACTAGCAGTGTCAGAAAAAATAATTTAAAATTTAAAATTTAAAATTTAAAATTTAAAATTTAAAATTTAAAATTTAAAATTTAAAATTTAAAATTTAAAATTTAAAATTTAAAATTTAAAATTTAAAATTTAAAATTTAAAATTTAAAATTTAAAATTTAAAATTTAAAATTTAAAATTTAAAATTTAAAATTTAAAATTTAAAATTTAAAATTTAAAATTTAAAATTTAAAATTTAAAATTTAAAATTTATAAAATTTAAAATTTTTGAAATTTAGAATTGTGAATTTTGAAGTGAATTTTGAATTTGTATTTGATACTTTGAGTTTTGAATTTTTAATTTAAAGTTTGAACATTGAATTTTTGCTTTTTAATATTAAATTTTGAAGGTCAACTTCAAATTACAAATATAAAAGTTCAAAGACCACATTCCAAATTTAAAAGTTATGATACTCAAATCTCTAAAAGATCATGTCAAATAACAAAATGATAGCTTCTTAATTTGATTTGATTCAAATTTCGTAGGTTAAATGTCAAATTCAAATTATCTTATTCCAGAAATCAAGTTTTAACATCAGATTTCGAATTTGAATTTCAAATTTCAAATTCCAATTTCCAACTGCAACTCTTTCAAGAAATCAACTTCCAAACATAAAATTTCAAATTTGAAGGTTCACTTTTAAAGTTACAAATTTCAAAGTATAAGAATTTCAACTTTTAAATTCACATTTCCAACTTCAACTTTTTCAAGAATCACATTCTAAACATCAGATTTCAAATTTGAAAGTCACTTTTAAAATTTCAAATTTCAAAGTATTAGAATTTCAAATTTGAAATTCCAATTTCCAACTTCAACTTTTTCAAGAAATCAAATTTTAAGCATCAGATGTAAAATTTGAAGGTTCACTTTTCAATTTTCAAATTTCAACGTATTAGAATTTCAAATTCCAATTTACAGCTTCAACTTTTTCAAGAAATCAAATTTTATACTTCATATTTGAAATTTGAAGGTTCGCTTTGCAAGTTTCAATATTGAAATTTCAAAGTATTATAATTTTTCATTCCAATTTCCAACAACAACTTTTTAATTTTATGTATCGACCAATAACTTTTGAGGTTCATTTGAAAAAATTCCAAAGTTTTAACTTCAAACATCTAAAATCAAATAACATATGTCTACTTTCAAATGTCACATTTCATATATCAAATTTCAACTAACAAATATATAATATAAAATATCAAATTTGAAATTTAAAAATGTATAGTTTTAAAATTTGAATATTCAAAGCACTTTACAAACTAATTCCACATTTCGCTTGGCTCAGATTTCAAAATAAAATTTCAAATTTCAAATACGAATTTGTTGTTTCAAATTTAAATTTTTTTATTCCAGAGTTAAAAATTCAATTTTCATATATTAATTTTCAAATTTCAAATTTTTCAATTGAATTTTTTTCCATTTTTCAAATGTAAGATTTTATATTTCAACACAAATTTAATATTTTTTAATTTTCTACGTTCAAATATTAATTTTCGATATTAATGTTTCGATTTCAATTTTTTTATTTTCACAAAATTAAATTAAAACTTGAAATACCAGAATTAAAATTGGAAGCCTGAAAGTCGTACCTTGAAAAATTTTAAATTAATGTATGCAATTTTTAATTGAATTAAAAATTCTGAAATAAGACAATTAATATATGAGAAACGACTTTAGAAATTGCAATATAAAAATGTTAAACTTTGACGTTTTATATCCGAAAGTCTTTTGATAATTAAGGCATGAAATCAAAACTTTGTAATTTGAAAAATCGACACTTGATCGTTTAATTTTTAAATTTTAAACTAGATTGCATAGAAAATAATTTAAGATTTAACTTCTTGATTTCAAACTTAAATTTTAAATTTGATATATGAAATTTAAAATTTTATAGTATATGTAATTTTTTTTTTATTAAATTTTTTTATATTACCCATAATTTTTTTTACCCATAAAATTAAATTTAAAAAAATTTAGTTCAAAACACCCCCATTTTTATTTTAATTTTTTCTATTTTTATGGTTTTTTTATTTTCGAAAAAAATTTGGTTGCCCTCCAACAATTTTAAGTTTTAAATTTTAAATTATTTTTTCTGACACTGCTAGTCAGGCCCGTAGCCAGAAAATTGTCGGAGGGCAACCAAATTTTTTTCGAAAATAAAAAAACCATAAAACTAGAAAAAATTAAAATAAAAAATGGGGGTGTTTTGAACTAAATTTTTTTTAAATTTAATTTTATGGGTAAAATTTTATATTTTATATTTCAAATTTCAAATTTTAAATTTTAAATTTTAAATTTTAAATTTTAAATTTTAAATTTTAAATTTTAAGTTTTAAATTTTAAATTATTTTTTCTGACACTGCTAGTCAGGCCCGTAGCCAGAAAATTGTCGGAGGGCAACCAAATTTTTTTCGAAAATAAAAAAACCATAAAACTAGAAAAAATTAAAATAAAAAATGGGGGTGTTTTGAACTAAATTTTTTTTAAATTTAATTTTATGGGTAAAATTTAAAATTTTAAATTTTTTATTTTATATTTTATAATTCAAATTTCAAATTTTAAATTTTAAGTTTTAAATTTTAAATTATTTTTTCTGACACTGCTAGCCAGGCCCTTAGCCAGAAAATTGTCGGAAGGCAACCAAATTTTTTTCGAAAATAAAAAAACCATAAAACTAGAAAAAATTAAAATAAAAAATGGGGGTGTTTTGAACTAAATTTTGTTTAAATTTAATTTTAAATTTTAAATTTTAAATTTTAAATTTTAAATTTTAAATTTTAAATTTTAAATTTTAAATTTTAAATTTTAAATTTTAAATTTTAAATTTTAAATTTTAAATTTTAAATTTTAAATTTTAAATTTTAAATTTTAAATTTTAAATTTTAAATTTTAAATTTTAAATTTTAAATTTTAAATTTTAAATTTTAAATTTTAAATTTTAAATTTTAAATTTTAAATTTTAAATTAAATTTACAGTTTTTTAAATTTAATATGTTAAGTTTAAAATTTCAATTTTATTGAATTGAATTGAATTTTTCATTTTATAATATATATGTATTTAATTTTACATTTATAATGTAATGTTTCTGGTAAATTTTCAGATTTAGATACGTAAACATACAAAAAATTTCATAAGTCGACATAGGTTATTTTTTTTTTTTGTTAAAATTTGAAACAGATCACGTAATTTTCGATAATCATTAGAAATAGTTTTGGCGAAAATTACCTTATTTTGCTCATGAGCTCAGTGACGCATGCCTCTTATTAAGACGCAATAAAATAATCAATACCAAGAAACTTCGTTGATTAATGATTCACAGAGTTACTCACTTCAATAATTCTAACAATATTAAACAGTTTTCCAAAAATCCATACAAAGTGTTTTTTTAATAATCTTAACATGAAAATTTCTGCCGAAACGCAATAAATTATTAAAAATAAATACCAGAACTTTGATCAGCTGTAAGTTTTTGCTATGAGTTGCTCACACTAAAAACTAAAGCGAAACCATTGTTATGTGGAACCAGTTTCTATGAGGAATGTGTAAATTTAAACAAACATATATATTGCAAATTCACACACAAACGCACACAACATTCTAAAGCATTTATAGTATTACGTTTCATGACTATAGATACAATTATAAATTTTGTAATTTTTCGAAACGCAAAAAATTCAAAGCAAATGATTTCATATTAATTCAAGCAATAACAAAAACAAAAAAAAAAACAAAAAAAAAAAACAAAAAAAAAAAATAAAAAAATGGAAAATTAACACATGCAAACAATTAAAATGCAAAAACCGCACAAAATGAAAATCAAAACAAGTGTATATTTAGTTGGGGCAAAATGAGTACTAAAAAAAACAAAATATATTTTCATAGTTAAAACAAGTTTTGTAAACAATTACTTTTGTAAAAGCCAAAAATAATGACGAAATAGATTTAATTAATAAAATAAAAAAATCATTATATAAAACCATGAAAGAGTTTCTCAAACGCAAAGTTGAAACAATTTTTGCACCAACCGAAACCATAACAAAAACCGGCTTAAAGTAGCCGCCAAACTGGTTAAGACGCAGTAATTCTTGTTTTATTTTAACTTTGCTATCCTTACTTATCTACTGTTTCTTTGCTGGCTTCCAGACTGAGCTCATATTTTATAACATCATCAAATAAGCCAAGCATGGCCTGACGTCAATGTTCAGCCCTGGCTTAGGCCGCAATAAACTGCAGCATTATTTCAGTTAAAAAGCAAAATATTTGCTAATGCTATAGAACATCAATGGCTGGGTTGCAGGGTTATTCGAATTCACAGTCAGTCAGTCTGTTAGTCAGTTTGCGGTAGCCTGGTTCTTGCAGCTGTTGAGGTTACAAATTTACACCAACATCATCTTCTCCTGAGTAAAGCTGCATATATAGCGCATAAATTAGTCTCGTATCTGCTTTAGTATGTCTTGTCGTAATGCTATTCCTGTACAGTTTTTGTTCTGCTATTGTTGTTGCATTCTGTAGCTATGTGACTTTAATGATGTCATGTCCGACTTAAAGGGCAACCGAACGTGTTGAATTACAATTTCAACAGATTTTTAGTTTTTGTTTTTGTTTAGTTTTTGTTTAGTTTTTGTTGAAGTTTATATTCCGTGTTGAGCGATGGAACAGCGTTTCTCAATCATGCAATGACATTATCTTTGTATCGATGAGATAAAAACTTTTATGAGGTTTTATAACATAAATTATTTAACTATCTAATTCTATGTATAATTACGTCAAAATTAGATTTTCAGTTTCGACATATACCTATTTAAAACTTTGAAACACAAAATTCAAAGTTTAATTTAAATAAAATTCAAAATACAAAACACCAAAAATATAAAACACAAAAAAAAAAAAACACAAATACAACACAATAAAAATACAAAAACACAAAAATAAAACATTTTAAAAATAAAAAAAAAAAATATAATAATACACAAAATTAAAAAAAAAATAAAAACTATATAACTACCAAAAAAAAATAAATGAAAAAAAAAATAAAAAATATAAAAATAAAAAAAAAAAAAAATTAAAAATAAAAAAAAACACAACACACAAAATACAATATAAAAATTAAAGCAAATAAAATAAAAAAAAATGTTTTTAAAAAATAGATAAGACATAAAATATGAAATATACAATATAACAATAAAAATTTTTGTTAAAAAATTAAATATTTTTTGAAAAAATAAAAAAAGTAAATCAATAAGAAACAAAATGTTAAAACATAAATGAAAGGGTCTCATATAATTAGAATTAAAACTAAAAATTTTAACAAAAGAACATAAAAAGAAATAAAAATAAAAATAAAAATAATAATAAAAATAATAATAATAATAAAACTAAAAATAAAAATAAAAAAAAAAATAAAAATAAAATAAAAAAAAAAATAAAAATAAAAATAAAAATAAAAATAAAAATAAAAAAAAAAATAAAAATAAAAATAAAAATAAAAATAAAAATAAAAATAAAAATAAAAATAAAAATAAAAATAAAAATAAAAATAAAAATAAAAATAAAAATAAAAATAAAAAATAAAAATAAATAAACAATAAAAAACAAATAAAAATAAAATAATAATAAAAACAAAAATAAAAATTAAAATAAAAATATATATAAAAAGTAAAATAGAAATCAAGTAACAATAAAAATAACACAAAACAGCAAATATAAACTATAAAAACTATATAAAAAACTTGAAAAATTAAAAATAATATAAATTATTACTATAAATATTAAACTTAAACACACAGATATGCAACACATAAAATAAGAATTGAAAGTAAAAAATTTAAAATCAAAAAGTAAAAAGCAAAGAGTAAAAAAATAAAACAAAACTAAAAAGAGCACAATGAGAGATATGAAAAAAATTTAAAACAACAAATATTAAACAAAAATAAAATTAAAAAATAAGTAAAATAAAAATCAAGTAAAAATAAATGTAACACAAAACAGCAAATATAAACTTTAAAATTGTTATCAAATATCTTTTAAAAAAATGAACTTGAAAAATTAAAAAAAAGATTAAAAATAATATAAAAATATTTAATACAACACATAAATTAATATACATCACATACATTAAGAATTGAAAGTAAAAAATTTAAAATCAAAAAGTAAAAAGCAAAGAATAAAAACAAAATAAAAAAATAAAAAATGGACAAAAATAAAAAATAAGAGATAAAAAAAAACTTAATGCAACACATATTAAACAAAAATAAAATTTAAAAAAAAAATAAAATTAAAAAAAAAAAATTATAAAAGAAAAAAAAAGATTTAATATTAAAAAAATTTACAAAAGAACATTAAAAAATAAATAAAAATAATTATAAAAATAGTAATAAAAATAATAATAAAAATAATAATAAAAAAAAATAATAAAAATAATAATAAAAATAATAATAAAAATAATAACAAAAATAAAAATAAAAATAATAGTAAAAAATAATTATAAAAATAAAATAAAAATTAAATAAAATACAATTAAATCACCATAGAAACGAAAATTAAAATAAACAAAAAAATTAAAATAGAAATCAAGTAAAAATACAAATGACAAAAAAAAAAAATAGCAAATATAAACTAAAAAATTTTTATCAAATATCTTTTAAAAATATAAGCTTGAAAAATTAAAAAATGATTAAAAAGAAAGAATAAAATTTTAAAACAAAAAGTAAAAAGCAAAGAGTAAAAAAATCAAAAATTAAAAATGAAAATAAAAAAATAAAAGTTACAAAATATAAACTAAATAAAACATATATTAAACAAAAAAAAAAAAAAATGTTGAAAATAATAAAATAAATAAGAAAAATATATAAAACGAAACAACATAAAAATAAAAAAAATCAAAAAGAAAACAAAATATTGTCGCTCAGATTTTAATATTTCTTAAGATTTGTTTACTTTCTCTACAAAAATTATTAAAACATAAAAATAAAAAAAATTAAAACCAAATTATATGAAAAAAATATATTATAACAACATTTTTATGTGTTTATTTGAAAAATAAAAAGAAAAATAAATAAAAACTAACAAATAAATACAAAATAAAAAATACAAAATAATATATAATACATAAATTAAAAAAAAATAATAATTTAAAAATAAAATATACAAAATATTACTCAAGACTTTAAACATAGAAAATTATTTGAAAATAAAATAAATAAGTAAGGGAACTCTGAAGTCGGTCTAGCTCTACTATGGAATATGCTTAACCTCTATATCATATTTTAATATATATTGATATACTTAAACAAATAAAAATAGCTTCATATATTTTTAAAAATCCATGTATTTCTTTACAGTTTTTAACAGTTTTCACTAATGTGTGGGTTGTATGGGAGTTGGGCGTGTTCGTGGGCTGGTGACGCCCATTTTGTGTGCACACCTTAGTTTTGACATAGAATTCTCCCATACCAAGTTTTAACCCTATAGGTTATATATAACCTTTTTATGCCCTAAACCTGAAAGGTCAGGGCATATTAACTTTGTGCAAACGTTTGTAACGCATAGAACGAAAGAGTCCAGTATAGAAAAGTATATATATTCTTAATCAGCGTCACCACGTGAGTCGAGCTATCTATGTCTGTCCGCCCGTCCGTCCGTCCGTCCATCTGTGTGTTGTCCGTATACACAGGATAAGAAGAAGGAGTTGAGATAATTGGATGAAACTTGGTACACATGGTCACATGTACCCAAGGATCTGCACTATTGAATATTTTTGGAATCCGCCCACGGACACGCCTACCTCCCATACAACTCAAAAATTTAAAACAGCATAACTCAGCTTGTAATAAGCCTACAACAATAACACTTAGTGTGTATGTGTTTTATATCAACACAAAGATGTCTTCGAAAAATGGACGTCATCCGCTTACGAACACGCCCACCTCCCATACAACCCAAAAATTGAACACGCAATAAATAAGCCTGTGTTTAACCTAAAGAGCTAAAATTTGGCAAATTTGTTTCTTATGACAAGTCAAAGATGGTTTTGAAAAATGGACGTCATCCGCCCACGGACACGCCTACCTCCCATACAACCCAAAAAGTTTAAAACTCAATAAATAAGGTTATGTTTGTCATAGAGAAATTAAATTTGGAATGTATGTATTTCATACCAAAACTAAGGTGTGTTCAAAAATTGGGAGTAATCCTTCCATGAACATGCCCACCTCCCATAGCGAAAGCACAATAAAGGCATTAACTGTGCTCTACAGGAATAAAACTTGGTATGTGTAAATTTTTCATCGACATTTAAATGCATGCAAAATATAGGCTTCATCCGCCCACGGACACGCCCATTTTCAATAATATTATTTTTTTTTTAAAAAGTAGGTTTAGGGTATTTCATAGTCGGCCTAGACCGACTTTAGGCTTTCTTTACTTGTTTATAGTATTTTCATTATTATGTTATGTAAGGGAGGTGGTTGTGTTCATGGGCGAATGACGCTCATTTTGTGTGCACACCTTAGTTTTTGATATAAAACCACCCATATCAAGTTTTATCCCTGTCGTATATTAACCTCTAATAGGAATTTTCAATATTATGGGTTGTATGGGAGATGGGCGTGTTTGTGAGCGGATGTACACATCTTTATTCTGATATAAAATACTCACATACCAAGTTTTACCATCGTAGCTAATATATAAACCTCTTTTTATAGAATTTTTACCATGTGGGTTAATGGAGGGTGGGCGTGCTTGTAGGTGGACGACGCCCATTTTTTTAAGACATCTAAGAGGTAATATAAAAAACATTTCAAATAAAATAAGTAAAAATATAAAAAAAAAATTAAAAAATAAAATAAAAAAAAATAATACTAAAAAAATAAATTAAAAAAAAAATTATAAAAAAAAAATTAAAAAATAAGAAATGCACATAATAAATGAAAAATAAATTATATATATAAAAAAATGAAAACTACAAAGTCAAAAATAAAAATGTAAATTTAAAATAAGATGCAAAAAATAAATTATGTATATATAAAAATTAAAAACAAAAATAATAAATTAAAAACTTAAAAATTGAAAATAAAAACTTAAAAATTAAAGTAAAAATAAAGCACAAAAATATAATATAAACAAAATAATATATGTTACTTATATAAAACAAAAAAAAATATATATAATAACAGAATATAAAAAATATGACACAAGACTTAAGTTATAAAAAATAAAACGAAAGGAAAAATAAAGAGCTGATGTCTCCATTGCAATCAAGATCTTAATCTTAACCCAATCTTAAAATTATCTAAATGTATGCCGTAGCTATGTTTGATAATTTATTAAGGTACTATTACAGTGTGAAGCTTTTAAAAACAACACCTTTTTTATTATTTTTTTTTTACATAGTATTAATAATTTATTTAAATTAAAATTAATAATTATAAAATTATTTATTCAAATTTATTTACATTATGTACAGTTAAAGTTTAAAGTCGAAGATATAAAAAAATATTTTTTTTTTTTGTTTTTGTATTTTTTGTTTCTTTTCAAGAGGTCGTTTAATTTGACGTGTTTAAAAAAAGGTTGTAAGTTGGTTTCTCATCTTCAGCATTTTCAAGACGTCTAAAAGTTAAAAAAATCACTTTACCTAAGCAAATAAAAAAAACAACAAAACAAAAAAAAATGGCATGCGTTGAAAAACAAATTTACAAAAAACCCCTGTTTTTGGCGGAAATTCTTAGCCGTTAAAAACAAAATATAAAAGCTTTTTATAGGTAGAGTGCTTAACAGAGTCTATGAAGATCACAATGAATCAAGATTCATCGAAATCGATCAAGCAGAACTCGAGATATCTTAGAAACCAGTTCTAAAAAACTTGTTTCGAGAAAAACGCGTTAGATTTTCTGATACATATGAATAATACGCGACATACGAATATAATGTATGTTATATTTTTTTTTTTTCATTTGCTATTTTTTTCTAAAATTTCGTATACGCATTCTTAAGACCTTAAGGAACCAGATTCTAAAACAAAAAAAAATATTTTTAATTTTTTACACACTTTAATAGTACCTTAAACAACTTTAAACTCCAAAGAGAAAGTTAAAAGCTAAGTTCAGAAAACAATTTAACAAAAACAAAAAAAATTCGAATTCGAAAAGTAGCAGCAACGAATTCTGTGAAATGCGTTGCATACAAATGACAATTGTTTATAAATTTTTTACACTTGAATGTAATTAAAAACAAACATGGAATAAAAATTTGCTAAACATGGTGCCAATGGTACCATATGGGCTCATAGAATAAACGTACAAATAAACAAATAACTGTCAGCTGCCAAAACAAAAGCCGCTGGCATGACATCAGCGGTTTGAAATTTCAATACTTATGACAGCTTGTTAGAAATTCCAACACATGCTAGACAAGAACAACAGCGAATGGCAGCAGATCGCTTAATGGGCAGGCATGGGCAACTCGTCGAGTGTCAATGCGCCATGACACTGGCAGAGCAGACAATATGGAAGATGGTTGACTCATTCATAGAAAATATGAGAGACGTTTAATTGAAGTGCTAAGTTGTAGAGTTAAGTTTGTAGACAATGTTAAAAATATTGTAAAAAAAAATTAAATTTTCAGTATCTTTGCAGTTTTCCGAAAGTGTGTGAGTTCTTGTGGCATGTGTAGCTACAGTAATTTATGAAAATTGCGCACGCTACTTTGTTGCAATTAAGCGCAGATACTTAAGTTTGCTACAGATACTTTCAGCTTGAATCTTAGTGCTGCTTATTCATGAGCTGGCATGTGTAGAGAAAGAAGATTCATGCGACCACAAAGCAAAAGTTCTTAAGATGCCTTACTTACTTACAGCAGCAGAATTTCAGCAAAATTAAATTTAATTTATGAGCTGAGTTTTTTTTGCCAGTCCTGCAGTCAGCTTAAATAAAATATTTTTGTGCAGCTGGTAGTGAATTAATTTGTTGCAATAAATTAAGCAAAATGCACTCGAAAGAATGCACCAATTTTGTGTTCAGACAGTCAAGATAGTATCTTTTTCACAATAGCAAGCAGTTATGAGGTCATTGTTACCTGCTGCTGCTGCTTACTATCAAGTTCAAGACAATGCTTGAAATCTTATAAGATCTAAGCTTAGAGCAACGTTTGCTTAGTCTTAAAGCATGATGCAATCTAAGCTTTTTTTAAATATGGCGAACTAGGAAATGAAGTCATGCTTAAATTGTTAAAATGTGATTAGAATTTTTTTATTTATTTTTTTTATTTTTTATAAAAATTTTCACATTTTTAGAATCTTTACAATTGTTAAAAAATAAATTGCTTAAGCAAATATTTTTCAAGTTTTCTGCTATTAACTATGGCGAAAATTTACAAAATTTTTGTATTTTTGCTTTAACTCTTTCTTGTAAGCCAATTTTTCAACTTCCGTCTAACGTTATGCTAATTATTTGTCGCCCAGATTTTATTTTTATTTATTTTTTATTTATTTTTTTTATTTTCTTTTTTTTATTTTTTTTTTATATTTTTTTTTCACATATTTCTTCTTTATGCTGTTAATACTGAATTTATCATTTCAGCTCAATTATTGTTAATTGGCTTTATTATAAAATACAAAAAACTGTGAATTAGCTGCGCAAACTTTCTCATACCCGGCATTTGTTACTGTCATTGTTATTCACTTTTTTTTTTGTTATTTTTTTTTTGTCTTTCTATTTCGTGTTTTTATTTCTTTGAACTTCGCAGTTTTGTATATTTAAACCACATTTAGTTTCATCATAACAACTGTCGAAAGCGGTTGAGTTCATTTTAAGTGAAAATAAAAAAATATCTAAAAATACAAAATGTTTAGCGGTAATAACAGCTTAAATTTTAATTTAACCAAAAATAAAAAAAAACCATGTGGCTATTTATGATGTATTTTTAAGTGTTCTGACGTTATTGCGTTGTTATAAACGGTTGTAATAAGTGTGACCTACCTCAAGGTCGTTGTAAGCAACGCCCTTCAAGGCTATTATTTTGTTCTCAACAAATTTGAAATCATTATTAAAATGTTTTAAAAAATAAATAAATAAATTTGAATTGCTTGCTGTTCTAATAAGATTTGCAGTTCCTTATTAGAATCTTGAAAAAAAAAAAACAGAAAAGGCAAAAAATTTCTGTTTAGCCTTAAACGGAAATTCATAAAAGTTTTAATAGTTTAAGCATTAAAAATGAAACGTAATCAAGCCAAAACCTAACGATTTCTCATTAACTCAGCCAAAATTGTATCTCTACGTTTTAACTCTACGAACTACGCATCAGTTTCAGCAACGCTAGTGAAAAAGTTCAAAATATCCGAAAAGAAGCCACATTTTATTTGCTGTGAGTTGGCTACTGTTCATTGGTGAATCAGACTATGTGAATAATAATAATTGTTTTGTGGGGAGCGTTCATTAATATATATTTTGATGATGGTAAATCGCAAAAAGAAAAGCTAGGAATAACAAGCTTAGAAAAAACAAAAGCTGTTGGTTCGGGAGCGGGTTTAATCTCACCTTTACCTAGTTAGAGGCTAAACTATGTATAAACGTAAAATTTTACAAAATTCATCACTTGTTCGCTTATTCGTACTATATCTGAATGTTAAACACTTAAAAACGTGATTACAGTGATTACACGTGATTACACGTGGTTGATTACATCCATAGCTATAGAATCATATTTTTTAGCCCAAGTGTTCCATGGAATCTATAATAGTCCCAATAAAGCTATAACCAGCTATTGGCGTACACGTACTTTTGCACCTTCAAGTGTATATCATGCTAAGCATTCTGGTGGATTTCAAGTTCGTCTTTTCAAAAACGAACTTCACGGAGTTCAAGTTTCCGTTTTCACGTGTAGTGAATGATCTATGGTTCTATACACGGAGAGAAAAAAAAAATGGGCTAAAATCATGCTCAAAGCGTTCGTCTCTCAAGCGTTCTAAACCATCTCGTTCATAGTTTATGACAGAAACTTATGTAAAAGCCCGTCCTACGACAGGAAGGAACCATTTAGAGTACAAAATGCGACAAAAAATTTATTGGATTTATATACAAAGGTTTTTATTTGAACATATGTTTATTAAATTATTTTGATAAAACTTCTTTATTTTACAACATTTCTAGTAAAAAAATTCTTAGAATTTTTAACCTTGTCCCTTGGCATCTATAATGCTTAATTTTACATCATCAGCCCGCTAAAACTGCCCATGACCCATGACCAGTTCTTTTAGAAAAACTCCTACTTTTTGCAATATTTAACCTTGAAATTTATTAATGGTCATTGAAAATGTCAGTTTCACTGGAAATTGTCGCCTCCGGAGAGTGAAAGGCAAATCTGTGTTTGTCGGGGCCAAATCAATTGTAGGTATGAAAACTATTTCATGTACGCCAGTGCGCCTGTCAATACCTGTGCGATGATTAATTAAGTTTTTAGGTTTTTCAAAACTAACCACCTTCCATTACAGATATCTCTTTTGGTATTGAAATTTCGAAGAAGTATTATAATACTTCCAATTTTGAGGTTTAACTTATGCAGTGGCATTCCTGAAGAATAAAATTCATTCAAAAACTCGGCAGGGTAATTTTGTTTATCGTTATCATCACTGTCTTCAATTTCATCCGTGCTCAGATCTCTCACTGTGTCACAAACTAAAATATTTAGAATTTGCTCGTTGACTTCGTTCACATCGGAATTTTTTGGGCACAGGATAGCAATTTTGGAATAACGGTTGATGTTATTCGGACTCAAAGTATCGCCAAAAATCTATTTAACCCTTTCAATAGATTTGTCCATTATATTGGACACTTCGGAAAGAAATTTGTTTTTTATTCTCCAACGTCTTTTCTAAAATCAAATAGGTTGGTACTATGAAATGAAGTTGTGCCAACATGACAAATATAATTTTAGTGAGATATATAACGTTTAATTTAGTTAGATTTTCGATTTTATGCCCAACAGAAGCCTTCAATTTTTTTTATATCGCGTGTTAATAAATTTTGCAAAAAATAAGTGATTATTGTGATTGGTGTGATTGGCAAATGCATAAATAATGCATTTGCATTTGTCTCCGGTTGTTTTAGTTGAACTAAAATATTATAATACAACGTTATCATGGTTTTGTCCATTATATTAGACAGCCTGCCAAAAGCAAATCAGCTCATGTAAAAATCAGAGGGATGTTTTTTAATCTTTTTATTGCTTAAATGATGGGAATATAAGCTCAAAAAAATTGTCCACGTTTATACTAGGCAAGCCATTGAAAGGGTTAATAAGCGAACCTTTACAAACAAAATGATCGGGAATTTCTATGATATCTTCATCTCCATTTCTTTATAACTTGAGTACGCAATCGCTTAGACTTGGATCAGAAGACCGAACATTGTGATTTCATTTTAGCAATTCCAATTGACACCAACGTCACTGAATGTAATAATTGCTGTTCAGTTAATGCAGACCGAATAGATTCTGGTTCTGTTAATTAAGATGTATAGTCGTATAGTCGTATAGTCGTATAGTCGTATAGTCGTATAGTCGTATAGTCGTATAGTCGTATAGTCGTATAGTCGTATAGTCGTATAGTCGTATAGTCGTATAGTCGTATAGTCGTATAGTCGTTGAGGAAAATGACGATAGTCTTCCAGTACAAAGATTTCCAATACATAATTTAAGAATAGGTTCTGGTCCAGACTGAACAGGTTCTAAAAAGTAAAGTAAGTACAAAGATTTCAAATGGATAATTTTAGAACAGGTTCTGGTCCAAGATGAACAGGTTTTAAAAAGTACAGTACGTACAAAGATTTCAAATAGATAATTTTACAACAGGCTCTGGTCCAGGCTGAACAGGCTTAACGATATAGAGCAAAAGGTTTAGTAAGTACAAACATTTCAAATGAATAATTTTACAACTGGTTTTGGTCCAGGCTGAACAGGTTTTAAAAAGTATAGTACGTACAAAGATTTCAAATGGATAATTTTACAACAGGTTCTGGTGCAGGCTGAACATGTTTTAAGATTAGGCTGGAAAAATTTGTATAATTGGGCTTGTTTGTATAAAAAAATCAATTTTGTTGTTGTTTTTGCACATTCCAAAAAAAATGAACAACCGAACGACTCGTCAAAAATGATTTTAAACTCAAAAATTGTGAATTTTTTCCGAAATTTCCTGATTTGACCACAAAAAAAATTATGTTTTTCACTAAAATTTTTATTAGTTTTATATACAGTTAGAAAGTCCATGAAAATATTTTTCTAAAATTTCTTTGAAGAATGTTTTGCATCAAAAACTTTCGTTGCTAGAGCATTTTTAGTGAAACTACCTCCTATAACGTACAAATTAACCCAAAGCTGCCCAGGGGGTTAATATAGACCTCCACTTGCAAACAATTTTTTGTTTGTTTTTGCATTCCCTATAGTTTAAAATCATAAAATAATTTGTTCCAACTAAATTTCTGGATACTCCACTGTGCGATGTAATTCTCAGTTGGTTTTTGTTTATGTTAGTTCTAAAAGTGGAGAAAATAAATTAAATATTATATTTTCCTATCCGAATTGGATCAAATATATCTACTTTGAACAATGAAAATATAATTTTTTGTTTTTTTTTTCGTTTGTTTGGTTCTTTTATTGCTTGAGGCACTATATTTATATTTATATATTTTTCATCTTTAACTTTGTTCGTTATCCGTTTCACTTGTTCCCGTGCTCCTCTTGTTGGTTATGCACCAAAATTGGGCACAATTTAGCGTTTTTATATATTTTGTATCTTCTATTTATATTTATTTGTAAATATTGTTGAAATTTCACGTATTTTGATAAACAATGCCAGAATTTCTTAGATTAGAGATATTAAATTTTCTAATAACAATCCAAAAATGGCATATATTGAACAAAAATGAGCATGTTTTTTTGATAAACAACACCAAAATGACATAAATTAGGCACACATGAGCATATTATTTTTTGATAAATAATCAAAAAAATTTCTTATATTGGACGCATGTGAGCATTTTAATTTTTTGACAAAACTTTCAAAAATCTCATACATTATGCACGTATGAGCGTGTTAATTTTTTGACAAACAATCACAATTGGGCTTGATATTAAGAATATTATGGCTTTGCTTAAAATTAATCCCAAAATTAATTGGTTTGCAACTGTTTTCAGTTCAAGTTTTTCTTTGTGCATAAAAATCGAATTTAAGTAATGTTTTATGCCGACTTCAATTGACTTATATTCATGTTCTCAAGAAGGTTAACATGCCATTGTGTTCACTTTCTGATGTTTGCTAGTGTCTGCAGAGAGTTGACGGCCGATCAAAAAATGTATTTCTATTGCAAACATATTTTCTCAGGTGTGAAAATTAAACTCGGTTTAGCCTCAGCGCTAAAGGGACTTGAATTGAAAAAAATCTATCGATAACAAGGTAATATGTATTGCCGTTTACTCCTGATATCGAAGAAGCCTTCAGTAATATGTTATACAAATCCACCAGAAGGGCTCTTATGAACCCTCATACCATAAGCAGATGAATTATGACCACGCTAAGTGTTAGAGAAATTCAGACGTGCTTGAAGTATAGCTGCCGAAAAGCAACCATAAACAGATGGTGTTCCCAAATAGGCGTTTTATCATCTCTCCTATGGGCTCTAGTTGTAGATAGTAATCCGGATCGATTTTGTATGGAGGAAAAAAAAGTCATCCGGACACCGACACAAAAGTTAGAAGAACTCTTAAAAACTATTTCTGCATAATTTTTTTTTGGAACGGAGAAATTCCCATGGGGTCTCAAAAGGGTTTGTAAGGAAAACAAATTTTAAATTTTTTTTAACCAATATTTTTGTACTATCACAATCTTCACTTTTATGCTTATCATGGGTAAACATTCTGAAGAAAAATAAGAAGTTAAAGGCAAAAAAATTGATTTTTTGACCTAAAAAGAAGATCAAGAGAACCAAAACCGCTGTATGGGGATTTCTCCAGTTCAAAAAAAAAAAAAAAAAAATGATGTAGAAATAGTTTTAAGAGTCCCTCTAACTTTTGAGTCGCCTCCTGCGTTATCTAAATTTCGATCAGGCATAGTAGTCGAATTCGGTAGCAAGCTTAACCTCACCTGCCGCCTACTCTTTAGATAGAAAGTAAACTTCTCCAACTCGACAAAGTATATAGAGTGGTTCTGTACAGCAAATTGTACTGGATACTTCACAATTACCATATTAGCAGATCCACAGCCTCTTTGTAGACCTGTAGAAGAATTTGCATTGAGAACTGGGAAATAAACCCTTCATAATGTACAATCTGTACACGTTGATCGTTCGACCCACACTGTCATACGCATCTGTAGTGTTGTGGTCAAAATCCGTAAAAAAATCAATCATCAAGCGGTTTGAACAAGTGAAAAAAATGATATTTACCTATGACAGAATGTATCAGGTGTACAGGTGAAAATTCCCCTTTAAAATTGTTATAAAATTATTTTTAAAAAATACCCCTTTTTCAAAAAAAAAGAAAAGATGACTTTGAAAAGGGTTGATTAACTAAAGGGGCATTTTTTGAAGATGAATTTCGATACGGGGAAGTTTAGAAATTGAAGTTTTGATCCGCTTACTATATCAGGCTCACTCCAACAACGGCACTGAAAGCCATCTTAGAGCTTAACCCAATCATATTCACATTCAGTTGGAGACCAAGCTCGGTCTACACAAACTACCATTTGGGTAACATTGCTTCCAGCCCTTACTTAAGGGGACACCTCTTCTTACTTTAAACCCTAAAGCAAGAAAGGCATGCTTTCTGCTTCTGCATGCTTTTAAGTGACAAAACTTTACAAAAGATCAACAAAAATTTCATTGTAGTAAGCCTACCTACTAGATCTTATTGGAAATGCGAGAAACTACTTCCTCCTATAATTGACCTAATGTGGTAGACGGACGGTTTCAAAATGAAGAAAGGTACGTGACCGGAAAATATTGAGAATGAAAGTATTCCGATGAAAGCCACTCCTAAAGCGACTATCAGTATACCACAATCAGCAGATATATTCGACTGAACATTTTGAAAAATGTTTAAGGCAAAATGATTTAATAGATATGTCCTGTGTGATAGTCAGATAACCTTAAAACTCTGAAATCGCTTATCATAAAATCTTAGATAGTATTGGAGACTGGTACCTTTCTGCCTACTGCCTACTCTGGCTTTGACGGGTATTATAATGCGAACTCTATAGTCAAAATGCCGCCATTTTCACTGTTTACATAATCGGAACCATTTTCTTCAAACCTTACTCCAGAAGAGCTCTAAAAAACCTCAAGATTCTTGGAAGAACTTTATAAGAGAGATTTGCACCAAGGTATTATTCTCAGGACTTTTACCCAAGAAATCGAAATTCCTCATTATAGGTGAAATTAACCTCTGCAAAATGTCTTGAATTATAATTGGATATTGTAAGCTAAAGAAATATCTACAAAAATTGATCTTTTAACTCAAGTCTGCATAATGTCTTTGTCTAGAGGATGAAAAAGTCTCCAGAGTAGAATTTGTAGAAAGTCTCACGCAAAAGTCTCTCAGTCTTTGCACTAGTTAGAATAAATTTAATATTTGTGGTCAAGAATTTTATTTTCTTACAAAAATAAATATGATCAATTTTTAAAAATATCTTCTAATTTTAAATATTCGCATCCGTTAAATGACATCCGTTACATCCTTAATGGATATGGTTTAAACGGTGCATGCTAGACTGCCAAGTCAGTATCGGGTTCGAATCCGGGTCAGATTTCAAAAATTTTTTTTTTCATTTCTAATCAAATGAAGTAAAAAATTATGCAAATTATATATCCACAAATATGGGTTGCAGCAAAGATATCTCTCTCTTTCTTTATAAAAATACTGCCAGTTTTTTTAAGGCACCATTCTGCTTGAGCTTTGCACAATCTAGCTTTATATAGTCTTAATATCATGACTTTTCTGCAGACATCACTTTTAGATCTTTTTCCCCCAAATATTATATAGTTAAATTTAGCATGAGTTTATAAACTTTGCTAGTTAGCATTTTGAAAAGTTTTAAAGAAATTTTATTTAACTTTTTACTAAACAAAATATTTCTAAAACTATTTCTAGCATCCCTCAAGAATTTCGGTGACAAGACCGCCAACCTTTTCAGTAAGAAGAAGGACGAGGCTGAAAAATTGGCCAAGGAGAAGGCTGAAAATGCGCAAAAAATGGCCGAAGAACAGGCCAAGAAGGTTGGTGAATCCATACAGACGACAAAGAGTGAAGCTGAGAACTTGGCTGCTAGCACTGGTGAGTTTAAAATATTTTTACGTTAATTTATTCGATCAAAAATAATAAAATTAAAATTTTTTTTCTGTTCATTTTTAAAGCCCAAGAAGCTGCTGAATTAGCTGCTGCTGAGGCAAACAAAGCCGGTCAAGCTGTTGATCAGGGTGTAAACAGCGCAGCTGCTGTTGTCGATAACACTAAAAAGACTATCGATAACACAGTGCAACAGGTCAATACAGTGGCACAAAACACCAAACAGGCAGCTACAAATATTGCCGAAGAAACCTCTAAGGTAGGCAGTCGCTCAGTTAAAAGCCCGTCTTTAATTGTTATTTATACAAAAAATACAATTTTTATTGCATACTTTTAGGCTGCTGCCAATGCTGTTGATCAGACCAAGAAGGCTGCCAATGAGGCCATCAATCAGAGCGTTAAGGCTGCCGAACAGGTTGTGGACCAGAAGGTCAAGGAAGCTGAGCAGAAAATTGATGGTGCCATGAAGGCCACCAGCCAGGCTGTCGATCAGAAAATGAACGAAGCCAATCAGTATGTGGACCAAAAGCGCGAGGGCTTGGAGAAGGTCAGTCTTAGGATTGCAGCATAAAATTGTGTTCATAACTAAATGTTGGTTTTTTTCTCTTAATTTTCAGACCATTCACGATACCGCTGCCAGCGCTCAGGATTCTGCCGGAAACCAGGCTGCCAGTCTGCTGGGCAAGCTTAACTTGGCTCATTAAGTGACAGCAATGCGTCAAAAATGGCTAAAAAAACTAATACTAAACAAAATAAAAAAAAAAAAAAAATTATAAATAATATTAAAATAAATCAAACTCAAAACAGTAACAGAAAACAGCAAAATCAACTCAATTAATGAATCTCAGATGCAACAAAAAAATAAAAACAATTAAATAGATGAACAAAAAGCTTCAAAGTTTAACTTGTTGAAAACCGCAAAACTAAAGCTTCGACTAAACCAAGTGCCAGTTTTGTGATTGTAAGCTAAGCATTAGTTATAACAGGGCGTGGCATACACAAATACACAATAAAAAACTAAAAAAAAACATACTCACAGACACAAACCACACATAGCAACGGTTACAACCGCAAAACAGTCCATTTAAAATTTTTAGCTAATGAAAATGATATTAAAAAACCAACAAAACAAAAATCAAAACACCGTAAAAAAAGAAAAAAATATTTGCTATAACACGCATTGTTGTTTAAAAATAAAAGTTTTAATTTTTTGAAAGCTTTTTATTGTTCGCCGCTTTTTTAAGCTGCGTTGTGTAGATTTTATAACAATATATTTTATATGATAATAATAATAAAAAAAAATAACAAGATGAATACAATTTTTTTTACCTTTTTATAAACAACAAAAACACTCTGTACAACCGAGCCGAGCGCAACATTTTTGCACACATACACGGAACTTATTTTTTCTTTGATTTCTACAACAAAAGCTGTCAGTTATTAGTTATATGCTTTAAAGTTTTAATATTTTCAAAGTTATTTATCTAAGAGCACAGTTGTTTAAAAAAGAGACATACTTTAAAAAAAAAAATAATAATTTCAATACAGCTTTTTCATTTTCATTTATCTACATTTTAAGCTTTTCTGTTACATTGCAAGAAAAAAAAAATTAAATAAAATAAAATATAATATAAAAGTTTTCTTTTTTTTATGTGAAGTTCTAGTTTGTAATTTATTTTGTATAAAATTATATATAATGAATTGAAAAACATTAAAAATATATATTTTAAATGTAAAACTATTTAAAAACGAAATAAAAATTAATAAAATACTCAATAAAAAACATGTGTGTAGTTGTGTTAACTTTCAAGTTTAGGCAAAGAGAGCTTTGAGGAAAATTAAATCAGTTTTGCTAATTGTTGATGATTGAAACTTTGATGATTGATTAGTTATAGTAATAAAAAATTTACAAAGGACTGTTGTAAAGTTTTTTTTTTTTATAAAAAACCAAAATGTGATATGAGTTGAAAATAAATTTTGTTTCTTTTTTCTTGGTGTTTTATAAAAGAAAATCATTATGAGAAGAAATGATAAATTAATGTTCTGAAGAAATTTATTTTCTTCAACTATTTAATCTATGGCTCAAATTTCCATGTTTTAATGATAATTTTGGAATATTGATTACGAAATTGAATTCTGTTTTCACTCCATTACATTATTTCGAAAATTTCGAAAAAATTCGAGACTTTACACTGACGAAAATATTTTATATATGAAGCGATACATGCAGAAGCCTTCCGCAAAGTCTTTAAGCTTAGTATATTAAAATAGAACAATAAATATTAATATGTTTAAATCTTGAAAACTTTCCTCTGTCCATAAATTTAACCCCAAAAAATTAAATAAAAAAGAGCAAAATACCGAATTTAATAGAAAAAGGATTTGATTTTAATATTTCGATACTGTGCTTCGAATCGGAATAGTCAGAAATTAAATTTTATTAATCAACATCTTAAAAACTGGTAAAATTTGTATACTACGCCGACAAAAATCAGTTCGTAGTATATCCAGTATATTATATATCCAGTATATTATCCAGTATATTATTATAGTATATTATATATCCAGTATACCAGTATATTTTATAATATTTACACTTTCAACTTTTATTTATAATAAAAAAACAATATTTCTGATACAAAGTTTGTAGTATCCTTAAAGCACTTTGCCACTTGCCATAGTAGAAAATCATTAAAAAAAACTACTGGCATAAAATCAAAGAGTGACCAAAATTTTCTCAAAACATTCCCAATACATTCTCAATTTATACAGAATCAGCAAAAAATAATTTGTCACGTTATCCTTGCGCACAGTCGCATTCTTTCTATCGTACGAATTGAATGTTGTCAGTTTTTGGATAGCATTTTATGACTGTATTGGTTAATCTCGCTATTAACGTTGTTGTTTTGGTAATTTTTTTACTTTTGCTATTAATTCTAAAAAGATACATTTTAAGCTTTAAGGATACTACAAACTTTGTATCAGAAGTATTGTTTTCTTACTATAAATAATGTTGAAAGTGTTAATATTATAAAAAAGGCAGGCGTACGAACTGATTGTTGTCGGGGTAGTATAATTAAATTTTTTAATTAAATTTAAAACCGGTCAGGATCGGTTCCCAACCAAACTCATGTGATTACATTAATTTTTATTTTATTACTAAAGCAGAAGCATTAATAAGGTCCAGTTCCAATCGATAAAACATTGATTTTTTAAATAAATACCGTCATTATACATTTTTCGACCAAAGTCTTGACAACGAGGCCCTCAAAAGTATGCATATCTCTATAAAAATGTACCTATGTAACTATGCAAACAAAAGGAGAAGGGCCAATATGGTCGGTTTTCAGTTCCCCTTTTAATTGGCAAAAAAAAAGAAGAAAAATGTTTTTTATAATCAAGGGTCGATTTAGAGTCGATTCTACTACAAGAGAATCCAACCGTGCACCCACTCTTAGATCCAGTTCAAGATAAAATTATGAAAAAGCCGGTAAGGAATTGGCTGGGATTTTTTTTTGTTCTGAGAATTATACTTAATATCTAGATATGTAGTTCTTGGTCGCTGATTCCCAAACCGAGATCAGTTTGTCTATATTAAGGTTATTTTAAGGTAATTTTAAGGTCAAAATGAAAAAAAAAAACAGATACATCCTGATATTTCAACATTACGATGTAAAGGTTTTTTGGATCGCTGATTACGAATCGGCGATCAGTTTGTCTATATTTCAAAATCATTTCAAGGTCAAAATACAAAAAAAAAAAATCCTAATAAATAGTTTGTTTTGGTCGGCGATTCCAAATAAGCAATAAGATTTCCTATTGATTCCGAATTCGAGATCAGTTTGTCAATATTAAGGTTATTTCAATGTCAAATTGAAAAAAAAATCCTACTATATAAGTTCATTTTGTCGCTCATACCGAATAAGCAATTAGTTTGTCTATATTGAGGTTAATTCAAGGTCACTCAAATGAAAAAAAAAATAGATATGGTGTCCAACTTCATAGTATATAAGGTTTTATAGTCATTGACTCCGAATTCGACATCAACTTGTCTATATTAAGGTTATTTCAAGATCGTTTCTAGGTCAAAATGAAAAAAAAAACCAGAGATACATCCTGATACATAGCTTTTTGGGTTGCTAGTTCCGAATCCGGGATCATTTTGTATGCATAAAGGTCATTCTTAAGTCAAAATTAAATAAAACCGAGATACAATGTATCTAAATTTCCTGATATATCGGTTTTTTGGTTTGTTAATTCCGAATTCGAGATCAGTTTGTCTATATTACAGTTTTTCAAGGCCATTTTAAGGACAATATAGAAAAAAAATAGAGATACGGTGTCCAACATTCTGATATATACGTTTCTTGGTCGATGATTGCGAATACGAGGTTAATTTGTCTCTATAGATCATTTCAAAGTCATTCCAAAGCATAGCTGTTAAATTTCGATTACGATTAGTAATCAATTAGATTATTTTTCAAAAAGAATTATAATCATTATATAATCCTAGGTGAGAAATTTTTGATTAGTAATTGATTACGATTACAAATAATCAAATTATATTCACGATTACTTGAAATTACGAAAATAATCAAAAAGAATCAAAAGTAATCAACAAAAATTATCCGATTACTTTAAAAGATTACTTTTGATTCTTTTTCTTTATTTTTGATTCTTTTTGATTTTTTAAAAATTTTACCTAAGAAGCAAAGGTTTGAGAAATTTTATATATAAAAAATATAGACATGATCAACACGACTTCGCTCTTCGCTACTAATAGAAATGCGGACAGTTGGCAAAACCGACAAGGTTGCAATAACCGAATCAAAAATTTTATTACGCTACTTAACTAGTTTGAAAAAGAAATAGTGGACGTTAAAGAAACACAACTTATCCTCGAATAATTATATTAAATTGTTTTTCATGAAATTTTCCCACATTTATGTTTAATTTTAAGTTCAATAAATTTTTTTTCACTGTCATTTTTATACTGCATTCAAAAAGCACCCGATCGTAAAGTACAGTTTGTAGCATACCCTTCTTATATATTAACACAACTGGAGTAAAGCTCCACACGACACTGAAAGCTGCGTCGAAATTCTTCCACAGGTTCCAAAGTTGATCGGATTCAACCATATATTACTTCACACAAAAAATGCTTTTTATATAAAAAAATTTCTTAAAAAAATCAAAAATAATCAAAAAGAATCGAAAAGAATCAAAAAGAATCAAACCCTTATATAATCAAAAATAATCAAAAATAATCTTTAAAAGGAATCGGATTATTTTTTTTGATTACTTTTGATTATTTTTGATTATTTACGTAATCGAAGGTAATCCTTATTATAATTTGATTATTTGTAATCGTAATCGTTTGATTACTGAGCCAAACAGAAAAGAATCGTATTTAATCAATTATTTCACCTTTTCAAAAAAAATAATCTAATTACTAATGAATACGATTACTAATCATTATTTAACAGCTATGTTCCAAAGTCATTTCAAAATCAAAATAAAAAAAAAACAAAAATACAATGGTCAAAATTTTGATACATTGATCTTTTGGGTCGCTAATACCAAACCCGTGGTAAATTTGTCTGTATTAAAGTCTTTTCAAGGTAATATCAAGGTCAAAGTAAAAAAAAACGAAATGCGATTTCCAACTTCTTGATATATTGCTTTTTTGGGTCATTGGTTCTGAATTCGAGGTCAGTTGGTCTCTATTAAAGTTATTTAAAGGTCATACCAAGGTCTTTAAAAAAAAAATCAGAGAAACAGTGTTTAACATTATGACACATAGGTTTTTGGGTCGCTTATTCTGAATCCGAGGTTAATTTGTCTGTAGAAAGGTTATTTCAAGGTCTTCAAACTTTCTGTTATATTACTTTTTTCGATCGTTAATTCAGAATCTGAGGTCAGTTTGGCTCTATTAGGATCATTTCAAGTTTATTTTAAGGTCAAATTGAAAAAAAAAAATAGAGATACGAAGCCCAACTTCCTAATATATCATATTTTTGGGTCGTTGATTCAGAATCCGAGTTGAGTTTGTCTGTATAAAGCAGTGTTGCCAGTTTAGGGGATTTCACCCTACATTTGGGTTTTTAGGGGTTGTTTTGCGGGGTTTTAGGGATAATGAATCTTTAGGGGCTGTTTAAGGGTGATTTTATGTTGTTTAGGGGCTTTTTAGGATTACATTTGTGAAAAATGCACCGTTGGAAATAAAGTTCTTTTCTTACTTTTTCTTAAAATTTATGCAAGCAATTTTAAGACAAAAACTTTTTGCTCCATATTGTGCAACCGAAAAAATAAAATATTTGGCTTGTTGGTTATTTCATTAACACTTAAAAAAAAATTTCACTTCAAACTCGCTTCGCCTTTAATAGCAATTAATTCCTCGTAAAAATTAAAAAAAACAAGTATGGAAAAAACTATTAAAAGCATTTGTAATCATTTTTTTATAAAAAAAAATGTTTTTAGTAAATCTATCTACAATGTTTTAGTATTCCCTATTTTTAAGAAAAATATTGTTACTCGTTTTAACAAAAAAAAAAAGAAGAAAAATGGTTTTATAACCAAGGGTCGATTCAAAAGAACCCAAACGTGCACCCACTCTTAGAGTCATTTCAATATCAAATTATGAAAAAGCTGGTAAGGAATAGGCTGGGATTTTTTGTTTGTTTTGGGAATTTTATTTAATTTCTAGATATGGGATTTTTGGTCGCTGATTCCAAATCTGAGATTAGTTTGTCTATATCAAGGGTATTTTATGTAAACTTTAAGATCAAATGAAAAAAAAAACAGATACGTCCTGATATTTTAACATTCTGATGTATATGTTTTTTTTTGGATAGCTGCTTACGAATCCGACATCAGTTGGTCTATATTTCAAGGTCATTTTAAGGTCAAAATCAAAAAGCATTTCTAATATATAGGTTGTTTTGGTCGCTCATACCGAATAAGCAATTTGTTTGTCTAGCGGAGTTAAGCGGCACCGGACTTAATTATTCGCTAAATCCAAGGTCAGAATCAGATTCGTCACTAAATTTTACATCAAAAAAATATGGGTTGTTTTTTTCGCAAATTCCAAATGCACAATTTAAAAAAAAAAAAAAAATATGAATGACCCTCATAAAAATTCTTTTAGCAGAACAGGGTTGGTTATGACAATTCTTGAACTTTAAGTAACTCAATTATTTCATTCGTAACCATCGTTTATAATTTCGGAGGGCCCGCAAAATCGCATATAGTTTAGCGTTTTCTATACAAATCTGACCCAGTCTAATTCGAACTCGTTTCGCGCTAAAGAACAAATACTTAACTAAGAGTAGTTTTTATTTCTCTCAAATGCAACCCTGTGCACAGTTCACACAGAATCTGTAAATTGAAAGCTGGCGAAGAATGACAATTTTGTATGAAAAATTATAAAAAAGTTCCCAAAGAAATAATAAAAAAAAGGATTCTTAGATTTTATCGAAACTTTTTTGTAATTTTATTTGATCCATTAATTTTTGATACCAAAATTAATATCGGTCCAAGTTAAGTCTTAACGATTTTTACCACAAGCACACATCAATTACTCTTTTTACACAGTCTTCTGACTGAATATCGTCAGTATCGGGTGAAAAAAAAACAAATTGGCCATTTCAGCCCTTGAAAGGACTTTGACCGAGCTTCTTATGATCAATTGTGTTGTGTGTGTTATTAAATGTTTGCACACAATTGACCGAGAACTGGACCTACATGTTTTATGCCGACTCCGAACGGCTCATGTTCTCAAGAAGCTTTACATGGCATTATTTACTCTCTGAGGTTTGCCATTGTCTGCAGAGAGGTGGTGACCGATCAGAAAAATTTTTATTGAAAAAAACTTTTCGCCGCGGCTGGGGATCGAACCCGGGCTCCGAGCATGCTAAGCCACACACTTAACCTGCATGCCACGGCCACAACGGCCGTATCGGGCAACTTTTGCATATAAGTGAGGTACCTCTAGGGTCTAACTGATTTCGACTATTTTTAGTACACATCTATAACACTATTTGAACCTCCCTAGGACCATTTTTACGTTTTTGCATGATTATACATACAAAAAAAGGCCAAACTTACATAAACTCAGTCAGGGTTGATGTTCTTGTCTCTGTTTCCTTCTTTTACATTTGGAAAGAGTTTATTAGTTTAAAGTCCAAGAATAATTCAATGAATTCAGTATTTCTGTTGAAAAATATACACTCTAATCTAATGGATATTTCTCTAGTTTGACAAATTCTGGACAAACTTTGTTTCAAACATATTTGTTAATGTATGTATCAATTGAATTTCGTGTGCCTTCATGTATGAGGGCTGTTTGAAAATTCCTTAAAAAATTAAACCAGGAATGATTTTTATGTCAAAAAACCAATTTTTATTTTTTAACATAGTCTTAAGTTAGCTCGTTCCTTAAATTTTTCGATAAGAAAAATACGTTTTCGGAAGGTCCTCAAAAAAGGCCTCTGTTTCGGTGATGAGCTCTTTTTTTGGTGGTGAATTTCTTTTCGCTGAGCTATTTCTTGAGGTTTGGAATTGGATGAGGAAGCAATTCGTACTTTAATTCATGGAATTTATCGGTAAACGGTCACATTCGGCTGTATTCGCTATTGATCGTTCTTTGCGGTGGAAGGTAATAGGTGTAGATTATGCCGCGTTTATCCCAAAATATACTGTCGCTATAACCTTTCCGGATGATAGCACCTTCTTCGCCTTCTTCGAAGCACGTTCGATCGGTGAAGTCCTGATTGGTGTTTTTTTTTGTCTCTGGTGTGTTGTGATGGATCCATGTTTCCGTTCACGGTTACTTATCGATGCAAAAATCCTTCTTATATTTGTTTAACATTGTCAAATACGCCTTTGAATAAGCCACACGATCGCGTTTATGATTTAAAGTAAGTGAACGCGGCACCCATCTTGCGGATACTTTTTCAAATAAAAATGATTTCACAAAACGTTTCACACCCGTTCGTCTGCGATGACCTCGACAATCTCGTGCACTTTAACTCTGCGATCGGCCGATAACACGATATCGTAAATATATGTGATTGTTTCTGGTGTGGTTAAATCATTTGAGTGTCTAGAACGTTCGGAGTCACTCATTCGGAGTGAATCATTCCAATCGGTGGTGCAGAGTCCCCATAGTATTTATCAAGCCTTTCTTTAGTTGGGCTGATGTTTTTTGAACAAAATATAATGCTTGATGAGCACACGTAATTCACTTTTTTTCTTACATCGTTATTTAGTGGTCTTTGAGTTTAACCAGAAAAAAAAACAGTCTTATGCTACGTCTACACAGAGAGTTAAGTTTGAGTTACCAGTACAAAGCTGAGTTTTCCCATTTAACGAGAAATAAACTCTTGCGTTACCAGTACAAAAATATACGATTTAACTCAACTTAACTCATTATATATTCTGAGTTTTTATGACTCAATGTAAAAAGTGCCTAAAAGTACACTACAAAATAATATAAATGTTTATATTCAGTGGTATTTTTCATGAAAGAAACTTTTTTTTACAAGAACTGTCAAAATAGAACAGCTGATTCGTTAATTATACAATTTATTTTTTTAACTATATGTTGTTATTTTCTTTAAAAATGAGTAAAAGAACTCGAAAAGGATTTGGGCAATAGTGGGGAAAGTAGTTTTCATCCAAATATGGGCAGAGCTTTCGCATAGCAAGAAAAAAACGCATGTTTACGCAGAGACACCAGCAGCATTATCGGCAAATTTAACTCAATTCTGCTACGGTATCTCTGTGTGAACAACTTCGGTTAAATGTTAGTTAAAATTAACTTAACTCTCTGTGTAGACATAGCATTACTGTTTTATATAACAGTATATGCTTGGTCTTGATAAATCTGTCTGGGGCCATGGCTGAACTCACAGGAATATATATCAGTAAGCATTTTGAGACTAATATTACTTCCGAGATGAATTTTCAATAAAAACGCTGTTCTCAATTAATTTTATTTATATTTTCAATTGAATTGTTTTTGAAAGCCATGAAGAATCACGAGGATTCATAAGGATGCATAAGGGTTTTTCTGCATTTGACTTAACATAAGTTGAAGTTTAGTCCACTTTTGATTGATCTTTTTTAAAGTCACAAATAATCGTATGAAAACTAATGTTTTGAACTTCCTCAATTATATTTGAAAATCTTTAAAATATAGTTTTTGAAATTCCACATTCTCATGTAAATTTCTTAAGAAACAATAAGGGATTTACAACTGCTACACTTACAGCAGCCCTATTCTTATATGGTAACAAGAATCACAAATGTAACAAAAGACAGCATTGGGGTCAATGGTTACAAAAACTGTTACTTTCCATTGAGAATGTAACAAAAAGTAAAAGCATTTTTGTTTTTATCAGAATGTGAATTGAATAGTCAAATCATAAGAAACAAGCACATTTACCTACCTTCCACCACTATATGACCTTATCAGTACTAGAAATAAATATAATCTTCTTATATATTAATACGTGAACATTAAAGTTTGTCGTACGCTTTTTTGGTATTAATTAAAACTCAAAATAAATGAAACTTATATCATTCGAAAGGTTATGTTGCCCAGATGTGCAGAATGTATATATATATGTTATATGTGATAGGGGGGGTTCCCAACCTTCTAAGAGAGAAATTAAATTTTTGAGAAGAAACCCGCTCTTTGATTAATATGATATTTAGTTGAGGGAGAGTTTTTGAGTTGGTCGAATTTGAATTTTTTTTAAAAGTAACAATTTCTTAAAAAAAATGTAGTTTTATCCATTCGTCAATTGTAAAATTTTTAAAAAAATGTGTTTTGAATTAAAAAATTTGACTTTCCATGTGAATATCTTGGACGCATTTTAACGGTTTTTCAATTTTTTTCATATTTTCTAAAACTTTGTTAAATTTTCTTGTAAATGTGTTAAAAATTACAGCAAAGTTCTAACCAAAAGTATTTTTAATGAAATTTCTTAATATTGTCGTTAGTTATTTAGCGTGTGTTTCAACCAAATGCCAAGAGAGAGATTTAAAAACTGTCTCAAATTGAGTGTTCTAAATTGGGAAGCCAATATCTCCACCATCTGTGACTAGATTTCATTTACTTCTTTTTTGTATTTAAGTCTTATCAGTTAACTTAAAAAAACTATTGAAAATTATACCGTTTTTGGTTTTTTTTTATATTTAAATTATTCCTTTTAAAAAAAGACCATAAAATTTGATTTATTCTTAAAATATGGGGTAAAAATGATTTTTGTTGTAAAAAAACAAAAACTCAAAATTACATTTTTGATTTTCTTTTAAAGTCTTTATTGGATTTTAGGTGAATGTATTTTGTTTTGACACTAAATTAATAAACTTTCCGTGCCATCAAAAAATCAAGGCTACCCCCTATGATTTCTCTGACAAAATTAAATTTTTTTAAAATGTTGTTTTTCTGTTTTGAACAAAATAATAAAAAAAAAAATAATTATTTTAAAGAAAAGAGCTTTATATCTCTTATCAATTAGGAGTTATAGCCTCGAACTTATTTTGATCATCTCGCATATATTTATAAATAGGAAATTAATAAATTGGTCGAATTTCGACCCCAGGCGATACTAATAAGTATAAATATCTTATGATTATTGACAATAGTCAATAATCCTAGATTTATTCCTAGTACTGATAATAGTAGTACTGATAATTAATAATCTTAAAGATATAATATCAAATTTAGAATTTTTCTTTGCTCTTAAAGTAAGTCAATATTCATAATTTTAGGAACAAACATAAACCTGTTGCTTCTCCCCACCTACACTCCGAAAAATATAACAAAGAAAGCTTAAATTTCATAACAATAGCTTGACTTGCTAAGGTATCGAGTGCATTTCGATTTATTTTTTATGATTTAATGCCTCTAATCTCTGAACTTTCTAGCGTATGAAAGAACGCAGTAAACAAAAAAAATCAAATGCATAGTTGAACTTTTCAAACTTGGGAATGCTTTATGGATGCGCTGTGGCGATGCAAACTATTGCGCCTTGAATCGATGATGTTTATTCACGTTACTTACGCGACAGCAAAGTCGTAAAAATATCGAAAACTGATTTTAATTTTAGATAATATACGAAGGTAGTAGGTTGGTAGAAACGGTATTAGTTTTTGCATGTTCAGAAAATTTAATAAAAAAGAAAGCAACAACTCTGAGCTTTTCTGTTAAATTTATGACTACTATATTTTTGTATGAGGTGTTTTGTTGGTTTTAAGCGGGTGTCGAAGATGGTTGTTTATTGTTTAAATGTTGTTTAAATGTTAGAGGAATATGATTTCATTTAAAAAGAAAAAAAAAGAAAGCATCTAATAAGTAAGTATGTAAATTGGAATAAGAATAATATATAAAATTTAAAGGTTTTTTGAAAACTAGAGATAAGTGTTGGTTAATCCTACCACTAGATTAGTGCTGGTTAATTCTAACCAAGCGGATTTCAGTAATCGATAAGGTCTTAATCTAGAAAACTTGTGAAAATCAAAATTTACTGCATTCGAATATGCTTTATAGGTAAAAAATTGATCTTTCTGATGATCTTTCAGACTTTTAAAATTTTTGACCGGAAGTGAATTAAAGCCACTCAAAGATGGTTAATATTTAATCATTCAATATAACAATCAATGGTTTTTTAAAAGTAACTAACTGATTGATGGAGATCATTACCTTAGTATATGCAGTATTCCATAAAAGTACTTCACTAATGAAAATGGAAATGATGATACCACTCTTATTAAAATAAACTTTATACAATTTTATTTTGAAGTAAAAAGCTTTTTTCATATTTTGTATTTTTACTTTTATGAATTCTAGATGGAATTCTGTTGCGAGAAAAAAAAATAAAAAAAATTATATCAGTACTTTTTGCTTTTTAAAAAAATAGTAAAAACATAAATTTTAAAAAAAGCTTATCGTTTCTTTGTTAAAAAAATGGAGTGAACCTCATGTTTTTGCAACAAATTGTGTGCTGGTTGTAAATGTGATACAAGCAGCAGTTGAAAAATGCAATAGCATACTTTTTGGCATTAAGATATAGTGCATGCATGGCTTCCTTGATCTTCCTTTGACCGCGGACTAGTTTGCATAAAATGTTCTGTTATGAGTTTGTTGCTCGTGCCACACGTTAAACAACTACAGGCAATATTATGAAAATTCATTAAAAATACATCTGATAAGATAATTACTGTAATTGTCAACACATTTCAAAGAAAATCGAACAAAAACTAAGAAAACCAAAAAAAATTTTGAAAACCGTTAAAATTTGAATGAGTTGTTTGCTCGGAAAGTGAAACTTTTGATTTCGGAACTGCATTTTTCGGACAATTGACATTTGAGATAATTTTGGTAAAAAATTTTTAGTTTTGAAAAAAATTAATAGTCTATCAATTTATAAGCTCTTCTTAAACTAAATTATAAATCGATTAAATAGCGGATTTTTGCACAAAAATTTTATTTCTGTTTTAAAAGGTTGGGAACCCCCTGAAGTGAAATCACAATTTTTAAAAGTGGTTTGCACAATTTCAGCCAAAACCTGATTAAATGAAATCTGAATCGATAAAATCGGTCTATTGGTCTGGGAGGAGTTGAAGTCAAAAGAAACCGTTGAAATTTGACTGAGTTGTTTGCTCGAAAAGTGGAATTTTTGATTTTGGAACAGCATTTTTCGGACAATTGACATTTGAGGAATGCAAAAAAGATAATTTTGGTTAAAAATTTTTAGTTTTGAAAAAAATTCAAATTCGATCAATTCATAAGCTCTTTTCAAACTAAATTTCAAATCGATAAAATAACGGATTTTTGCACAAAAATTTTATTTCTGTTTTAAAAGGTTGGGAACCCCCTGAAGTGAAATCACAATTTTTAAAAGTGGTTTGCACAATTTTAGCCAAAACCTGATTAAATGAAATTTGAATCGATAAAATCGGTCTATTGGTCTGGGAGGAGTTGAAGTCACAAAAAAAACCTAAGCCTATTAATTATATAGATATGAAGTACGCTCCACTTTTCTGCACTCAGAAAAAAGTTTCTCGGAATATGATAAAAAAGGCATCATATTTAGAGAAAAGTGGTATAGACTTTGCTCCAGAGAATATTCTCTTATTGCGATACTTAAAATTCTCTAAAAATGATAAAAAGGTTCCATGAAATAGAAAAATATATCGTGTTTAGAGAAAAATACTTTTTTTTTTGAGAAAATATTTGTTTTTATTGAAGAAAGTGCTTCTCATAGTGAATTTTTTATCAAAATATAAGAATAATTGTTCATTTTCAATAAATTTTTCTCTATAAATGAGAAATTTTTTGTGCGAAAAAAAATACTTATAATTATTAGAGACATTTCCTAGAAGTAAAGAAATATTTCTTGGAAAATGTGAAAATTAACTCTAATTGAAGATAATTTTATTTGAAAAAGAGAAAATTGCTATTATCGAAAATGCACTCAGGGAAAAAATGCTGTTTTATCAAACAAATCATGGGTTGAAATAACAGATTTCACTGTTAAATACCATCCAACAAATGAAACTTTCAAATCAACAGTCGGTTGACTGTTGGTCTATGGAGCACGAAACCCGTATAAAACTTACACTGAGAAAAAAAACATACTTTAAAATTAAACAAAAATTTTTAAAATATAAATTTAACGCCTTTGCGTTTCTACAAAACAAAATTTAAAACAATTGTGTTTAAATTTCAACTATACACTCCTTTCAATTTTTTTCATTCATTATTTCTTTGAAACTTTCTTTGACATTTTTTGAATTTTCATTGGTTTGAAAAATATCGAACATAAAATAAAATAAAAACTAATTCAGTTTTTCAATATTGAAATATTTAAAATGCAAACTTCATTGAAAGGAGTTGAGATTCGGTATTCGGGTCCCAAGGGTTGCTGATTACGAATCTGTCATCAAAAACTCGGAAAAATGTAAAAAATGGCATCGAAAAAATTATGCTTAAAAACATTTGTTTTAAATTTAAAAATTTTTGTTTTAAATTTGTTTTCTTATTTAAAAACATTGTTTTAAAAACAAAAACCCTTGTTTTAAATTTTACTTTAAGAACAGTTGTGTTTAATTTAAATGAATTTGTTTCAAGCTCTATTTCAAAAACAAATTCGTTTAAAATGAACACAATTTCATTTAATTTTAACACATATTTCCCTCAGTGTATTTATTGAAATTTGATCACATGTTTGAAAGTTCATGTATGGCCGAGTGTGCTAACGTGTGCGTCTAGTACTTGAGTGTCCACGGTTCAAATCCGGCAATGCCAATAAAAATTTTTTTTTTTTTTTTAAATATTTTTTTTTAAATAAAAAATGAAATTTGCTTTTTTTTTTTTTTGCAAGATTGTCAGCATTTTATTTTGAAGGTTATTTTTGACCAAACAATTAATGAAACAGAATTTTATTATTATTTCAATTAATAAATTACAATTTTTGATACTTACACAGCTAGGGTTCGAACCCACGTCTCCCGCATACCAGTCTAGTGCACATCAACTGAGCTATTGGCAGCGATAATATAAATATAGCAAAACACATCTAAAGACTATTGCTTAGGAAAAATAGGCCATTCAACAACAACACAAAAATATTTTAACAGATGATTTTAACAGCACAAAAATACTTTGAAACGTTCATTCAACAAAGAAAATTGTTTACTTAAACGCAAATCATTCAATCGAACAGTGTTTTGAAATAACAGCGGCCGACTGTTAATATTACAAAAAAAAAAAAAAAAACAAATTGGCCATTTCAGCCCTTGAAAGGACTTTAACCGAGCTTCTTATGATCAATTGTGTTGTGTGTGTTATTAAATGTTTGCACACAATTGACCGAGAACTGGACCTACATGTTTTATGCCGACTCCGAACGGCTCATGTTCTCAAGAAGCTTTACATGGCATTATTTACTCTCTGAGGTTTGCCATTGTCTGCAGAGAGGTGGTGACCCATTAGAAAAATTTTTTTATTGAAAAAAACTTTTCGCCGCGGCTGGGGATCGAACCCGGGCTCCAAGCATGCTAAGCCACACACTTAACCTGCATGCCACGGTCACCACCTGTTAATATTACAGTTGATATTTTTCTGAGTGTAGAGAAATTTTTTACGGGAGCAAGGTACGTGTTTTTTTCTCAGTGTGCGAAGTATTCCCTTTATCAAACTATGCCTACAAGTATGTTAAAGAATATTTAAGATAATTGTTGAAGTACTAAGTCTTAAAACTGAGAAAGTACCCGAAACGCATTAGGCATTTGCCAAATTTTTTAGAATACCATGAAGAAAAATGGTTGAGATAACTCTTAGAAAAAAGAATCACGAATCATGTTCTTCGTAAGGATTTTTCTTCATTAGACTTTACATAAGTAAGTATTTCAATTCTGACTGATCATCTTTGTAGTCACTACAACCGAATTGTCAACTTATTTTTGGAATTTTGTCAAACCACATCTAAAAACTCTTTAAATTTATATTCGAAATCGCACATTCTCAAGTTATCTTCTTGGGGCACGATAAGCGCGTCACAACTTCTTCCCATAAACTCTTAAATTTCTAAATTTTCCTGGGCACGTGACCGTTTTTGTATTTTCGGTAATAAATTTGATATGGAACAGAAACTGAAGTGAAAATTCTTTAGCCCTGTAGACGAATTAAAAGGGGCGGGGCGTAGAACTGATGCAACTCAATTCTTATGAAACGAAAAAAATACTCAGAGCTCAACAGTAAATTTTGTTCAATTGAACGAATCGTTCGTTGATTTTCGTCATTTTAGTTCAATTGCAAAAGCAGAGTCAGATCAAAATGAACGAGGGAAAAACACTTATCCAACAATGGCTTGAGTCCAAATTAACAGACTTATTGAACTAAAAGACTAATCTACAATGGTTTGAGTCCAAACTAACAGACTTATCGAACTAAAAGACTAATCTACCATGGTTTGAGTCCGCAATTTTTGTGAATTTGACGGCAAATTGAAGGTTTTTACAATAAATAAAAGTCAATCAAATAAAAGTATGACGAATATGGTATGATTAGTTGCTGATACAATCCCATAAACTTTTCAAAATTGTAGTATAACATATTCAATCAATTCATGCCTTAAATGAAATGGAACAAAGAGTCATTGAATTCGGTACAGAAGCTTCCGAATTTCTCAAGTTGTAATCCTTTATTCATAAATGCGAAAATGAAATTAAAAGTAACTGCCTTAAATTCTAAATCTCTCAATAATTTTTTTTACTACTACTTTAAAATTTGCACAATAACTAGCTTAGAGTTCATAATAAAATTTTGTATTTAACAACTAATGCCAGTTAGATAAAGTAACACAAACGCAAGAGTTTTAATAGCAAAAGAAAACTTTTAAAATAAGCTTGATTTTAACAAAAGCTTGCAGTATTTTTATGTGCCATGCAGCAACCCTAAAATTAAGTATTATATAGTGAGCTGTTTTTGTAGATTTTTTTTTAATTTTTTTTATTTTGAAATTATATAAAAAGCGCCACAAAGTTTTCGACTTTTGCTCTAGATGTGTGGAGGTATTGAAAGTAAAGCAAAGCTGTTTGCGTGTTAATGTGTGTTTTCAGTGGAGGAGCCACTGCCAGCAGCAGCACAAAGTTGGCTGCATTTTACAAACATTGATATCCACATAAGACTGGATTAAAAGCAGCTTTTGAGTTAGTGACATGTTGAGATGAATGAGAAAAGTAAGTATTCGACATTATGTTAAACTTTTGGCGTTGTCGCCAAAGTCATAGAACCCAAAATCATAGCATAGCCCAGGGCGCGGTATAAGAAGTGGTTGCTTGAATTGGTGTAAAGTAAGAATGTCAGCTGCTGAGGTTCAGGCAGCATTGCAATCTAATAGAAATCTAACAAAGTTGCACACAATGACAAAAGGTCTGTCCGCCATGCTATACAAGCCCACACCCAAATCACTTTGTTTTGCCTGTTTATATGCATGACTACTGCTCTCGTTACTTGGCCAATTTTGCCAAATAAATGAAATTTTCAGCTGCTGCTGCTGCTGCTGTTGTTGGTATGTAACAAAATCAAATGAGTAGCTGTCAGGCCAATTCTAAGAGCCACAAAAGAAAAGTGTAGCGGTGGGTTAAGCGGGTGGTTCCAAAAGCAGTCCAAAAGCAGCTTTACGAACATGCCAGTAAATTATTGAATTTTATTGAATTAAAATTTTCCATACATGTATGTAAGAGAGTAGCATATTTTCAACATGAGTGCGGTTACCGTTTTTTTTTTTTATTTCTTTCAACTTTGACATCCGTTTTTTTGTACGTTCTTTTAGTGCCTGGCATGAGTTTGGCCGATGTTGAGTAACTTTTAACTTAAACTTGATTCGGACCAAGTCTATGTAAAGCGTTTGCATGCAAGGCTATTTTAATCCAGTTGTTGTTGTTGCTACTGCTTCTGCTCTTTGTTCTTTCTAGTGTGGGTTGGAACAATTTATGAAAGCTTGCAAAAAATAATAAAATAAATGCAAATTTATTTAATTAAGTGCAAAAAGATTTTATAAAGCTTTATTATGATGTTACTGAGTGTAGCAGCAGGTTTTATTTTAAATAAATTCAAAGGCCAGCAAGGCCAGTGTTTTTGGTAGTGCATTTACAAAAAAAAAAAAAAAACCAAAACAGCTAGAACAACTTTTATACATAAAAATATAATAAATTATTTATAATTAAGTCGAATTTTGTTAGTCCTTGCTAAATATTTCTTCTATCTTAATGGCAGAAGTGGATGTTCTTGAGGCCTGTTGTCATAAAAAGTTGAAGCAAAAGCTTCAATTTGGTCGATATTTTATAGAAAAACTCATTAAAATTATTATTTTCTTATAAATGCTTCATTATTTTCTTTTAATATCACGACAATTTTGAAATACGTTAAGGTTTATAAACAACAACTGTCATGTACTGAGTGTTGAGTAATGATTTCGGAAACTTGTTACACGCAACCTACCAACTCAGCAACTACTTGCATTAAAATTCCAAATGCTCAAATTTATTTAACGGATTCTTATGAAGCTTTGAGAGAAAATTCGCGTGAAGACGAATAGAGTATTATTTACTACAAACATGTTTACTCATGAGTATTTGGCAACAACTATTGTCATAAATTTTCCACATCTCTCTGTTAATTATTGTGTTTCCAAAAAAGAACACGTCTTTTGAGGCTATCCACGAATCGATCTACTTTTGGCCGAACGGAAATGCTGCTCAGATAAATAAGTCATGGGGCATCGATCGCAACACGTAACAGTCGAAAGGGTTAATATTTCGTCTTTCATTTCATCATTTCCAAGTATGTTTTTGAACTTTGTTACTGAAGAATCACTTTGTCATATCTTTGTTGGAATTGCGACCATTTTTCCTTCAATGCTCGGCTCAAACGACTCAATTGTAGTCGATAGCGATCTCTTATGATGGTTTATTTAGGTTGGAGCAGCTTGTAATATATAGCAACCTGCTGGTGCTACCAAAAACTTGGGATCCATGAATATTCGACTTTGCCATCGATGTTGAGGCATTGCCGGGGTAACCATATGGGTTTTTAAGCTTTGGATTATCATAATGAATTCACTTTTTATATAAATGGTAATACAATGCAAAAAAACATTTCCGATTTCATTGGAGCAGCCGTTCACATGCGAAAATCGTCATCGACGTTTCTCGCCTTCAGTTCATACGGCACCCAATTTCCTTGCTTTTGAATCATTCCCAGTGCTTTCCGAAGAATTTATAATGCCTCCAAATCCTCATCTTCGAACTTTTTCTGCTGAAATGGAATGCTATTTTTCATCGATCTCAAAATCATTACATCTGAATATCAAAAACCACTCCTGCAACATTCCGCAAATGCTGTTTTGCTGGCACATAACACAGTGCAACACCAAAAAAAATAACCATATACGGACACCACTACGCGATAAAAGACTAAAAAAAAAAACCCGTGTCTCCCAATTTTCCCCAAAGTCATGCACTTTTTGTTTTATGGGCCCCCAAAGATTTGGGGCCTCGGTATCATTTTCGTAAAAATGTGATCATTTTCTCAGGCTCATATCTTGTTAACCGTTCAGAATTTCGATTTACTCTCAGAGGCAAAGTTGTAGCTCTTGTCATAAGGAACAAAAATTGCCAACATATAAAATCCAAAAAACTTCACCTTCCAGGTCAAAATCGCAAAAAACTTAAAAAATTTCGATTTTTTTACCTTTTTTCCCGTGTTCAGGTCCATAGGTAGCAAACCGTTCAAAATTCAAGGAAACAATCAACTACAAAAATGTACCTAAGATCTCAATAAACAAATTTCTAAAACATATAAACTTCGTAGAGATGATTCTTAACACCGTTTTTTAATTTCATTTGTTTTTTATTTACTTCAACATTGAGTTACTATGCTATCTATTACAAAAATATTAAAAAAAAATATTCGTATTATAATAATTATGTTAAAATGTTATAATTATGTTTATAATGTTGATGGCCCTGGACTTGCAAATCGCGCTCTCTTAAGTTGTGGATCCAAATCGTCGTCCGAATCGTCCGAATCTGACTCTGATTCAGAAATTATGGTGTCCACAGGCACGTTGCTTCCAGACTGCCCTCCATCATCAGCTCTTTCTTCTTCAACTACTTCATTAACATCATACAGGGTGATCTTGTGACTCCACCAACATACCTCTGCAAGCAATGCGTCCAGGTTTTTGCCTTTGAACCGTTTTTCCATGGGCATTGTGGTTTGGTTAAACCGTTCTCCTTGCTCATCGGATTCGGTAGGGAGTTGTTTGATGAATCGTCAAAATGAAAATGAAGAAAATGCAGCTTTAATGTCATCGATGCGCCGATTATCTCAAAATAATACAGCTTTGCTTTCACCCATTCTCTTCCTTCCGGTTCCGCGTCTCGATCCGCTCCCAAGACTCTGGTGCATACACGCTGAAGGTAAATCCATGCCATTGAATGATTTTCATCAAGCGATGAAGCAAAGTTGCTCTTGAATAGCTTTCTAATGTCAGGGCCATTAAGTACGCCTGTTAAATGAAAACAAAAAATAAAGACAGAAAAGAAAACATTAACATAGTGTAAATAGCTATATATATAGTACAATTAGGTGAACAAAAATCCGTTTTAAATTTACTACAATACCTTTTTTAATTTTGTCATCGCTACGCTTTGGGAAAACGCTTTTCAAATAGTCGAATGCGTTTGGACAATTTACAACGGCCACTTCGATGAATTTTTTAACAATTCCCAATTTTATGTGGAGCGGTGGCAGCAAGATGTCTTGAGTATTGTCAATTAAAGGTGCATTCTTCAGTCTATGTTGTTGTATTTGTTCATCCACACTTCCTCTTGGCCTCCACGAATTACATTGGAATTGATTCAGAGGTGAGCGTGAATCCCAATTACAAAGAAAACAAAAGAATTTTGGGAAGCCGCCCTTATCGATGATCCCTTGCATAATGTTGATGACCTTCAAATCACAGCAAATCTTCCATTTATTTTCGTAATATTTGATTTTTTCCATTATATCTTTCAATGTTTCATAGCTTTCTTTCATGTTGATACCCATTGCTAGCGGAATGGAAGGTTTTCGGTTCGACACATGCAACAACACTGCTTTCAAGCTTGAAACAGAACCATCAATAAATAATCTCCACTCACTAGCGATGTAGTTCATTCCCATTTTTACCACCAAAGCTTTTATATCGTTGCAGTAAGCGAACGAATTGTCATCATTTAGAGTGTACAGCATCTGAAATTCAGCTTGTCGTTTGCGGTACGCCGTAGAGTTTACATTAGCATGTGTGAGTTTCCTTTTTTTTAAAAAAGCTGTTAAAAATATTGCAAGCCGCTGGGATAATCCCAATATGGCCACAATGAAATCCATTTCCATTTGTGTTATTAGTTGTGGTCCATCTCTTCCCTGTTGGGGTTCATAATCGGTATCAAATGGATCTTCATAAGTAACTCCACTTGCTGTACTCATTGCTGTAAATTCTGTAGTACGATCTGGAGTTGGCGGCCTTGGTGATACAAAATTTTCAGGTGCAAGCACTGGTAGTGTGGCTGTTGCAGTTGCTTTATAAATTTTGTTCTTCTCAGCATGTCGATTTAGACGTAAATTATAATTTACGCATGCATAGCAACTGGTTGCATCATGATCACCTGGACGATTAATCCAGTTTACCGGCTTACAATACTTCATAGTACCTCTGCCTCCACTCAACCATGCCATGAGATTGTTATAACATTGGCGACACACTGTATTAGGTGTGTAATTTTCACCGGTCAAGTCCATTTCGTCGAAAAACAATGTATATGCTCTTTTGAATTCAGTAGTTAAAAGATTCTTTTAATTTTGAAATCTTGTAGATGTTATTTTTCTGGTTTGATGACCGCAAACGTAGCAAAATAAATCCTTTTTTTCACACTGCATATTGAAATTGTCAGTTGCCAATGTTGTGTGCGAATTATGCAGTAGCACTTTCACTTTTTTTTTACTTTCACTGTCACTTTATAACTTTCACCGCTGAGCTCTCGTTGACGTCGCGCTGTGCAATGCCTCGATGTGAGCGTCGTGTCGCTTTTATATGCTCACAATTTCATCTTTATGACAATGTGTTTCCAGGTATTTTTATATTTTGGCTTGTGTTTATGTGAATTCATTCATGTCAATTCAAATTAAAAAACGGTGTTAAGAATCATCTCTAGGAAGTTTATATGTTTTAGAAATTTGTTTATTGAGATCTTAGGTACATTTTTGTAGTTGATTGTTTCCTTGAATTTTGAACGGTTTGCTACCTATGGACCTGAACACGGGAAAAAAGGTAAAAAAATCGAAATTTTTTAAGTTTTTTGCGATTTTGACCTGGAAGGTGAAGTTTTTTGGATTTTATATGTTGGCAATTTTTGTTCCTTATGACAAGAGCTACAACTTTGCCTCTGAGAGTAAATCGAAATTCTGAACGGTTTACAAGATATGAGCCTGAGAAAATGATCACATTTTTACGAAAATGATACCGAGGCCCCAAATCTTTGGGGGCCCATAAAACAAAAAGTGCATGACTTTGGGGAAAATTGGGAGACACGGGTCTTTTTTTTTTTAGTCTTTTATCACGTAGTGGTGTCCGTATATGGTTATTTTGCCGTGACTTAAAAAATTACACACAGTGTAATACGACATTTTCCACAAGATTAAAACTTATACGAATGACCAAGTTTGGCATAGAAAAATACAAACGAACTCCCAACGTTTTTTTACTTCATTGAACTTCCAGCAGGTCCAAGGTCTTTCGAAGTACTTTATCGAAGCCTCGTAACTGCTCCTAGATTATATTGAGGGTAATATGGTTACCACAATAAAGCACTTCGAAAGACTTGGACCTGCTCGAAGTTCAATGAAGCAGAATCGTCTTGAAAAATAACGTTGGGAGTTCGTTCGTATAAAGTTTTCTTGGAGAGCAATACGAATATAATAATAATTATTATTTTATAACTAGCTGGTACCCGGCGCGTTGCTGCCGTCCTTGTGCAATGTATGTCTAGTTTTCTAATAGAAGGTCATTAACAAACAGTAACTCCACTCTGAGTTCAATATTCTGTGACCATTATTTCCAAAGCTATTAAATATAAAAATTATAATCTTATGGGAAGAGCCACACCCCTTGTTCAACACCCCTTTTAATTTGCAAGTACTTCCGAGTAGTAGAATATCACCAAATAGTTTGTCCAAACCGAGTTTCTTTAATATGTGATTATTATTTCCATAGCGGTTCCATTTAATATTGGCCGATACCATCCCATTGTACAATTCCCGTTCCAGTAGCAGGACATCATCAAATAGTAACTCCATTCTGAGTTTAAATGTTCAGTGACTTTTACTTCTATAGCTTTCCTGTATCAAAAATTGTTATTGTATGGGTGGAACCACGCATAAGCGCAACCAAAGGGGGGGTTTCAGGGTTTAAACCCCCCCAAAAATTATTTTAGTACCAAGCAAAATAGTATTCAATCAAAGTGAGTCACATGAAAAGCAATCACACGTTTTATGAAATGAATGAAAACCCCAAATGTAAATTTCAAATCGATTCTGGTTAATGCATAATCTGCTAAATAAGTCATATTTTATTCCTTCAGACTGCACATTAAGCCGGATCGATTTTGAGTGGAGAAAAAAAGTGAGCCGGACACCGACTCAAAAGTAAGAATTAATCTTAAAAACTAGAAAATATTTTTTTAAACACATATAAAAAATTTATTTTTCTTGCATTTAAGATTATTGGAAAAGTACTGAGCTCTTCTTTCTTTTGGTGTATCGTATGGTGTTGTTTAATCAAAACTTGTTGTTTATAAGTGTTAAAAAAATACAAATATTCGAAAATCATGAATTTTGTACTGGAGCGCTATCTGGCGCACATTTATCAAAAAACTGGTTAAAAGAAATCGATTTCTTACCAATGTTTACCAATGCATACCAAAATTTGCCAAAATCAAACAATAATTATGGCAATTAAATAATAATTGAGCTGAAGGAAGCTTTTTAATATCGATTTCTCGAAAACTTCGTTTTCTGCAGAAAAGACGTTCAGAAGAACCAAAACCGCTCCGCAACTTTTAAGTCAGTGTTCAGAGACGTAAGAAAAGACTTTCAGAAGAACCAAAACCGCTCCATGGGGATTTCTCCAATCCAAATAAAATTATACAGAAATTGTTTTTAAGAGTCCCTCTAACTTTTAAGTCAGTGTCTAGTCAAATTTCAATTTCGATCCGGCTTACTACACATGTTTAATTTTTGTTACAATCTGATTCTGACCACTTGAAGGGTTGTTGGCAATACTTCGATTTGAGTTATCTTTTCAACTTCTAGCATGGAGGAAACTTGAAATATTTGGAAACAAATTAATTCAAAAGTAAAACATAGTAAAAAGACCTAAATTTGAGGAAAATCGGTTGAATCACTCGCCACTGAAAAAATCAAAGAAATTTCCCGTTAAATTGGTATTTTTTGTCCTTTTTTAAAGTAATTTTTTAAACATCGATAACACAAACCTTACAGAATTAAGTTTATAATGTCATGTGATTCATTATAATAACAATTACGATTGACTTCCGAAGGTGGAGAAAAAATTTACAATTTCTAATTTTCCATTGTTGTTTCCAAAATCAGTTTCATAAAATTTCTCTAAATGTTGAAATATTATCCGATATTAAGGAATTATGGCTTATAAGGTAAAAATATGTTGGTTTAATTTTTCTTCTGTTCGCCCATCCAGTGACATAATATAGTTATATGCCTTATTCATAATCTTCCATTGGATTTTGAAAATCAGTTTCATGAAAATCCCTCAAAATTGCGCAAATATAAACCGATTTTGGAAAATGTAGGAAAGACCTACCGTTAAAAATATATTATTTTATATTATATTACGATTTTTTCAAATTCAGACTCTTTTTCAAATTCAGACTCGTTTTTCATCCCAAGGTTTCAGAAATTTAGCAGTTTTTACTTTCGGAATTAAGCATAATTAGTGCTCACTAAAGGACGAATTTTAAAGCTAGTGCCAGCCAATTGGGTATTTTTACAACGAACTGATGTATGGATGAATAATTTTCACTGCACTCAAATATGTTATAGAGTTTGCTCCAGAGAATGCTTTTCTCTAAATGTGGTACTAAAAAATCCCAAAAATGATAAAAAGCTTCCATGAAAAAGGGAAATATATAAAAATATATCGTTTTTAGAGAATAAGACTTTTTTTATATTTGAAAAAAGATTTCATTTTATTGAAGAAAATACTTCGCACAATGAATTTTTTATCAAAATTTAGTAAAAATTTTTCATTTTCCTTAAGTTTTTCTCTATAAATGAGAATTTTTTGTGCAAGAAAAATACTCTTCATTACCTATTAGAGAGATTGAAATATTTTCATTTCCCACAAGTGAAGAATTTTTATCGAAGAAAAATATTGAATTTTTGCTGACCTTATTGGGACCCGAGTAAAAATGAAAATATTTTAGCTCAAGCCTTATAACCTTCGTACAACTGCCAAACAAGAAAAAAAATCCATTAAACGGCCTACAACTGGTGCTTGCAAACTAATTTGGCCAAACAGATCCTAAACACCGCAGCAAGCCAGTTTATTTTAAAACGACCGCTACCACTGCTGTTCACCTTCTGTATGGATAGAATGTCCTGACAGTGACCGTTTTAATTTAAACAAAAAAAAAAATATGGTGCTGGTCATGACTGAAGTTTGAACAAGGAACCATTAGTGCAAAAATTGAACGAACTAACCGCTACAACTCTACCGCTGTTATTACGTAAAATTGTTTTTATATATAAGTTCTACATTTGATAAAATCCCCCCCAAAAAAATTCCTGGTTGCGCCCCTGGAACCACGCTCCGTTTTCCAATGCTCGCGTCTGTTTTATAATTGAAAGAACTTTTAAAGTTATACGACATTTAGTTCCAAATCTATGCGATATCAAAAAATTCAAGTTTATGGGCGGTACTATTCCACCCTTTCCAAAGATTGCTCAATTATGACAGTCGAAGGCCAAGACTAGTCAGTTCGTACCGTGTTTCATTGATGTGTGATTTATAGATGAAAGTAAATCGGAAAATGTGTGTTCTTGAAAAACGGCCACGCTCCTCGCAGGTACGAGCGTGAAAATTACTTAACGTCCTATTCTCATACCTACCAAATATAAAAAAAAATTTCATTAATATCGCTCCAGCCGTTTCGGAGGAGTTCAAAAACTAACGCCATGACACGAGATTTTTATATATTAGATAAATAATGTCTATTTAATTTAAAGAGTTTACAGATCCTCATTGGAAAAGAATTTCTCCTCTACTGCAGGTTGTGATGCGACCTCAGACTATTACCGCCTTGGAAATACATTCAGTGGGCTCGGCGGGAGCCAGCTGTAGGCTACCAGACAGGTCACAGGTTGTAGAAAGTGGAACGACCTTCAGATAAGGCAGTTAGCTGCGAATAAGTCTATAGAAATAAGCAGTCTCGGCTGAACAGTGGATGGTGGATATGGGCGTGGGGAGTGTTGCCGTGGGTTGAAAACCCGCAATACCCGAAAAACACCATTGACAAGGCGTGTAAATGCCGCTTTTAAAAAAGTATTTAGTCTAATATATCCTCAGGTTGGACTATTTGGCCGTAGCGCCTGATCCAAAATTGACAGCTAAAAACAGCGTCTGTCTCGTATTGAAAGGCTTAAAACAAAACAACAGTTACTATGCCTGGATTCTACGAGATGGTAGCTCCATTGTCAGGATTGAGTGGTGAACGGTTTGCCTGCACGCCACCTAAAAATACTTTGCAAATTAGATTAGAGATATGCTCAAATGAGCAACGATTTCACAATGACGACTTTTGCCTATCGTATAATGGCAAAGATTGGCTTCTGGAATGTTTTGACGCTCTTAGGCGATCGCGGTCAAGACAACCATAACGCTACATTGCTCTAACTGCAAAAAAATCCTCTACGTTACAATATTGATATTCTGGGGGTAGGCTCGGTAATGGAACCAACAATTGTCTGATAGGCTCCACTGTATACTCTACTCTAGAAATGTTGGAGGATCCAATCTCGAAGCTGGTGTTGAATTTCTGCCTAGATCAAAATCCTTAAGACGCCTGATTTCATGGGCACCTTAATAACTGCTAGATTCTATAGTACCTAGATTCAGGAATGATTTAGCTCGTCAAGCATACGATACCTCATATCAGGGTGACAGCAGTGCCGTTTACAAGATCTCCAAACAGCTGATTGATAAGATTGACTACTCGGTGAGGGATACGTATAGGCAATTTTTGCATCTGGAGGATGGACTTCGTGGCCAGTTTGCCCAACATTAACAACAATACACGAATAAAGACAAACCAACGAAGTGTAAGCGAACAGCTGTTAAGATGCTTTCTAACAACAAGGCAGCAGGCAGCAATGGTATACCAACAGAGTTCTACAAAGCTCAACCTAGACTTGGCGCTGAATTGCATATCCGTATTGCCTGGCTTAATTAAAGTTTCCAAGAAGAGTGGACTGAACACATTATTATTAAGATTTTGAAGAAAGAAGACCTAAAGCTTTGTGATGACTAGTGTGGTTTCTGCGTGCTGCCTGCGGTTTTAAAAACTAAAGCGAAAGTAGTGCTGGAGCGGTTGAAAGATCGCCTTTACCCGACGATTTATCCTTTACGGATAAATAAATGTTCTTTTCATATAACAGGAAAAAGAAGGTATCCTGAGTGTATCTTCATAAAGCAATGTGCAGAAAATAAATCCAATTAATACATGATATTCTTGTGAACGCTGTCAAGTTCACAAGAATTGCTCATGGGTCGCAATTCGATGTGGTGCACCGGAAAATTCATCGCTATAATTAAAGCAACTTATAAAGGAGCAAAGTGTCGAGTTTTGCACAAGGGTAAAATATCGGATACCTTCGAAGTCCACAGCAGTGTCCGTCAAGGCTATATTCTGTCACCAGTATTGTTTCTTCTGGTTATAGGGGACGTCTTGAATACCGCTTTCAATTAAACTGCAAACATCGAATTTAGATGGAAAATAACAACACTATGCCGAGTAAATTTGTCTGCTGGCAAATCGTTTCTCAGATTTGTCGTGTATGGTGGATTCATTGAATGCAGAGGCAATGTCTGCTGAACTTAAGATAAATATCAGAAAATCAAAAGTTTGACGCTTAGAGATGGAAACAGTGATTTAGTTATGGTTTCAGGCAAACATATCGATATAGTTGATAGTTGTACAATTTACATACCTTGGAAATGAAGTTGTCACCAGTGATGAAACTGAGTAGGATATTGGAATTAGAAAATTCAGAATGGATTTTGGTAAGCAAATTGAAAAAAAAAACAAAAACAAAAAAAATTTTTTTTTATTGAAAAAACTTTTCGCCGCGACTGGGGATCGAACTCGGGCTCCGAGTATGCTAAGATACACACTTAATATGGGGATAAATAACAACTTGTGCTGTAGCCTTAAAGTTCAACTGTTTAATTTTAGCGTTCTAACAGTGCTCTGGTACGGCTGTTGCACTTGGAGAGTAGAATTAGTAGAACAAGTAGTTGTTCAAGTACAAGTAGTAGAACAAACATGGATCCTCTGGAACACATGGTCAGAAAATAAAGGTCGAGATGGATTGCGCAGAGACATAGTTCAGGTCATTTGAGAGAGAGAGAGAGAGAGAGAGAGAGAGAGAGAGAGAGAGAGAGAGAGCAAGAGAGAGAGATATTTTGAGTATATTCGAGTACACTGAATCTTTCGCTTGGTCTGTGGTGAACCATGACTCCTGAATCTCCTGAGTCAACAAATTTATTTTACATTTGTCAGAGAATATGACTTGAGCCCAATCATTATACGACAATTTCGCCTTGCATTGCACCAATCAAATCTATTTTTGCCCATCATCTGTTGGCAGTAGTTTTTCTTCGTGATTTAAGATAATTTTCTAATAATCGACGTCTTACAGTCATATGTGAATAATCCGATTGCACTGAAATTTGAACACCAAGTACCTTTCATAGTGAGAAAAAACATAGGGGGTGCAAAAGAGTGGGCGAAAGTATGTGGGCGTGGCACTCTATAATAACTTCTAAACGCCTGGACCGATTTCAATGAAATTTGGTATGAAGGTTCAACTGCTTCCAAAATATAACATAAGCTATAAAAAATTCCAAAGACTTACGCAAGAGGGCGCTTTAAGTAGTACATTTTTAAGATTCAATAACTCCTAAACGTCTGGACCTATTTCAGTGAAATTTGGTATGAAGGTTCAACTGCATCTAAGATAAAGAAAAGGTAAAAAATTGGGCCGAATTATGTGGACCGATTTCAATTAAATTTAGAATGAAGGTTCGACTGCGCCCAAGATAACATAGGCTTTAAAAATTCGAAAGACTTTAAGAGGGCGCTTTAAGTAGTGCATTGTTAAGACTCAATAACTCCTAAATGACTTGATTGATTTTACTAAAATTTGGTACATGAAATAATTTGACTCTGCAACAGAATTGAGGCTATTTAAATTTCAGAAAACTTCCGTTAGAGGGCGCTTTATTCAATAAACTATGTTCGGCTCATTCACGTCAAAACGGATGAACCGATTTTGATGAAACTTGGCAAGCATTTGTATCTGGTACTGAAATAGATCCTATGCTTTTAAAAGTTCTTTCGACAAAAATCAAGTAATGAGCCGAAGGCAAACGAAGTCAAGAACGAAACACGAACGAAAAAAAGAAGTTTAACGAATATCAGCAGAAGCTATATAAAGATGAAAAAAAAATTAACCGAACAGTATCGACCAAAACCGAAGTTGAACGAAAACAATCCAAAAACCGAATGGAATTTATTTGAGATAAAATTGCATATTAAATGCATGCACTCAGAAAATAATTTCTCGGAATATGATAAAAAAGGCATCATATTTAGAGAAAATTGGTATTAACCTTGCTCCAGAGAATGCTTTTCCCTAAATGCGATCCTAAAATTCTCTAAAAATGAAAAAAAAAACCTTCTATGAAAAAGAGATGCATATATATAAAAATAAGTCGATTTTAGAGAAAAAGACTCTTTAGTTTTGAGAAAACATTTTTTTTATTCAAGAAAAAACTTCTCATAGTGAACTTTTTATCAAAATATATGAAAAAATATTAATTTTCACAAAATTTTTCTGTATAAATGAGAAGTTTTTTGTGCTAGAAAAATATTTGTCATTATAAGAAGCATTGAAATATTTCCATTTCCTAGAAGTGAAGAAATATTTTTTAAAAAATGTGAAAATTTATTGTAATTGAAGAAAATTTTATTTGAAAAGAGAAAATTGCTTTTATCGAAAATAGAGAAATTTTTCACCGGAGGAAGATATGTGTTGTTTTTCTGATTGCGGGTGTCCATTTTCCTAGAAACCAGACGTCAGATCGAGACGTTGAAGATGTCAGTTTTTGTTTTAATCATGTCTGGCAGGTACAGTTTTACGGAAATTTGACTTAACACTTTCGACGGAAGGAGGGGGCAAAACCGCAAAAAACGATAATTTAAAAAATTTTAAAATTTAATTGATAATTTTAAAACCGTAAAAATGAGAGCAGTTTTGAAAGTCCTCCTCTTTCTGTGCTCGAAGCACAACCCCGAGTAACATCGGGTTACATTCGCTAGTTTTAAATAAAACACAATTATTTTAATTTAAAAATATGTGTGTCAAACCCTACATAACTTTTGAATGTCATAAATTATTTAAAGCCACACTTTTGAATTTTTTATTTGACTACCTTGTAACCTTTGGCATCACGACTGCTGCTCAAATGGTGGAGATGAATTTTTTCCACATGAGTGAGTAACACGTTTAACTGATACCAAAACCAAACTACTATTAATACTTTTTAGCGTGAGAGAGAGCAAGAGCTTGAAAAATCAGATTAATTTTACGAGCAGTACTTTGATGTTATGCCACAACAGAGACCTGCAACAGGAAGCTGAAGTTTCTGCTGCTCCTATACATTTGCAATAACGTTGATAAAAGTTGGCCGGCAAAATATGAAGAATCACAGCAAAGTTAAAAACACAACACCGAAAGCTCTTGCATGTTTAAAAAAGTGCCAAAGAGCGCTGGATTATGTGGGGGTAGAGAGTGAGAGCGAGAGTGTGTGTTTAAAACGCGCCTTGCCCAATCGAAGCGACTTGTTGATGCCCGCTGGCTGCTTATTTTTAATGTGTATTTTTCATTATAATCTTTGAACGTATTGTTGTTGTTACCATCCAATACATGGTATGCCTCTGGCCTACAGCACGAACTATACCAACACGAACTGCCGCGCTACCAACGAAAGGACATAATTTTCCTCGATTAATTCGTGTTGATAAACAGTTATTTTAATTAATCGTCAGGTGTCGCCAAAATCGTCGACCACATAGCTACTCATACTTTATTATTCACTATTGTTTGTTGCCGTTCATTATCATGGCTGCCTTGGGTCCTACCTTTACTGCTGACTATGTCCTTTTCAACTGCCAACCGTTCATTCATTCTGCCATCCATTCCATCCATTGTTTATCGTCCCTGACGCATTTTAAACTTCAATTTATTTATAAACATTTTTATTACAAAAGAGCCAAGAATGGTTTTCGTTTTTGATTTTGTATTTTTTTTTTTTTTTAATTTTAGCCTTTTGTTGTTGTTATTGTGTAGTTGAGAATGTTAATGGTTGAATGTTTGTTATTCTCGGATAACATCAGGTCAAAAGCGCGATCATGACTTAAAATGTCGCTGCATGCATGACCCGTAACATGGCTGGGCATAATTTGTGTTGTGATAACTTAAGAGGGTATAACTTTGAGGGCGGTTGGGCGGAGGTTCTTGTTTAGCTGGCTATTATTTAAAGCTCATATTTAAGCGTTTAGCAGGAATTACAGCCAGCTTACAAATTTTTACTTCTTGATTAAACATGGCATTTTTGCATGTTTGCAGAAAAAAAGTGAAGGATTTGGAGAAATTTTTTTTGTTCAAACATTTGGCACTCAATATTTTGGCCTGCATTTTTTGTTGCTATTCTCGAAATGCTTATATATAAATTACTTAAGCCGAGATGTCGGAATCCTAAGAAAACATCTGAAAAAACTTAAAGACAAGCCATGGCGATGCAAATCTTGGTTATCCTTTTTGTAAATTAAAAATTCAAAGTCAGATTACTATAATATAATTTCGTAAAATGTAAGTGCGGAACGTTTGATTTTTTTTAAATTTTATAACATATTTTTAGGCATTTTTATTTTGTGATTTATTGAAACTTCAAAAATATTTTTTTTTTCATTTTGAAACTTTCAGTCTTACAAAAATTTTTAAACTTATTTCGTCGTGCCTACTACAGTTTCCGTTTTTACTTTAAGGTATTTAATAAATATTTTGAACATTGAATTGTTATTTCCACATTTTAAAAATGTGACCTGATCTCTAATTTGGCTCAAAGAAAATCAATATTTCATGTTTTTTCCTTTATTAAAAGCGGACCTGTCATTTTTGATGGGAAGGAACAAGTAATAAAATAATTTTCATGTAACTTAAAACGATTGTGATTGAAATAGTTGTAAGATTTCTTAAAAGTAGGTTGATATTATTGGTACTGTATATAATATTTAATTTACCATTTGAAATTTTACTTCATTTTAATAAACACGACTTTTTTTTTGCACTTTTACACGTTTTTAAAGTTTTTGTCAGTTGGTATTTTTTAAAAAAAAATCCAAGTTGTAAGTATATTTGAGGAATGTAACGAGCCGTGTTTAGCAATTTATACTTGAAAAAATTCCTTCATTAAGAAAAACGACAATTTAAAGTTTCGAGACGTGGGAAAAATACAAGTATTTGAATAAATTTGATTAGATAGTTCTCAGCAAAAAGTCTACGTGGATCACTCATACGACGGTATTTTAATTTCACATAAGAAGTTAAATAATAATACTTCAAAACCTGAATTGAGCATATTTTCGATTAATATAAAGTCTGTTTCCAAACTAGCTTCAAATAAAGTTCGAGTAATGCTCATGTCAGAGTGAACGCTACAAGCGATGCGATGCTATAACGTTATTCGAAGCTACAAAGCTTTGCCTGTGTTTTTCTATGAAAAAAATTCAAAAGGTGTCAGAGTAAAAGCGATGCGATTAGCTACATGAAGCTACTTTGGAAGCTTCAAGCGTTCAATAGATGTTTGAAATGATTTGTATGAAATTTGAAGTATTAAACTGAATGATTCAGCATTTAAAGTACCTTATAAAAAAACACTTCCACTCTGACATAGGAAAGTATTGCTTATAGCATCTACTAGCAAGCTTCAAGTATCGCTTCGCTTGTAGCGCTCACTCTGTCATCACCCTAAAGCTCGAATAATAGAGAGTAGTTTGACTTTCTGTCAAAAAGAGCAAATTTGGCAACGGTCTTAAATGATTTTCCAGCACAGCGGCTATTTTTAGAAAACAATACAATTTAAGTGATTTCTTGGTTTATTTAAAACACTTCCATTTTGCGTAAATTTCGGCTACTTTATTATTACTTACTTACTGACAATCAGCTGTTTAAATTTCAAAATTCGTTCAAGTTTTTTTCAAGTAAAGTTCAAGTAATGGAGAGTAGCATGTATTTTCTTTGCTTGTTCTTCTTCCCTCTCGTGCTGAAAAAATGTATAAAGAAATGCTTTCGAGTAACTTCAAGTTGCTTGACGTAAACTGGGAAACAGACCTAATAACTTTACTATTTACAAAAAAAAAAAAAAAACCAAATTCGATTCTACTAACAGTTTTAATTTACCATATTGCTCTATAAGCGGCTAAAACAGTTTTACTTTAAAAAAATTACGGACTCAAACTTTGATGATTAGTTTGTTAGGTATTTTTTTTTCGTTTGGTCTGTTTGGTTAGTTTCGTTAGTTTGGACTCAAACCATTATACCATGGTTTTTGGTCAGTTATTTGATAACATGAATTCGGTGCGTTTCATTAAAGTAAACGGCTAAAGAAGTTTCACTTCAAAAATAAGTTTTGTTGATAGGTATGTAAACCTATCTACTACTTTTTCAATACTAAAAATATCATCACTTTTTCAATATTTAAAACTTTTTCAATAATGAAAATATCATCCTTTACAAATATACCTTCGGCTCGGCTCAAAACTTCTCAAATGAACAACATCAATATGTCAATAACGGAAGCACTTCATTCTATTACTGAGTGCCCCAAGAAAACTACATAGATTGTCCTACGGGTCTCGTGTAGAGTTAGTACTATTGGCAGCGATAAAAAGAAATTGACATCACTATAGCAGACTTACCAGACCAGAAATTTAAGCTATACCAGACTTAAAAAATTAACTTGTTAAAGATTCCTTTAATATATCGATAACCTAAAGGATAAAAAAAGCAAGATCATTGTGAGAAAACAATTCCTTTCAGTCAACCAAGATTTGGTTATAGTTAATAAACAACATACTTGGCTTTGGCAAAATATATATGTCGTTATTGAAAATAAATAATTTATTTGAGCTTTCTTGTTGAGACAAATGTTTATTTGGTTAAAGTCATCAAACCACTATCTTGAGCTGTCAAAATATATTGTGAAATGAAAAAAAATTACGAATGAAAACAAATAAATAATGAGCATGCTGGGAAACGAACTAGCGATCCGCCGCGCTACCGAATATTTTAAGTTTCATAAGCACCAACCAACTGAGATTTGGTAATTATAACCAAACCATGGTATATATTATGCAGGGGCGCAACCAGGAATTTTTTTTGGGGGGGGGGATTTATCAAATGTAAAAATTATATATAAAAACGATTTTGAGTAATTATAGCTGCTGTGTTGTAACGGTTAGTGCGTTCAATTTTTCAGTTATGGTTCCTAGTTCAAACTTCAGGCATGGCAAGCACTATATTTTTTCCCCTATTGGAATCCGAGTATACCATACATTTATAAAAAATACCTATCTTTCTCCGATAAAAAATTTTTTTATATTCGATATTAGCAATTTTCTCTTTTTTAAATAAAATTTTCTTCAATTAGAAATTTATTCTAATTCACTTTCGAAGAAATATTTATTCACTTTTGGGAAATGGAAATATTTCATATCTCTAATAATGATAAGTATTTATATCGCACAAAAAAATTTTCATTTAAAGAGAAAAATTTATGGAAAATAAAAATTGTTCCTATATTTTCATAAAAAATTCACTATGCGATGTTTTTTTTTTCAATAAAAAGAAATCTTTTCTCAAAAATAAAAAAGTCTTATTCTATAAAAACGATATATTTTATATTTATTTCTTTTTGTCATGGAATCTTTTTATCAATTTTAGGGAATTTTTCGTATCACATTTAGAGAAAAGCATTCTCTGGAGCAAACTCTATAACATTTTTCTCTAAATATCGCCCATTCCACGCATAACGCAATACTTTTTTTCAAAAATTGACCTCATGGCTTTCGATTTGTTTTATTTTTGGGCTATAACTTAACGTTATAACTTAACTTAACTTAACGTAACTTTTTTGTTTTAAGACCGATTTTAAAATTTTTTGCTACAAAACCAATTAGAATTTAATAATCTCTAATATGGCAACAATGATTTTTTTTAATTTTATGCGAATACAAGTTAAAAAAATAATTTGTGTTTTTTTATTTTTTTTTTTCGGTTTTTACCAGTTTTCTATACCAAGGTCAAGTGTAAGGTCATCAAAATTTGTGAATAAAATGTTGGACTTAACAAAATAAACCATTTTGCAGAATAAATTTTCGAACATCTTAGCCATTATAAAATTTATAAACGATAAAGTGCCTCAAAATGATAAGGTATGTGCACAAAAATTGAAATTGCGAAAAAAAAATATAAAAGCTCCATCATTAAATTGCTTTTGATGTTAAGGCAACATTCTTTTTCAAATTTAAAAAATAAAAAATCAAAAAAAATTATGCTTTTTTTGAGATATTAGCATATAAATTTTTTTTTTAATTGGTTGGCAACCCTAACAGCCAAAATTCTAAAATTATATATTTTTTCCAAAAAGTTCTTTCCAATACCTTTCCAACGGTACCTTATTTATAAAAATTGGATAAAAGCTGACGTTGATACAATTAATTGAAAATTTCCCGATTCTGGCGTTTTCGGACGATTTGCAGAATTGAGAGGTCCATAACTTTCCAACGAATGGCGATAAAAAAAAATAAATGAACTTATATGCTTAGAATTTTAATAGGAATCTATAGCCCAAAAATAAAACAAATCGAAAGCCATGAGACGGACCCGTTTTGCGTTATGCTTGGAATGGGCGATATGATACATTTTTTTTTTCTTATTTAAAAGATTTATAATCAGTTATTTTTTTATATAATAATAAAAAAAGAATGAAAAACAAAAAGTCTGAATTTGAAAAAATCGTTTGAGTCCCTCGCCATCAAAATAACTGATGAAATTACATCTAAAATCGACTTTTATAGCCTTATTCATAATCGTCCATTGGATCTTCAAAATCAGTTTCATGGAAACCCCTCAACATTGTAAAAATATTATTCGATTTTAATGAATGAGGGCTCTTTGGAAAAGTGTAGAAAAGACCTATCGTTAAAGGTGTAGTTAAGAGCTATCGTTTAATATATATTATTTCGATTTAAGTCAGCAGTTGCTCATTGGATAAGTAATACCGTATAACTATAATATGTCACTGGATGGGATAACAGAAGAAAAATCAGACCAACATCATTCTACCTAATAAGTCATTATTCCTTAATATCGGATAGTATTTAACAATTTAGAGAAATTTTTATGAAACGGACTTTGGAAAATACGATGGAAAATTAGGAATTGTGAACTTTTTTCTTCAGTTTTGGAAGTCAATCGAATTATTTTTGCAATGAATCACATGACTTCACTATAAACTTAATTCTGCAGAGTGTGTGTCATAGATGTTTAAAAAAAAAACTATAAAAAAAGGACGAAAAATAACAATTTAACGGGGAATTTCTTTGATTTTTTCGGTGGCGAGTGACTCAACCAATTTTCCTCAAATTCAGGCCTTCTTATTTTGTCTTACTTTTGAATAAATTTTTTTTCCAAATATATCAAGTCGCATTTGTGGGTTGCATGCTAAAAGTTGAAAGGAAAACTCAAATCGAAGTATTGCCAACATCACCTCAAGTGGTCAGAATCAGAACATAACAAGAATTAAACATGTGAAGTAAGTCGGATGGAAATTTAAATTTCACTAGACACCGACTCAAAATTTAGAGGGACTCTTAAAAACAATTTCTGTATAATTTTGTTTGGATCGGAGAAATCCTCATGAAGCGGTTTTGGTTCTTCTGCCCGTCTTTTCTATAGAAAACGATTTTTTTTTTAATAAACTTTTTTTCTGCAAATTTTTTTCTTATTCTTTTTTATGGTACACATATATTAACTACAAAAATGTTTGAAATTTTTTGTCTTTTCAAACTCTTTTGAGACCACAAAAAATCGATGTTTCATCATTTTTGAAAAGAGATTGTTTTAAATACCTGTACAATATGTATTTTTTCACGATATTTACATGCCACAATTATATATAATGTGAGAAATCGATATTCAAAAGCTTCCTTCAGCTCAATTATTATTGAATTGTCATAATTACTGTTTGATTTTGGCAAATTTTGTTGGGTATATATATACTAGTGGGTACATATGGTTACCAGTTTTTAGTAAAATGTATGCCAGATAGCGCTCCAGTACAAAATTCATGATTTTCGAATATATATTTTTGCCATCAAAATGGCTCAATAGAGCTAATAAGATACCACATATGGCAGTATCGCCTCCGAACTTTAGCTTCATTCACCATATTTTGCCTCATAGCCTCGATGTATGGTATGGTAGTTTTAAAACCTAAAAATGGATTAACGAAGCTTCTTTCGTTCGAAAGAATTTTAGAAAGCCAAGCGGGTTAAGGTATCAACTACTTCTATGAATACTATGACTTTATGATATCGCATTACTGCATGTATTTAAGAGAGAACTCAACTCAAGAATATTGGATTTTCGATTTAGACATAACACTTATGATATATATATCATTGATTTTTAAGTCGCTTACAAGAAGCTTACTATCTGAATATTATGTTTTTATAAGATTTTAATTTACAAAATATCTTCGCTTTAAAAATTAAAAAGGCTGCCAAAAGATTCTTATGGTTCAAATGAAAATAATTGATATGAAGTTCAATGAACAGAAGAAACCAAAGGGGTTTCCTTATAAATAGACGCCATTTTAGGTGGAAAAACGAAAGGCGGAATAGCTTGAGTGCGATGAAATGAAAATGATCTGATCTGAAATTTTGAATTTTTCCATTTTTCGAAAAGATAAGATTGCTTGCCATTAGGGTTTTAAGACCAGAGTTATTTGCTGCAAGAACGAAATCAGGTCTGTGGACTGCAGTTAGTTGTGAAGTTACTTTACAACAACAATGTCTCCTACCCACTCAATACCAAAAGACGCTTCAACCAAGCTTATTCCTTGGAGAAGATTGAAAATTTTTTCGATTATAGAATATAATAGAATCATGGCTATTCATTGTCGAGTAAGAAAAACTTAAAACGAGTGCCATTTGCGACAAATCCTTAAAGCCCTGAAAGGTCAACTAGCACGTGAAATGTTCGATGCAGTTTACAGTAGTCGTAAATTTTTCTGTGCCACACAATTAGTTCAACATTCAGATTTTTTTACCGATGACTTCTTCACCTAAAGACTTTGTAACGTAATCCAAACAAATAAAAATGTTGAAAAAAAAATCACAAAAAAATGTACAGCACAAACTTGCATCACAAGTGATTAAAAAGCAAAACAGAAAAACCCACACGACACAGGAAGGAAACACAATAACACGCCGAACATGTACACAAGAGCGGGGCGTGATTTATAGGGCGATGTTACAAAAATAGAAAAAGTAAAAAATAAAAAAAAAACACTAAAACCACTAACTAATGGAGAAAAAAAAAAAAAAAATGCACAGAAATTAAAACAAAGCCATCCAGATTGAGATTAAGTCGCGTGTTGAAAAAATATTGCACGCAAAAGTGGCGCAATCTAAATGGCAACAACAGTCAGAGAACAGCAACAGGCTTTGTGGGTCAGTCGGTATGCAGCCTATGAAACAACAACGTGCGACGGTCACAAGAAAATCGAAATCACAGCAAAACGTCCAAGACAAAAAACCAGCAACAATGTGTTGCGGCAAAATGTTGTCAACGTCAATTTTAAGCAATACATCAAAATGTATGCCGACCGACTCTACCACCACAACAACAAACGGCAGCAAGCTTTGGGCTGACTATAACAGCACAGCTGTAATAATATTATTGCTGTTGTTGTTGTTGCAACTGTTGCTGCCACTGAAATATGTTGTTGCTGCTGAGAGCAGCAAGCGTGCAGTACAAAACATCCGGCTACACAGCATGCCACACTTCAAGCCAAATCGTAGCACCATCGTGCAGTTATTCGAGTGGAAATTCGCCGATGTGGCGGAGGAATGTAAAAGCTTTCTAGGACCTAAAGGATATGGTGGTGTGCAGGTAAATGAAATGCTTTAAATCTATTTATTTATTTATGTATGTGCGACAATTGCTCATCCTTGACCACTCCCCATCAACGTTTCTATATTCGCTACAGTTGTCGCCGGTCACTGAGCATCTGTTGTATGAGAGCGAGTTGCTGCAACATCCTTGGTGGGCACGCTATCATCCAATTTCCTATGCCATTGCCTCACGTTCTGGCAATGAGGAAGATTTCTTGGCCATGTCGCGTACCTGCAATGAAGCTGGTGTACGCATCTATGTTGATGTAGTGCTAAATCACATGGCTGGTGGCAAGATGTTGGGTGAAGCAGAAGAAGCAGCAATGCAAGGCTATGCAGAGTCCAAGGCTAATGCCAGCGCACTGGAGTATCCTGCCGTGCCTTATGGCAGTGAAGATTTTCACAAGCCCTGCGATGTCGTCGATTATGCGGATGGTCATGAAGTGCGTAATTGTCAGCTCGATGGACGTCCGGATCTGGATCACTCACGTGCTAGCGTGCGGCAGCATATTGTGGAGCTACTGGATAAGCTTGTCGACTTGGGTGTGGCAGGATTTTATGTGAATGCGGCCAAGTATATGTGGCCAGCGGACTTGAAGGTATGGCAGTATTGGTTTTTTTCATTGGCGGTAATGAGGGTAGGGTAGGGAGCGTATCAGTGGTAGTTTGTTTTCATGAAGCTTTTATTAAAACATTTCACTTCTTGTGCTTTCCTTAAATTTCAGAAAATCTTTAATGCAGTTAAGAATTTAAGCAGCGAGGAGTTTGATTTTCCCGAGCAAGCACGGCCATTCTTTTATCAGGATGTTCTGGATTTGGGTACCGAAGCAATTTCCAAGTAAGTTAACAGAAAGCATATCTCATTCGTAGATCTGTGCTAGTTGTTTCGAGTTCGAGTCGAGTGCTTGTAGTGCAATTCGATGCTATTTTTGATTCGAGGAATTATCGAGGAGTTAACTCGAGTTTTTTAACTTTGTTGTGGTGGCTGTGCGCGCTTAGTGTGAGGCGAGCCAGACAACGGAGTCTGATTTCAATCCTTAGTTTTTTCAATAGAAAAGTTTGCAAACAATGGCAAACCTCAGAGAGTAAAAATTGTCATGTTAAGTTTGTTGAGAACATAAAAATTAGCCGTGCGGAGTCGTTATAAAAACATGAAAGTCTAGTTTTCGATTAATTCTATGCAAGAAGTTCGGTCAAAGTCCTTTCAAGCGTTAAAATGGCCAATTCGTGTCTTTAATGTACTCAACCTTAATCTCTCTCAGTTCTCTCTCAATAATACATACCCAGTAGAAATTTAAGCCATATGAAACTAAAAGAAAACAAAACATTGAAACATGGCAGACATTTCGCATCTGACATCAGAATTTTAAACTAAATGAAGGATAGGGCTGCCACGTATATTTTTCTATTATTACAAATACGGTATCTGGTCGAACACTAGGCAGAAATGGATCGCTAAAATCGAATCTGTTGTCAGAATTTAAAAATTATTTAAGTTTTTGACAAAGGGCTGCCACTTAATATTAATTTGCGGATATGGTTGCCACCTCAATTGTTTTTTATTTATACGAACTCGATACTCGAGTGAACATTAGGTTAATGTAAGAATCTGAATCTGTCATCATTGAATTTGATTTTGTTTTCAGGAGTTCAGAATTAGAAGCAGGGCTATCAATCCTCTCTTTTTCTCAGAGTCAAAAAACAAAAACAAATTGGCCATTTCCGCCCTTGAAAGGACTTTGACCGAGCTTCTTATGATCAATTGTGTTTTGTATGTGTTATTAAATGTTTGCACACAATTGAGCGAGAACTGAACCTACATGTTTTATGCCAACTCCGAACGGCTAAAGTTCATGTTCTCAAGAAGCTTTACATGGCATTATTTACTCTCTGAGGTTTGCCATTGTCTGCAGAGAGGTGGTGACCGATCATGCCGCGCCTGGGGATCGAACCCGGGCTCCGAGCATGCTAAGCCACACACTTAACCTGCATGCCACGGTCACTCTCAGAGTCAGAATTGTCAAAATCAATACAAATTATTTGATGTCTCTGATTATTTTGGTAATTCTGACTTTCGGCTCTCGGCTCTCAGCCCTGCAGCTACCTTATTTGTTGTACTATGGTATTGTTTATAAAATAAAAAACATGTTCATTTGTATCCAATGCTTGCCATTTATGGATTGTTAATAAAACAATTACTCTCATTAGCCTTATCTAAGAAATTTTGGGATTGTTTGGGAGCACCAAAAGAACCGAACAAAATAAAACATGATGACCAAGAGAAAAAAGTGTAGATAGAATGTACTGTGTATTGTATTGTGTAATCTGAGGCAAGTGTTATGTCTTTATCTCAGTCAATTCGAGTTATTAAGCAATCTCATACCACAAACATCACTTCCACCAACTACATCTTTCAAAGCAGTATATATTGATGAATTTTTAATTTCAGTTGATTAGAAATGAGGAAAGAATTAAAGAAAGGTAAAAGCGTAGTACCATGGCTAGACCGGGATTCGAACCCGGAACTTCTGGGTTGGCAGACAAGCACGCTAACTACAGGACTACCAGGGCTCTTGAGACAGCTAAAATACATGTACACTAGACCGTACCACTTCCTATGCAAAAAAAAAAGTGCACCGTAAACCAGCGAATATGACGCATTTGTGCAAGACAATTCCAAAAAAAAATTTGTTTTTTTTTTTTGACCGAACATAGGGGTCGCGCATTGACATATTTCTTCATATCTCTATTGTTTACAGTCGGATTTTAAAGTTTGGCATATCAATGTTTTTGTCTCAAGGATATCAAGGAGAATATTTATTTCAAACGAGAGCTTTATAGAGTTTTGATCATTAGCAATCCAACTTTCGACTTTTATCACTGTTATACCGCAGATACAATAAAAAATTTATAACATCATACTCCGTTGGCAATTTGATATTATTTAAGTCACTCGCAATAAAGACATTTTTTTAAAATGTTTTTTGGTCGATTTTCATTGAAAATGATCAAAACTCTATAAAACTCTCGTTTGAAATAAATATTAGACGGACGCAATTTTCAACTGTTTTTTTCACGGGGAAAACGAATTGCAATAGCCAGTGTTTGAAATTGCTATTTTCGATGTGGCTGTGAAAATAATAACATATTGTATATTTAGAAAATCACAATAAAAATAGTGTTGATAGGGGAAGAGTGGCATGAAAGAGCCAGTTTTAAAAAAGTTACAAAATATATAAAAATAATTAATAAAATTATAATTCTTGTATCAAAAGTATTTTCTCATTCATTTATGAACGTAATACCATGAAATATTTTCCAAAATCAACAATATTCTTGGACCTGTAGCCATTTATAAAAAACATGAAATTCGGCTCTTTCATAACACATGGGCATTGAAAGAGCCAACCAAAGTTTTGAAAGAGCCATCTTCTTATTACAAGACTTAACACGAAAAATAACGAATATTTTATTGAAAATATTAATTGTTATTATAAAAAGTATTGTTTGTACAAAAACAAATTAAATAAATAAAAAAATTCAAAACTAAAAACAAAAAATAGTTAAAAAACTTAAAAATATTTTTAGCAAAAAAATTAAATCGATTTGAAGAAAATCTATAATAATAAGACCTATTCCAAAAACAAAATAAGAGGTTTAAAACACTTAAAAACATTTTTGACAAAAATAATTTAAACTTCCTTTACGCTTCTTCATACCACCGCAACGCAGCTCTTTCAAAACATATTGTCCAAAGAAACATAACCTCAAAAATTAGTATGAAATCAAGATTTTTCCGGCAAAATAAATATGTTATTGGTAGGCCCAATATATCCATAAAATTATAGTATAATAATATTACTGTTAGTTTTAAAGGTGAAGACGTCACAAAACAAATAAAATGTTCTGAAAAACTTACATAATGATGAAGAAATCCAAAATACGATACACCATCGTCGTTTATTATCAGTGAACTGTCAAATGTTCGAGGGTGCCATATGGCGAGTATTTCTTCTTAAAAATTATAATTTAAGAAGCATTCGTATGAAAACTACCGCGTAAATCAAGATGGCTCTTTCAAAACTTGGCTCTTTCATGCCACTCTTCCCCTACCTCTTTTAGCATTGGCATAACGGATTTTTTTTCTTTTACGAGCTTTAAAGTTACTTAAAATCAATTTAAGGCCTTCCAAGGACTTGTAGGAATATTTTGTTTTTATTTTAGAAAAAAAAAATAATTGGTCTCTTTTGAATAAAAAACATCGATATATAATTCAATATGATCAGACTTTTAATACCGAAGATATGATGAAAAAAAATAAATGAAAATTTTCAAAAATTTTTTAAAAATAGTTATGCTAGAAATTTCGATATTCTTCCTGGGCTAAAGATTAATGATATTTCAAGAGCTTTATTTTTTTGATATTGGGATGGTACATTAGGATGGTAGGAACTGAGATCTTGAGGGTAAGCATTAGAACGGTGCACCTGAGATCAATGACTTCTGAAGTTGTCATATTGGTCTCCTTGAGACAAAAACATTGATATACCAAACTTTAAAATCCGACTGTAAAGACCAGAGATATGAAGAAGTATCGGGTCAACGCGCGACCCCTACGTTCGGTCAAAACATAAAAAATTTTTTTTTTTTAATTGTCTTGCACAAATGCATCACATTCGCTGGTTTATGGCGCACTTTTTTTTGAGGTACGGTCTAATGCACACGGCAATAATATGCTAGAATTAAAACTGCGTAACGTAGAGAAAAATATAGCTCCAAGGGAAGTTATTGGAATTTTTATGATTTTTTGGTATCCTTGGACAAAAATGAACTATATAAAAAAATATATTTTCCACTTGTATGCTATGTCAAACAATTGGATCACTGAAATTTTGAGAAAATAGTTGCGTTCTTGTAGCTTTTTTGGGTTTAATGACTCTTTCACTGGGATTACACTTCTGACCCTCTTTTCATTCTGGACGTTCATTGCCATGTACGGCTCGTGAAAGATCTCGTGAGCATCTATAGTCTCATCTGGGTAGTCGCTCGCAGTCTATAAGTAACAAAATTTTATATATTTTGTTAGAGAATTGATTCGCGTTTTTGAGACGTGAGCTGTAATAAAGAGTACACGTCTATGTACCCAAGTGAGCTGTGTACGGGTTCAAACGGATTCAAACCAGGGACCGTACCGGTTATGGTTTTTATCAAAAAAGGTCAAATATTAACTGTTATTTTTTAACTTTTATGTTTTCCGACAAAAATAAAAGTTATTTTGTGTCTTATATTTTTTCGGGCAAAAATAACGGTTACTTGTGATTTTTATTTTATCGGTCAAAAATAACAGTTATTTTCTGCCTTTTATTTTTTCAGTCAAAAGTATCAGGCAATTTATGTTTTTTCAAAGGTCATTTTACTGATTAAAAAACTATCGATACCAATATTTTGATCTCATCGGTGATCACGTTTTACATATGGCATCAAAAGTTTTTTAATCGGACAAGCGGCCTTTAAGAAAACACAGATTGCCTGATATTTTTGACCGGAAAAATAAAAGTCACAAAATAACTGTTATTTTTGACCGATAAAATAAAAGTCAAAGGTAACCGTTATTTTTGTATGAAAAAATAAAAGGCAAAAAATAACAGTTAATTTTTAACTTTTATAGAATCAGTCGAAAATTTAAAAGGCTCTAACTATTCGTGAAGCTGAGGCCATTTGTATCATAATGGTATATTTGAAAATGTCCTTGGACAATTTTTTCATTGTGTCTTTTTCATTCGAAAATTGATAAATAACAGTTATTTTCTGTCCCTGGTTCAAACACATTAAAAGCCTTGATTTTTCTTCGTCTATGGTAAATGTATGGGAGTTACCTTCAACGTAGTTCGATTAATTCAATATTTATTTATGCCATTATTTTTGACAATATTTATAGCAAGATATGGTTTCTTGGGATACTCCGTGTTTTTATTCGAATCATATAGTTTTTCTCCTGAAAACTAAATCTGACTTATGCCATAAGTGAGTCTGCTCAAAAGATATGGTCTGATAAATCTTTCAGTGGGAATATGGTTCAATAGGGGTATTCACGATGTGGTGTATTTGCCCTTGTATTGTGTATTTTTGATAAATTTGATATTTGAAGTAAAATTACAAAAACAAAATGTACAGTGTTCAAAATACAACCCTGTAGCAAAAATACAATGGCGAAACCCTATTGTATTCTTTGTAAATTTCGTTGTTTATTTGATCAACTGATCACAAAAACTTTTTAACTCAGCGTGGATGAAGGTACTGGCTGGGTTGTGTGTTTATTTAATAAAAGTTAATTTAATTCAGTGCTTCGTTTCAATTCTTTTATTTTCTCGTACTGCTAAATGATGAACTACCCAGTGAAGGTTACTTCACAATGTGTTGTAAATATTGTAAATTTTGTAAGAATTTATCAAAAATACACCACATCGTGAATACCCCTAATGTTTAATCCCAGCCTTTGTTGTTAATAAAATGCTTTTGTTGTTAATATTTTCTTAATTCAAACGTATTGTTTAAAAATACTTTTTAAACGCTTTTATGAAGTACTGAACAAGCAAACAAATTGGCCATATCAGTACTTAAAAGGAACTTTGACCGAACTTCTTATGTTTCTACACAATTGAACTGTACCGACATGTTTTATGCGAACTCCGAACGGCTAACACTCATAGTCTCAAGGACATTTTTAATGGTATTGCTTACTTTCTGAGGTTTGCAGGTTGACAATGTTCTTGTTCTGTTTATTTATTTTTATTGAAGAAAACTTTTTGTGTCAGATGGTGATTCGAACTCGGGTCTGTCGAGATTCGTTGGCTTGCACGCACCACACTTAGCATACACTGCCACGGTTGCCTCATGTAAAGTACTGATTTGTTTTATAAATCATGTTCAATAAATTATAATACAACTTCACAAAACTTTCTGTTTCTACTAAAACCCATACAATGAACAATATCTTATATCCTTTTCGTAGTTTGACCTTAAACTGTTGAACATTTTCAACTTACAAGCAGTCATTTCGATCATCTCACTTCCTTAACTGCTCTATTCTATATATTTTCAGAACGGAGTATTCCGGTAATGGCGTTGTCACTGAATACCTCTACGCCGCCGAGCTTGCTATCATCTTCAGCGGCAAAGCACCGCTATCGTCTTTAATAAACTGGGGTCCCGTCATGGGTTTTCTGCCACACTACGAAGCCGTAGTATTTGTCGATTCACACGACAGTCAGCGAGGAGGCTTAAAACAATTGGGTAGCATTCAAATGTTGACATATCGCTGGCCCAGTCGATACATTATGGCAAATGTCTTCATGTTGGCACATCCTTTTGGCGCAACTAAACGGATTATGAGTTCATATCGTTTTGCGGCTGACGCAGTTGACCAGGGACCACCTACAACAGGCGATGATGATGATGCTGTCATCGCTGCACCACAGTTTGATGCTGCTGGCCAATGCACACTGGCTTCAGGTTGGGTGTGCGAGCATCGCTGGCCTGCCATTGCAAACATGATTGAGCTAGTTAACAGTCTGAATGAGTTGCAGGATACAGTCATCAATTTTCAGACAGATGGACCACAGCACATCAGCTTTTGTCGCGGCAACAAGGCATTCATTGCTCTAAATAATGATGCCACACTGGATTATGAGGCAGAGGTGTTTACCTGCCTGCAGGCAGGTATCTATTGCGACATTATCAGCGGTGGACGCACAGCGGATGGCAGTAACTGTAAGGGTAAACGCATTGTGGTCGATGCAGAGGGCAAGGCTAAGTTATCGCTGCCAGCCTTGGCCAGCACACAGTCTGCGGAAGAGACTGAAAACAGTGAAGTTGGTGATGATTTTGGTGTTATTGCCATATATTTGGGCTCGAAGTTATCGGATGAGGCAGCGGCAGTGCTGCCGGTCACAAATGCAAAGCCAGTCAAAGATGTAGGTAATGAAGAAAAGCCTACTGTGGCCGATGTCAAGAGCGAGTTTGAGTTTATCGCTGTGCCAGATACGACTAAGACTGCGCCGGTTGGTGAGAGTGAAGCTGGAAATGAGGTGGATAATGCTGATGAAGCTGATGAGGCCACTAAAGAGCTGGCTACACTTAATGAAAAGCAAGTTGCAGCCACAGCGGTCACGATTTCGAAAACCAATAAGGATGTTAACATGGAGTCGATGAAATTCTCGGCACTCAATTAGTTCGACAAGGTAGATAGAAGAAGCATTCAAGCTAAGTGAGTCAGATGAAAATTTGTGAGTTCTGAGGGAAAGTGCAATGAAATAAGGAAATTAAGTTAATTATATCAATAGCAATGTATGATAAGGCTAGTAAGAAACAATTTTGTTAACAAAAATTTTCAATGCTGTTTATTTTATATGTTTGGGTCAAACAATTTTGGCAAATTTTACTGGACAGAAACTTGTTTTCAATTCATTTAAATATAAATTTGAATTGTATTAAAAAAAAATTAATTCATAAGTATATTTTTAATACAAACGTCTTTATAAATCTAGTTTTTGGTTAAGATTTCATCAGAAAATTTATGTAAGCTTTTAAATAAATATTTTAAGCACAACATTTTCTGACTAAGAGACAATAAATAATTTATCAAAAAGTTTGCCAACTTTTGCCAAAAACTTACCTCATAGTTTTACTTACCTGTAACTAAATTCATTAACTAAACTTTTATAATCTTTGTTAAAACTTGTTGTTTTAACATTTCTTGTGAAATTTATAATTTATGATAAACTCCGAGAAATTTCAACAAATCAAAAACTACAAACTTTAAACAATGCTGCATAAAACAACAGGAAGTAATTTTCTTAGCCGCATTTCAAAAACTTTTTTATCTATACGCTTCAAAAAACATTTAAATAAGCATTAAAAACATTGAAAAACAAACAAAAAAAAAAAAAAAAATCAAGAAAGGATGCTTATCATCCTGTTGAAGTAAACTCTAAAATAATCAACCTTAACACTGGTTAAAAGTTATAGCAACTGTTTCTCGAAAATAACCTACTGCGAAATTGTAATTCATAGATTTTGAAGTTGAAATTGCAATTCGCTAAACTGGTGAGCAAAAAGTATCAGAATGGCATACAACAACAACAACAACAAAATGAAAAACCTCGAAGCAACCAACGACAGGGAAAAACAAACTTCTTTATATTCATTTGGCCTCAATGGCACTTGACTGAATCTGGGGGGCGCCCTCTGTTGGCCATTTGCAACAATTTAGTTGCAATATAAATAGTGTTGAAAAACACTCAATTCTGTGTGCTCGGCCACACAATGAATGGTCATGACGAAGGAGCACCACCAGCAGCAGCAGCAACGAACGTCGACAAGGACATGGTACAGTTTAAGCGCTTCACTCAGCTTGTTCACGCTCCTTCACGGCTATTGTACGCCGGCTGCTGATAATGGTGATGATGGCGGCGAAGGTAATGTTGTAGAAAACAGGGATAATTGAATTCGCAAGGAAATTCATTTAAAAGAAAACTATTCATACGTATTACAACAACAACTAACCAGCTAGCTACATTTTATTTCCGTTTTCAATTTATTGAAAGGAAGTGAAACATTGTTGCAGGCAACAGCAGTGCTTAAAAAAAAAACAAAATCTATGAAAATTGGCGATGCAATCATTGATAGCAAGCAATGGCAGAGCGGCGGATATATAGCAATGTAGCTAGGAAGGTAGGAAGGAAGGAAGGAAGGAAGGAAGGAAGTACGCAAGAAAGGTGGAACCAAGGTATAAAGGATTAAATGAAATTCTAATGGAATTGGTTAATATGTTGGAATTGGCATAAGAAAATTGAACCGGAAGTCACTGTGAAATCGAAATTATACTATTTTTTGTGATGACATTTTGTTAAGCGACAGTTTGGAAAAAAAACTACGAATAGAGATATAAAAAGTATTATCAATTTAAATGATTTCGAAGATTGTCATTTTCTATTTTCATCAGCCAATTATATAAAATAAGTTTAGAAAAAAGAGTTCTGCATGATTGAGAAAGAAAATAATAAAAAATCCTTACCTTGAAAGATACTTCTATCGTTCGGTTGTGAATAAAGAAATTTCGGAAAAAATAAAAATGTATTTGACAAGTTTATAAAAAAACAAGAAACACCAGAACATGAATATTTCATAAACCTAGTGTTTAAAATGCATTAAGTGTGTGTACAAGATACATGAAAAAGTAAAAATGTCTCAAATGCCATGAAAAAAATATAAGAGGAATATGACTCATTAATAATTTGTTTAATAAAATTCATAAAATTCATGCATAAATGCAAGGAGAATAAGAACAGTTCATGAGATACGTAAAAAAGTGCATGAATCTCATGTACATGTACAAGCTAAGCGTGAGTAAACTTTATAAGTTTAGTGAACAAAATTCATAAAACCCATGTATATATTCAAGGTCAGCAAGATAAGATAAAAGTCAAAAATGCATGAATCATGTTTGAAGAAACGTAAGCTTAGGATATGCGCAAAATGAAGTGAAAGTTGCACCAAACGAAGTGAAGCAATAATTAATAATAATGGTGGCTGGATTTCCTACAAATATTTTAGCAAAATTAATTTTGATATGTACTTTAATGAAAAAAATATTATTTACTCAAAATCTGGAAGTTTTAATGGTATTTTTTTACGCGTGTTTTTGTTGAACATACCTATTAGCTATGCAATAGTGATATATGGAGATTTTTAATATTGGTATTACGAAACGCTGGAACATCTGTTATTGTGAGATTTGATCAAAAAATGCATTACCCAAGAAATTTTGGGGATAGGGGAAGGGTAATTGGCGCCGCATCAAGGTCAAAGTAACAAAATTGCCAAGGTTTTCAGACAAATCAGCCCACAGCTGCTCAGGAGCCGTCCGAAGTGTGCTGGGTTCTATCACCGATCCTCAATAATTTTGTATCCCCGAATTTTTTTCCAAACAAACTCACCCCCTTCTCCCTTTTTCCTTCCAAACAAAAGTTACGTTTTCATGAAATTTATTCCTAACGCTCCTAATGCTACCAGAATGGCCCTAGAGTATTTATTTATGGTCAACACCCCTATTTATTTATTCTCCCCAACATTTCTTCTGAATATACTTATCCCATACCTTCATCCCTTATGGGGTCCCCTATACAAAGTTCATTTTTTTTGGAAATTTTCACCGTTTCCAGTCTGTCCTAAGATACTTAATTTGTATAACCGACCCACAATAATTTTGTATCCCCAACATTTTTCACATATTCTTAACCCCTTGTTCCAGCTCTTTGGGGGGTTTTCATACAAAAGTGACGTTTCTATGAAATTTACTCCCAACTCTCGAACTGCCACCATAATCACTCTTGAGCATTCATGTTTAAAACCAACCCTCATTGAATTATTCTCCCCAATATTTCTTCTGAATACACCTACCCCGTTTCTCGGGGTCCTCATCTTGACGCTCATTAATACTCTCTTCATTAGAAATAACATCCATGTATTGTATTTATTATCTATGTGTAGAAATAGTATTTAAATTTTCAAAAGAATCGGTTAATTAGATTTCTAGTTCTAATGTTGACGAACTTCAAAAATGATTTATTCGCTAAAATCGATTTAAAGTTTTTTATACTCGAAGGTTTTAAATTGAAGGCTGGTTCTTTGAATCACTGTTACTTCACTTATTTTGCTCCGATTTACTTTAAATTTGTACACAATACTCTCGACATATTTTACATTCTGAAACAAAAAATGAAAAAAAAAAAAATGAAAAATCATACCCTACTGTTAAATCATTTAAGTTATAAAAAAATTACATATTTTTATTAAAAAGCGCGCGATTCAATAAGTACATCATTTGATTTACAAAAAAATAATTTTGTTTTTAAAAAATCGCGTGATTTTTAGTACAAATTTTTTGCCTGCTGCGTTAACTTTTGACACTTTTTTAAATAATTTAATCTATAAAAAAAATATAATTTTTATCACTATTTGAAATCATTTAATTTACAAAAATATGAAAAAATTTGATTAAAAATTTCGTGAAATCATTTCATTTATAAAAATGTGAAAGATGTTTATTTAATATCTCCGCGACTGCAGGTGCAGCAGACATAGTCCGCAAAATTAATGTGGGGATTATGTCATGGCAACGTAAAAAATGTCTTACTTTTAAGCTTGTAAGGAAACCTCAATTTTGTCAATTTAGGCCTTACATTTCCATCTGAACCACATCTGCACAGAGGGCCCCGACGAACCTGAACCCACCCTGCAACATATGAACCGCACCTGGACAAAAATCCAGTCATACCGCGAACCGCCCCTGTTCATAAAAACGCAGCTGTGCGTCCCGCAATTAAACAATAACAAAACATATAGCAAGCCAGTGGCATGATCACAGCAGCACAACAACAAAACAACATAACTAAGTCGCATAAAGCAAAACCAAAAAAACATACAAACAACATGCATTCTCTGCACCTCTCTGTGGCAATAACAAAATACATAGGAGTCAATAAACGGCGACTATGACAAAAATAACATGCTGGGCGAAACGTTGCCGCTAGATTTAGGCAAGCGATATTCAAGGTCGAGATAAGATAGAAATTTTGTGACACAAAAAAGGTCCCGTTACCTTTTTTGGGTATAAAAGAAGTCAGCGAACCAACACTGGGTCTCTTTTGAAGTCAACACGCAAGCAGCGCACATCGGTGTGAACAAGTGAACAAGTGAACAAGTGAACAAGTGAACAAGTGAACAAGTGAACAAGTGACCAAGGACAAGAAGTAAACCAGTGACAGTGAATAAGTGGCTAAGTACGTCAGCGACCTAGGACAACAGTGAACAGTGTTTTCTGGTCGGTCCGAGTGGTTTCATGTCAGACGGGCGGCCATAAAAAATCCTAACGGTATCACGAAAGGTGGTTTTTTCTATCGATCCGAGTGGTTTCATACCGGACGGTCTGCTCTAAAAGCATCCAAGTGATTCAATTTTTGTTCAATACAAGCTAGAAGTCATCTATGACTGAAGTTTACATCTGTCAGAGTACTTCCATACCGGACGGCCCAACGTGAATTCGAATACACAGTGGACAGTGACCAAGTACAACAGTGAACAGTGTTTGCTTGTTGACACGAGTGGTTTCATGCCGGATGCTCTGCTCTAAAAGCATCCAAGTGATTGCATTTTTGTTCTTTTGTTTTGAAAGTGCTACGGATTTCACAGACCCTACTGTGAAGGACTTCGAGGGAAATCGAGAAGCAGCAGAAAATAATCAATGAAATGTGAATTTTGTGAAAAAAGGAACAAAATAAAAAGATTTGAAGAGTGAATTTAAAAGAAACTATTTTCTTATTTTTTCATTAAGACAGGTAATATTTTTGTATGAACCCCGGCTATCTGACTAGCTAACCCCGGCTAGGAAGTTCGTTAAAAGCTTCAAATTGGAGAAAATAACGGGTCTGCGCGTTAAATGATGAAGCCATATGCGTTGAGCCTTATCAGACACCAGATGATCACTTTGTGAGCAAATATCGCCAACGTTACGCACCAGATAAAGGTCCATTGTGTGATAGCAGGACTCGAGCTAGATGTTCAAGATGCAAAATAAATCTTTGCATTGTCAAGAACAAGGATTGCTTGAAGGTTTAGAATTATTTTGAAATTATTTGAATAAAATATAGATTTTTTGTTTTTTTATGTTGATGAAAAATTATTTTTCCCGTTTATGTTTTTAATAAAATTAATAAAAAACTATCAAAAGAAAAATACTCATATCAACAGTGGATTTTATTTTGGAAGAAGAATACCAAAAACAAACATAATTGTTCTTTGTTTGCCTTAAAATTTAAGAATATGGGTCTTTCAGGCCCCATAATACTTAAGCCAGACCAGCCAGCCAACAAGTTACTTACTTACTTACTTAGATGGCGCTTACAACCGCTGGTCGGTTTTGGCCTGGTCAAAGAATTTTCGCCAGCCTCTTTTGTCGTGCGCTTGGTGGCGCCAGTTGGAAACTCCAAGCGTTGTCAGGTTATCCAATGCCTGGTCTTTCCAACGGAGATGCGGTCTTCCTCGTCTGCATTGGCCATCGTGGGTACCGAATCCAATATTTTTTTCGCTGGAGCTTCGTCGTTCATTCTCTCGACATGACCTAGCCAGCGAAGCCGCTCTATTTTAATACGCTTGACTATATCGATGTCGGCATATAGCTCATACAGCTCATGGTTCCATCGTATTCGGTACTCGCCATTGACGCAGATTGGACCATATATCTTGCGAAGGATTTTTCTCTCGAACACTCCCAAAGTCCTTTCATCAGAGCTGCTCAACGTCCAGGTTTGTGATGCGTATAGTAGGACGGGCATGATTATTGACTTATAGAGCGTCAGTTTTGTTCATCGAGAGAGAGCTCTGCTTCTCAATTGCCTACTGAGCCCAAAGTAACACCTGTTGGCAAGAGTTATCCTTCGTTTAATCTCAATACTGATATCGTTGGAGGAGTTAATACTGGATCCCAGGTAAACAAAGTCCTTCACTACCTCAAAAGAGGTGTTGTCAATAGTGACGTGGTTTCCAAGACGCTGGAACTGTTTGTTTGTTGACACAAGATCTGCGTTCACTGCAAGACCCATTCGACTGTACTCTTTTTCTAGCCTGGAGAATGCTGCACTGAATTCGCGTGTATTTTGGCCAATGATGTCAATATCATCAGCATACGCCAGCAGCATAACACTCTTATAGAAAATTGTGCCGCTGCGTCTCAGGTCAGCAGCTCGGATGATCTTCTCCATGACTATATTAAAAAAGTCGCACGATAAGGAATCACCTTGTCTGAAACCTCGCTTGGTATCGAAAAGACGGAAAGAGAGGTCCTTCCCGATTTTCACTGCAATGCTGGTGTTGTTCAGTGTCATCCTGCAAAGAGGTATTAGCTTCGCAGGAATACCAAATTCAGACATGATGGCATATGACTCCTTATTGGGCTGTCGAAGGCGGCTTTGAAATCGACAAAAAGATGGTGTGTATCGATTTTTTTTCCGAGGGTCTTTTTCAAGATTTGTCGGAGCGTGAAGATCTGGTCGATGGTGGACTTTCCAGGTCTGAAGCCACACTGATAAGGTCCAATCTGTTGGTTAACGATGGGCTTCAGTCTTTCACACAATACGCTCGACAGGACCTTATATGCGATATTAAGAAGGCTAACCCCACGGTAGTTGGCGCAAATGGTGGGATCGCCTTTTTTGTGGATTGGGCAGAGCACACTGAGGTTCCAATCATCTGGAATGCATTCTTCCGACCATATTCTGCATAGAAGTCTGTGAATGCATTTAAACAGAGCTTCGCCACCGGTCTTAAACAGCTCAGCCGGTAGGCCATCGGCTCCTGCGGCTTTGTTGTTTTTAAGCCGAGCTATAGCTGTTAAGACCTCATTATTGTCGGGCAGCGGAACTTCAACGCTGTCATCCATAATTGGGGTTTCCGGGATATCAGGTCCACTGGCGGGATTGTTGTCAGCGTCGCCATTTAAAAGTCTAGAGAAGTGCTCCCTCCATAACATCAGTGTACTCTGGATATCTGTCACTAGATTCCCATTCTCGTCCTTGCAAGAAGAGGCTCCGGTCTTAAAACCATCGGCCAGGCGTCTTATTTTTTCGAAAAATTTTCGAGTCTCATTCCTGTTGCCATGCATCTCAATTTTCTCGCACTCACGCATTTCCGCCTCTCGTTTTTTTCGCCTGAAAATGCGTCTCTCTTTCCTCCTCTTCTCTCGGTATCACTCCTTCACAGCACGCGTTACAACCGACTGCAGAGTGGCTTTGTAGGCGGAATCCTTCTCTGCAGTGGCGTCGCGACACTTTTGGTCGTGCCACTGGTTTCGGCGAGAGCGGTGGTAGCTTATCACCTCTTCGGCAGCCGTACGCATAGAGTGAGGTATGTGCGTCCATTGTGCGCATATATCGTCGATCGGAGGAGTGTTTTCTTGAAGCAGGAGTGAGAGTCAAGTAGCGAAGGCTTCGGCCGTCCGTTTTGACTGCAGCTTGTCGACGTCTAGCTTTCTTTGTGTAGGATTGCGAGCATTATTAGCTGCGCACAGACGTGTGCGGATCTTGGCTGCGACAAGATAATGATCCGAGTCTATGTTAGCGCCACGGATCGTGCGTACGTCCAGTACACTGGAAGAGTGCCTTCCGTCAATCAAAACGTGATCAATTTGGTTGCATGTTTTTTGATCAGGGGACAGCCAAGTGGCCTTATGAATATTGAGATGCTTGAATCTAGTGCTACTAACGACCATGTTTCGTGCTGCGGCGAAGTCAATCAACCTCATTCCGTTATCGGATGTGTTGTCGTGGAGGCTGAACTTTCCGACTGTTGGACCAAATATGTTTTCCTTACCCACCTTGGCGTTGAAGTCACCAAGCACGATTTTTATGTCATGACGGGGGCAGCGCTCGTATGCGTCTTCAAGGCGCTCGTAAAAACTTTCTTTGGTCTCGTCATCTTTTTCTTCTGTCGGAGCGTGCGCACATATTAGGCTTATGTTAAAAAATTTTGCCTTGAAGCGAATTATGGCAAGTCGTTCGTTCACTGGAGTGAATCGCAGGACATGATGCCGTATTCTCTTGCCAACTACAAATCCGCATCCAAACTCGTACTTCTCCGCATGGCCGCTGTAGTAGATATCACAGGATGCTTGCCGTAAGCAACCCTGTCCCTTCCATCGCATTTCTTGGATTGCAGTGATATCAGAATTATATCTTTCCAAGATATCAATCAGTTGGATAGAGGCACCATCCCAATTTAGGGTTCGGACATTCCAGGTGCATATCCGTAAATCATTATCAGTTTTTCGTTTGCGGTAGTCGTCATCAGATTTGGGGATCATTCTTTTATTCATTCTTAAACTTTTCATTGAAATATTTTTATTACATGGTGGGCTTCAAACTCAAAGGCTTCAAACGCACAACCTTTGCTTGATGACCAAAGGAAGCCCGCCGCTCAGATTCACCGCCAAAGTATATCGGTATGATAGTTTTTTGACGTTTCCAGGAGACACCACGCGGAGGTTTGAGTCGACTTGAGACGATTTCGACATGGATAATGCTGGCCTCGCAAAGTTGAGGCAGTCAGACACGTTGCCATATGAAGATCGCCCCCTTATCTCCCAAGCCAACAAGTTGGTAGTGCTATTTTTCTTTGGAAGTCATGTTGAATATGAAAATGAAATTAAATCTCATGAACTTATTTTTTTAATACACTGTGCTATTAAAGCTTTTTTTGTTTTATCTCTTCGATGAGCAACAATTGATAGAAGTCTGTAATTTTTTTTTTTTAAATCCTGAATTATTAACAAAATATTTTTTTTAAACTTTTCTTTCTATAAACTGGCTTAGTTTTGTTATAAATTAGTTATTTCAACTTTCATATGACCACAATATTTTTGAAATATAACATAACATCCATACAATCCACTAGCAAGGACATGCGCATCAATATAAAGTAGGGGAAATATGAGAGAATTTTAACAGCTGATGCAAGAGCGTAACAAAAATTAATTCAAGCTTAATGTTGCTGCTGCAAACTAACAGAATTTTCAGAGTTAACCCTACAGAGTGCTGTTAATTAAAGTAAAATTTTCAATTTTAAGCCAATGCAAGTTGTTGAAGGCCTTCAGTGTGTTAACGGATTTCGAGGCGTTTGCACGTGCAGCCTTAGAAATACAGTTAAGATAGCTGTGTGCTTTAAAGTAGCGGCCGTAGTGCGTTGCATCAACGTGACTTTAATATAGAAAAAGTAGGCAGGCTTAAAGCTTTGCTTAAAGTGTTGAACATTTGTAGCTTTCTGACCATAGCCTGTGCAAGTGAAGAATTGTAGGTCATTAAGGCAAGTTCAGCAACAAGCAGAAGAACAAAAAAGAAGAAGAATAAAAAAAAAACAAAAAATTGCTAAAGGATTTTGCTGGATTCTTTAGTGATTATGTCGGGCCTCTTCATATTCACACTAAAACAAACAGCCTAAAAAATTGCAGCAAACAAGCTGTTCACAAATCAAACAGTTTTGCAGCATTTTTAAAACGAACGCAGCAGCTGAAGTTGTTTTTTTTTATTTTTTTTTGCCCATGTGAAATGTTTAAAAAGTGAAAAAGTTTTAATAAAAGCGCGCGTTTTTGTTAGCAAAACGGAAATAACGGATATTCGTTGCATATAATTGAGCCTATCTCTCTCTCTCTGCCTAACCAAGGTTGCTGAGTGTGCGTGTGGCTGCGTGTGTGTGTGTGTATTTTCGAATTGAATATTCAATTTGTTGATTTTTTTTTTGTATGCTTTGTTGCTGCCACGCTTAACCAACTCTGTGCCGCACATGCGAAACATTTTCCGACTTCCGGTCCTGCACATCCTCTGTACTTTTTTTGTATTCATACATATTTTATTGAGGTCTAATGAGATTTTAATAACGTATCACATATGCGTACGTTAACGTTTTTTTGTTGCTGTCATGTTTTTTTTTTGCTTGATTCAAATACGACGTATTTGAATGGAGTTCGATTGCAAAGCGAAAATAAATAATGTTGCCTGCTTTTAGGCAGAGTAAATAACAAGAAGAAACAAAAAAACACATATAAAAAAGAAAAAAAAAAAAGAAAAAAAAATTAAACTGTGCCTGTCTGTGTTGTTTTCATTAAAAAGTGATTGAAACCTTTTGACCGCAGTGTACTCTGCAATTTAGTTAAGTGCAAACGTAAAATACTGCAAACATTCGTTGGCAGTCGATTAAATTTTTTTTAACGTTTCTTTTTTTTTTATTTTTTGTTGCTGACTTTCAATCCTTTTGATTAATTGTCTGCGCATACAAACAGCAAATGCTGTAGCTGTTGTAGTTATTGTTGTACCAACACTGCTACCTGTTTTGATGCGTGTTTGAGTAACGGTCTAGAAACCAGTTCAATTTATTTGATTGCATTAATTTTGTGTTTTTTTTCCCGTGCGGAAATTAAATATGAAAGCTGCTTCCGCTTAAAGTTTAAATTGCAAAATTAAAAAAAAATAAACATAATCAAGTCAAGTTGCGGTAAGTTTTTATGAAATTTTTATATGATTTAATTAAATTTAAATATCATAAATATTAAATTTATATAGAAAAAATTTACTACAGAAAATATATTAAATCCTCCAGTTATATGCATTTCATATGGTTCTTGAGTTTCAAAACCTAAATTGTGCTAAAATTGTGTGAGAATACTTTTTGTAAAACATGTTAACACTCTATAATCCTTTTTTAATGAGAATTTTTTAATCGTTTTCAAAAATGTTAGCTAAAATTACCCTCCGAAGTAGTCACAGAGGGTTAAACTATTCGATGAAAAAGTTTCTTAAAAATTTTTATTATGAGTCACTTCGAAAAAGATTTGTCTATAGTTTACTTCTATGGAGATACAGAAGTTTCTAAATACTTAAAGTAAAAAGTGCCTAAAAGTATGCCTAAAATTTTTGAACATGTCACAAGATGATGAAATTTTTGCAATAATTAATAAAAAAACCTATTTGTGGCATAGGTGTTAGCAGGTGTGGATATAGGGGAGGAGAAAATGGGGGCTAAAGTCCCCTCTTAAGCTTTAATAGATAGAAGTCGAGAAACCTTTACTTGAAAATGCAGAAAAAGTGGCGTTTTAATTTTTTCTATAAGTTAAAAATTTGTACAACGTTATACCAGACACGTCAACATATCAAAAGCAATTTTAAGATTCTTTTATGTTGGACAACTTGATTTATTACTCCATGTTTTATAAGAAAGAAGAGTCTTTCTTATCTTAATCTTTAAAAAGACTAGTATTGCCTGGGGTCAAAATTCGACCAGTTTTCTTTTTGCCTATTTATAATTTCTAGCATCGCCTTCTAGAGGACGAAAATAAATTAATATGCAGAATAAGCAAGATGGTCAAAATAAAATCGAGGCTATAACTCGAGGCTTTTCTAAATTATTAGAGATATCAAGCTATTTTCTTCACAGAAATTATTTTTGAATTTTATTATTTTTTTTTTAAAAATAGAAAAACCACATTAAAAAAAAATTAATTTTGAAATATTTGATCATGACAAAATAAAATCATGAAGGGGCAGCCTTGATTTTTTGCTGGCACGGACAATTTATTAATTTAAGTTCAAGCTAAAATAAATTCACCGTTAAATGCGACATAGACTTTGAAAGAAAATAAAAAAATGCAAATTTGAGTTTTTCTATGTTTACAACAAAAATTATTTTTGCACCATATTTTAAGAAAAAATAAAATTTTGTGGTCTCTTTTTAAAAAGCATAATTTAAATATAAGCAAAAAAGAAACAATAAAAGAAACAATTTTTTCAAGTTAATTTATATGACTTAAATACAAAATAGAAATAAATTAAATTTGTTCAAACATGGCAGAAATATTAGCTTTCCAATTCAGAACATACAATTTGAGACAGCTTTTTTCAATCTCTTGGCATTTGGTTGAAATACACGCTAAATAACTAAAGACAATATGAAAAAAATTTTTTTAAAATACTTTTGGTAAGAACTTCACAGTGATTTTTATTACATCTTAAAGAAAATTTAACAATATGTTAGAAATAATTAAAAAAAGTGAAAAACCGTTCAAATTCGATCAAGATATTGACATGGAAAGTCGAACTTTTGAATACAAAACTCCTTTTTTTACAAATTTCACAATTGATGAGTGCATAAAACTAAAGTTTTTGAGGAAATTTCTCATTTTTAGAAAAAACTCAAATTCAACCAACTCAAGCAGCGAGTTTTTTCTCAAAAATTGTTTTTCTCTCTAACAAGTTTGGGAACCCCCTCCAGCAGATATATCATTGATAAATACATTTGCATATCAGTGTTAAAGTACCTATCGAATGATATAAATTTCATTCGTCTTGAGTTTGAATTAATACCAAAAAAGCGTACGACAAAGTTCAATGATCATGAATTAATATCTGTGGCGACAAGTCATAACCGCCTAACTCGAGTTAGGACAAAGTGAAATACACATGTACGCAAATTTTTATGGTTGTACCTTGAAAATTAAATGTTTGAGGCCATCAAATTTAAACAGCAAAAGTCAGGGCAACCTGATATAAGGTAAAAATTTTAATCTTTAAAATGCTCTCCTGACATTTAGAAAATGAGTATAGCTATTATTCCTTGTTGACACAGAAATATTAGATAAACTCCACTCAGAAAATAGTTTCTCGGAATATGATAAAAAAGGCATCATATTTAGAGAAAAATGTTATAGACTTTGCTCCAGAGAATGCTTTTCTCTTAATGTGATCCTCACAATTCCCTAAAAATGATGAAAAGCTTCTATGAAAAAGAGAAATACATAAAAATATATCGTTTTTAGAGAAAAATACTTTTTATTTTTGAGAAAATATTTGTTTTTATTGAAGAAAATACTTTTCATAGTGAATTTTTTATCAAAATATGGGAACATTTTTTCCATTTTAATCAATTTTGCGCTATCAATGAGAATTTGTTTGTGTGAGAAAAATACCTATCATTATAATGATAACTAATTATTATTGGAGACATTGAAATATTTCCATTTGTGTAAAAATGTGAAAATTTATTTGAATTGAAGAAACTTTTATTTGAAAAAGAGAAAATGGCTATTAGCGAAAATAGAGAAATTTTTTGTCGGAGAAAGATATGTGTTTTTTTCTGAGTGCATTTGAAAGAGCTAGAGAGGGACGCGAGAATAATAAAAAAGCAATCTGTTCAACTTTAGAAAAAAAAAACATGCTTGACGGCGAGCGCAAAACAGGCCGAAAAGTATAGTTAGAGGAGGAATTTTGAAAAAAATTTGTTACATATATGAAGTGATTTATAGCGATTTTCATACTTAAAAAAAAAATTTGACAAATTGTCCTTTAAGGCAAAAAAAAAAAAACAAAAAAATATATTGCTTAGTATTTATTTCTTCATATAAATAATTCATTAAATATGTATGACTATTATCCTTATTATTATTAAAATCAAGAAATTGGAAATCTATACCAACACCTACAATAATACCGCTTTCACGATAAAGTTATAGCTCTTCAACTCCCAATAGTTGTTTCTTATTTGGAGTTGACGTAATTGGCTACTCAATTATATGCAAATAAACACAAAGGAATATAAATATGGAATACAACTGTTTTGCTAAAGCACTATGCGCCAAAATCAGAAAAAAGTTCTGTACACGACATGGCACCATATCACCTCATAAATTTTGTGTTTCTCTCTAAACATGAGCATTGCAAAAAATTTCTGTTTGATTTTTTTTTTAAGTTTTGTCAAGTATTTGTCCCTTTTTCCAAATAAACTCGCATATATTGAAATATATCTTGGATACTACTTACTTGATTTTTATAATCAAGCCTAATAATTTTCAACATATATGTTTAACAAATTTTTACATTTGGATAAGTAGTTTTTGTGGTATCAAAAGAAAATATTTTGAAAAAATAATTTCTTCATGCAGAAATGCAAGTCAAAAATGTCTTTAAAATGTTTTTCAAATTTATAAAAAATCGAAAACTTCAAAATATTGGAAACTTTTACATTTTTATCTCAAAAACACATTTTTAGTAGAGAAAATAAACTATCGTCGAAAGAAATTCGTGTATAAATAAGGTTAAGAGATTAATTTTAGGGTTAGTACTATAAGTAGAAACTGTACAATATCGACTTTAAATACCGGTTTGAGCAGTTTTGTAACAATTAAAATTAAGCGTGGCAGATATTACCATGATAATACCATCTAGTTCTTATTGTTCTTTATATATCGTATAAAGTTGGAATTTCAACAGATGGATGTCAAACGGACAGACAAATATAGCAAAATTGCATTAGTAATTAGTTTCTATTAAGGAATATTTATATATTACGACAATAAGAAATAGATAATTTTATGAATAGTTTATTCTTTTGACCGAGGTGACCGTGGCATGTGTGTATAGTGTGTGGCTGGCATGCCCGGAGCCCGAAGAAGGTCCAGTTCTCGGTCAATTGTGTAGAAACATTTAATTACACAACGCAATTGACTTAAGAAGCTCGGACATAGTCCTTTCAAGGGCTGAAATGGCCAATTTGGTTTTTGTTTTTTTTTTCATCATATAATAATAGTCAATATTGATCTGAAGTGATGTAAAAAGCTTTTATAGTGAAACAATTATAAGTATAGTATAAATTACAGCGGATATGTTTGTCAAATTTCATGTTTGTTTTTTGTTTTAAATTTACTTTTAAAAAAAAAAACAGAACCTAGATGAATGTTTATCAGGGACCGTACCGGTTATGGTTATTATCGAAAAAATCACATATTAACTGTTATCGTTTAACTTTTAATTTTTCCGACAAAAATTAAAGTTATTTTGTGCCTTATATTTTTCGGGCGAATATAACAGTTACTTTCTCAAAGGCCGTTTTACCGACTTAAAACCTATGATATCATTATTTTCGCCTCATCAGTGCGCACATTTTACACATGGTATCAATAATTTTTTAACCGGTAAAGTGGTCTTTAAACAAACACAAATTGTCTGATATTTTTGACCGAAATAATTAAAGTCACAAAATTACTGTTATTTTTGACCGATAAAATAAAAGTCAAAAGTAACCGTTATTTTTGCCCGAAAAAATTAAATACAAAAAAATAACAGTTTAATTTTAACTTTTTTGGAATCAGTCGAAAATTTAAAAGGCGCTTATATTCGTTAAACTGAGGCCATTTTTATCATAACGGTTTATTTGAAAAAGTCCTTCGAAAATTTTTTCATAATGTCTTTTTCATTTGAAAATTGTAAAATAAAATAACAATTATGTTCGGTTCCTGTTATTTATAGTACTTTTTGATAAAATTATATTCATAAAATAGAAATAAAAATTTTGTAAAAATTTTGTTTTTTATATTAAAAAAAAATTTATTGCACATACCACATTCCGATAACTGAGATTTTAATCTATTATTTGAAATTATATGGAAGCAACTGCCCGCTCTTTCTGCCACTTCCGGCGCCACTGTGTGAAAATGAATGCAAAAGACAAAAAGTTACTTTTTGTCATGGCCGTAACTGTTATGAGTTTTATGAAAAAAAATTAGTTTTGAACATTTCTCGAGTTTTGTGTTTTTACTCAGAAAAAAACAATATGTATTTCCGTGTCTTATTTTTTTACTCATAAAATAACACTTATTTTTGAGTTATATTTTTTCGCTTTGAAATAAAAGTTATATATTTTTACTCAGAAAATAACACTTATTTTTGAGTTTTGTTTTTTCTGTCTGAAATAAAACTTATTTTTTTCGTTTTATTGTTTTACCCGGAAAAAACCCATTTTTTAAGTTTTATTTTCTTTGTTAGAAAATAAAACTTACTTTTGAGTTTTATTTTTTCGCTCTAAAATAAAACTTATATTTAAAGTTTTATATTTTTACTCAGAAAATAACACTTTTTTCTGAGTTTTGTTTTTTCTGTCTGATATAAAACTTATTTTTTGAGTTTAATTTTTTTCTAAGAAAATAAAATTTATTTTTAAGCTATATTTTTCGCTCAAATAAAACACTTATTTTTTGAGTTTTATTTTAGTACTCACAAAAAAAACACTTATTTTTCGAGTCTTATTGTTTTACTCACAAAATAAGCCTCTTGTAATTTTTATATCAACTCTAAAATTGTACTCTCGTTTAATTATGACTCTTTCTGTATGCCATTATTTCAAAAAAAAATTTAAATTTTCCGAGTAAAAATATAAAATTCAGAAAATAAATTTTATTTTCAAGTTAAAACTATAACTCAAAAATACATTTTATTTTCTCAGTAAAAAAAATACAACTAAAAAAATAAGTTTTATATTAGAGCGAAAAAATAAAACTCAAAAACAAGTGTTATTTACTTAGTAAAAATAAAAAACTCAAAAAATTAGTATTATTTCAGAGCGAAAAAAAAACTCAAGAATTAGATTTATTTTGTAAGTAAACATATAAAACTCAATAAATAAGTTTTATTTTAGAGCGAAAAATAAAACTAAAAAAAAAAAAATATTTTCTGAGCAAAAATATAAAACCCATAAAATAAATTTTATTTTATAGCAAAAAAAAAAAAACTCAAAAATAAAACGTGACATTCTTCTCCAGTGCATTTAACATAATGATTTTTTCTTCAAAATTTTCAAAGTAACAGTTATTTTTGGTAGTGCATTTAACATAATGATTTTTTTCTTCAAAATTTTCAAAATAACAGTTATTTTCGGTACCTGCTTTTTAAAGGTGAAAGTTTTTTATTTTTCGGAATTTTTTATTCTTATAGTAATAATTTTTGTAGTTTAATTTTTGATTTTTGACAATTCTGAGAATGTAGTTTTTGCCTCAACAAGGCTAATTTTTTAGAAAAATTACAAGAGGCCTAATAATTTGGTAATATACTACTATCGTGGAGGGTACTACAATATAATTTTTTAATTGAAACTTCTTTGGCGGCGAGTGAAATTTCAAAGTCTCTTATTCGTTTTCAATTCACATGAAAATTTTCAAAAAATGATAGCTGCTAGCGAGAATTGAACCCTGACCATCGTTGCTCAAGAGTCGGAATCTATACCTTTACGCCACGTAGGCACATGATAAACAGGCAAACAAAATGTAATTAAAACTGAACGCGTAACATTCTGCCCGTAACATTAATTTTCATCCGAAAAGTATGCACGGAAAATTTATTTCTTTAAGTTTCAAACGAAAATATTTAGGAATAGAGATACATCCAGCGGGAAAAAAATTCTACTGCCTGTTCGCCACATAATGAGCTTAAAGCTTAATTTTCGTTGGTTCGTTGGTTGTGATCAAAAACTTGACAGATGATTGACAACATGCAAAAAACAGTTAATTCAGTATAATATTTAAAGCAAAAAGTGTTAAAAATGAAATATTTAAGACTGCCGAGAATAGTTTTTGCCAGCCAAAAACGTCTCAAAACTAAGAAAAATAGCTAAAACAGGAGCAGAACACGTTCGTGAATATAAAAAGCGAATTAAAGCTCTTAAGAATGCAGCCACAGCTGGGTCTGCAACACATGATGAAGGTTAGGTGATTGCAACATCGGCTGAGTTCCAAACTGCATTTTTACGAAGCATCAGTATATTTTGGTGAATCTAAAAAGATCCAATCCCCCAGAAAAACACACTGATGCTTTGTAAAAATGTATATTTGAACTCAGCCATCATCTCAACAAAATTTTATAGCCAACCAAGTTGTTACACTCAACAGTCAACGTTAGCTGCTTTACGAGGCCCTCTCTCAACAAAGCAATCATTATGATCAGGAAGCAGAAGGTAATAATCAACAAGATTTGCCTCTGCCTTTGGAGGCTTCTTCAACGAGTACTATGCAAATGCAATCTAGCTTTCGAAAAGTGACAATGTTGAGAAGACATTCGAAAGCAACTAAAACACCAACTGAACTAAAACAAAGACTGAAAATAACTGTTATTTAACAATGTTCGAATGAAAAAAATTGTTGAAAGACTTTTTCAAATATACCATTATGTTAGAAATTCCTCAGCCTCAAGAATATTAAGTGCCTTTTAAATTTTAGACTGATTCTTTAAAAGTTAAAATTTAAGTGTTATTTTTTGCCTAGTATTTTTGCGAGGAAAAATAACTGTTACTTTTGACTTATTGTATCGGGCAAAAATAGCAGTTGTCTTGTGACTTTAATAAACTTTTCGGTCAAAAATATCAAGCAATTTGTGTTTTTTTTAAAAGCCGCTTGACAGATTGAAATGTTGACACCATGTGTAAAATATCTCACCGATGAGATGAAAATAATAGTATCAACATTTTTTTAGTCGGTAAAATGACTTGAAAAAATATAAATTACCTGATATTTTTGACCGAAAAATAAACGGCAGAAAATAACTGTAATTTTTGACCGATAAAATAAAAGTCAAAATGAACTGGTATTTTTGCCCCAAAAACTATAAGACACAAATAACTTTAATTTTTGTCGGAAAAAATAAAAGTCAAAAGATAACTGTTAGTATGTGACACTTTCGACAAAAACCATAGCCGGTACGGTCCCTCTTTTCATATACTTTCTCTCTCTCTATTTCAGACTAAAATCTTTCTTATTTCTTACTGTTAAAGAAGTTTCACTTCTGCCACGTGTACGTTGATAGACGCGAGTTTTTTTTTTAATTTTTACTCGATATTTTAATAAAAACAAGAAATTTTCTTAGATAATTTTTTTTTTAAATTTGTAAAGAAAAAATCATGAATTTTTTTAAAAAAAAATTTTATAAAATTTTCCAAAATTTTTCTGTAAGCTTTTGTGCTTGAAGACTTAAAATATTTTGAGTAAACATCCTCAGTTGAAGGTTAATTTAGTTCAATGTTTTTGAAATGGAATTATATAAAAAAAACCTATTAAAAATTGGCCAAAGTTATGTCAAAGAAACAAATGAGCGTTGGTTGCAGTGAAGATAATTGGATTTGAGCCAATGAAAGTTTTTGCCCCACTTCAAATAGACTTGGACTCTCAAGCGACTTTGGCGCCTAAAATAAATGCATGACAGGCACAAAGGTTAATTAGTTGCAGCGGGAAGTTGGCCAACGCAAAAAGTAGGCGTGTGCTAGCGAATGAATTTAACTGCTTGTGGCGGTAATTTTGCAATTAATTGAATTCGAGTGTTTTTGACAAGAGTTAGAATTGTAATAACTAAGTATTATGTAATTTGTGGCCATAAAACAAAAGGCAAAAATGAAATTGTTAATAATTAAAAAAAAAAAAACAGAAAAAATTGTTAAAGCATGACATGTGACATCAGAAGTTTCAACGCTCACGTGTGCTTTTGGTAGGTGATAGAAAATTATTTCAATTTTAATCGTTTGTATAACTCAAAAAACATGTGACAAGATTGCTACTAAGGGTTGGGTCAAGTAAACCATGCTGCAAAAAAGTGCTAACAGTAGAAGCTGCAGGACATTCCCTTGTGACAGCATAAGAAAAACAAGTGTTTGCTTGCGTTAAGCTTCAATTGATTTATAGCTGTTTCTGCCATATTATTCGAGCGTTGCGCCGTAGGACATGCCTTGGTTGCTGTGGCATGTGTTTAAATTTGTTTTCTTGTTAACGTCAAATTCAATTAGGCAGCAACAATTTATGAGCTGTTTACTAACATCTAACGTATAACCATTACGTACAGATAATACAGACTATTTTAGGCTTAAATCTGTCACGTTTAAGACGAGCAGCAGATTTATTTGCTGAAGAATCAGCACAACATTTGAATATTTTTATTTATGGCTATTTATAGTAGAACTACCACCCACAAATGCCACTACTGGCATTATACAACATTGTAACCACACATACTTGCCATGTCCTTTAGGCGTAACTGCCACGCTTTCTTGTCAAATGTCGTGACTATGTCAGCAATAAAAAACAAAATACTACAATAGCATTATACAAGCTATTCTAAACTATGTTATGATGAGTGAGTGGTCATAAAATATTTGTGAGCCGCAACATATGCTGCTGCTGTCTCTGTGCGGACAGTAAAAATTCAGATAAGCTCTTGAACAATAAGTGTAAAAAAGTGCTTTTGTCAAAAGCTGCTTAATTCTTTTACTGTTACAGCTGCTGCATTGGTCTGTTCTTGCGTTGCCCTCCCTACCAGGCTATAATAATAAAATTGTCTATTGTTCTTAAAATATATTAAATATAAAAAAAAAAAAATCTTAAATACCAACATAAAAAATAATATTATATATATATAAAAAAATCTGTTAAGTGCGACTGTTATTAGTATAATAACATTTTTAATATAGTCTCTGGTGCATTATTTTGTGGCCACAAGATTTCAACGAATTTTTTTAATGTCAGTTTTTAATTAATTTTTGCCTTCGTTCAGTAAAAGCGTTCTTAAATTTGTTTTAAGCATCGTGAGGGTGGCTCTAAATATAAAAAGAATCTTATATATTAATACGTGAACATTAAAGTTTGTCGTTCACTTTTTTGGTATCAAGTAAAACTTAAAATAAATGAAACTTATATCATTCGAAAGGTTATGTTGCTGCCCAGATGTGCAGAATCTTAATATATAAAAGACAAGCGTCCTGCTCCGTGCTCTATAGCGTAAAACATGTTCAGCCTGGACCAGAACCAGTTGTAAAATTATCCATTTGAAATCTTTGTACGTACTATACTTTTTAAAACCTGTTCAGCCTGGACCAGAACCAGTTGTAAAATTATTCATTTGAAATGTTTGTACTTACTAAACCTTTTGCTCTATATCGTTAAGCCTGTTCAGCCCGGAACAGAGCCTGTTGTAAAATTATCTATTTGAAATCTTTGTACGTACTGTACTTTTTGAAACCTGTTCATCTTGGACCAGAACCTGTTCTAAAATTATACATTTGAAATCTTTGTACTTACTATACTTTTTAGAACCTATTCAGTCTGGACCAGAACTTATTCTTAAATTATGTATTGGAAATATTTGTACTTGAAGACTATCGTCATTTTCCTCAACTACTATACATCAAACATCATGTCTTGCTATTACAGTGCTTCTTAATTAACAGAACCAGAATCTATTCGGTCTGCATTACCTGAACTGCAATTATTACATTCAGTGACGTTGGTGTCAATTGGAATTGCTAGAATTAAATCACAATGTTCGGTCTTCTGATCCAAGTTTTAGCGATTGGGTGGTACTCAAGTTATAAAGAAATGGAGATGAAGATGTCATAGAAATTCCCGATCATTTTGTTTGTAAAGGTTCGCTTATTAACCCTTTTGAATGGCTTGCCTAGAATAATCGTGGACAATTTTTTTGAGCTTATATTCCCATCATTTAAGCAATAAAAAGATTAAGAAACATCCCTCTGATTTTTACATGAGCTGATTTGCTTTTGGCAGGCTGTCTAATATAATGGACAAAACCATGATAACGTTGTATTATAATATTTTAGTTCAACTAAAACAACCGGAGACAAATGCAAATGCGTTATTTATGCATTTGCCAATCACACCAATCACAATAATCACTTCTTTTTTGCAAAATTTATTATCACGGGATATAAAAAAAATTAAGGCTTCTGTTGGGCATAAAATCGAAAATCTAACTAAATTAAACCTTAAATATCTCACTAAAATTATTTTTGTCATGTTAGAGCAACTTCATTTTATAGTACCAATCTATTTGATTTAAGAAAAGACGTTGGAAAATAAAAAAAAAATTTCTTTCCTAAGTGTCCAATATAATGGACAAATCCATTGTAAGGGTTAAATAGATTTCTGGCGATACTTTGAGTCCGAATAACATCAACCGTTATTCCAAAATTGCTATCCTCTACCCAAAAAATTCCGATGTGAACGAAGTCACGAGCAAGTTCTAAATATTTAAGTTGGTGACACAGTGAGAGATCTGAGCACGGATTAAATTGAAGACAGTGATGATAACGATAAACAAAATAACCCTGCCCAGTTTTTGAATGAATTTTATTCTTCAGGAATGTCACTGCATAAGTTAAACCTCAAAATTGGAAGTATTATAATACTTCTTCGAAATTTCAATACCAAAAGAGATATCTGTAATGAAAGGTGGTTAGTTTTGAAAAACCTAAAAACTTAATTAATCATCGCACAGGTATTGACAGGCGCACTGGCGAACAAGAAATAGTTTTCATACCTACAATTGATTTGGCCCCCACAAACACAGATTTGCCTTTCACTCTCCGGAGGCGACAATTTCCAGTTAAACTGACATTTTCAATGACCATTAATAAATTTCAAGGTTAAATATTGCAAAAAGTAGGAGTTTTTCTAAAAGAACTGGTTTTTAGTCATGGGCAGTTTTAGCGGGCTGATGATGTTAAACTAAGCATTATAGATGGCAAGGGACAAGGTTAAAAATTCTAAGAATTTTTTCACTAGAAATGTTGTAAAATAAAGAAGTTTTATCAAAATAATTTAATAAACATGTGTTCAAATAAAAACCTTTGTATATAAATTCAATAAATTTTTTGTCGCATTTTGTACTCTAAATGGTTCCTTCCCGTCGTAGGACGGGCTTTTACACTAGTGTATATATAAATGATATATCTGATAGAGGGGGTTCCCAACCTTCTAAGAGAGGAATTAAATTTTTGAGAAAAAAGCTGCTCTTTGATTAATATGAAATTAAGTTGGGTGAGAGCTTTTGAGTTGGTCGAATTTTAATTTTTTTTAAAAGTAACAATTTTTTAAAAAAATTTAGTTTTATGCATTCGTCAATTGTTAAATTTGTAAAAAAATGTGTTTTGAATTCAAAAATTTTACTTTCCATGTGAATATCTTGGTCGGATTTTAACGGTTTTTCAATTTTTTTCATTTTTTCTAAAAGTTTGTTTAATTTTCTTTTAAATGTGTTAAAAATTACAGCAAAGTTCTAACCAAAAGTATTTTTAATGAATTTTCTTAATATTGTCGTTAGTTATTTAGTGTGTGTTTCAACCAAATGCCAAGAGAGAGAAGAAAACTGTCTCAAATTGAATGTTCTAAATTCTGAAGCAAATATCTCCGCCATCTGTGCATAGATTTTATTTATTTCTTTTTTGTATTTTAGTCTTAACAGTTAACTTAAAACAAATTTTGAAAATAATACCGTTTTTTTTTTGTCTACATTTAAATTATTCCTTTTAAAAAAAGACCATAAAATTTGATTTATTCTTAAAATATGGGGTAAAAATGATTTTTGTTGTAAAAAAACAAAAAACTCAAAATTGCATTTTGGATTTTCTTTCAAAGTCTACACCTAATTTTAGGTGAATTTATTTTGTCTTGACACTAAATTAATAAACTGTCCGTGCCATCAAAAAATCAAGGCTATGATTTCTTTGACAAAATTAAATTTTTTTAAAATGTTGTTTTTCTGTTTTTGAACAAAATAATAAAATAAAAATATAATTTTTTTGAAGAAAACAGCTTTATATCTCCAATCAAGTAAGAGTTATAGCCTCGAACTTATTATAATCATCTCGCATATAATTATAAATAGGCAATCAATAAATTGGTCGAATTTCGACCCCAGGCGATACAAGTATATGTACATAGGTATATATATATATATATCGCACACTAAATACAAAACAGTCACAACTCAAAAAACATAACTTTTCAGGAAAAGCGAAAAATAAAACTCTTTGGTTGAAACTGCAGAAGAAAATCAATTTTCATTTAACACAAAAACTTCATTCTTCCAGTTAATGAAGAAAATAACGAAAAATATAGTCAGATATGTGTTTTATAAATTGATTTATAACAAAAACTCAATATAAAAAATTTTGAGTTGTGACTGTTTTGTATTTAGTGTGCGATATATAAAGGTATATATATAAAGAATGCAGCCACTAAATGTGAACCTTAACATTTAATTTATAGTAGAATATGATGAATGGTTTTGCTGAGTGTTATGTGAGGAAGCGAGACTCTTTGTTTCTTAAATCGAATTTTCGCTCTTAATTTAATCAATCATATACCAAAATCTATATCAATAAAACAGGTTATTTTCTGTTTGCTGGTCTATTGGTTTGTCTGTTATGACATCAGAGTAAATTTGGCAAAATTTTGGCACATAACTTAGTTACAAACTCAAGGAAGTCGTTTGTAACCCTGTCGGCAAAAGCAGTTTTGGAAAGCATGAAAAATATTGTTGATTCTGAATATAATTCCAGCTCAAGGCAGTTCTGTTAACAGAGATCTAAAAGAATAGTTGCTCGACTGTGGAAAATATTACTTGGCAACACTACAACAAGATCTGATATAGGTTAGACCGATCAAAATTGCTAACTGGAACTACATTGCTTTGGCCGCATTCCTTCGTAACGTTAATGCATCACAAATAAGCAAATAAATATATAAAAAAGTTACATTCCATTTAAAATTTATTTAACTGCATTCAAGCAGATTCGAACCGCACACCATCGCACAAGCGACAAATACTTTAACGTCATGCCTTTAGTCTGTTAACTTTTGAGCGAATAAAATACAAGCTAGTTGTCAATTGTCTTGCTTAGCACCTAGCAGTGGCGTAGCTAGGGTTGATGGCAACCGGGGCGGAAACTAAATTGTTGACCCCTTTAGAAGGGTTTTTTTTATAAAATAAGTCGATGAATTTTACTTCATATTTTCGAATCAACCTCTACAAAAATTAAATATTTTAAATGAAATTAAAAAAAAAGCAAAACTTTACTATCAATGCATATTTGATAAAAAAAGTAATGTAAAATTTGATAATAAGTAGATGATAAGTAATCTAAAAATGATAAAAAAAGAATCTAAAATTTTCAGAAACTTCAATATTTGTTCCAATATTTTTGTCTAACGGGCTTATAAGTTGTAAAAGGACAATTTACTGTCAGTAAACCATACAATATTAGTTTTAAATAATTGAAGAATTGACAATATGAAGTGAAGTTATAAAAACTTAAGTAAGTTTAATAGAGAAAATTTTGAAAAATTTTCGAAAAATTTTTGCAAAATCGAAGAAAAAATAGGACCTTGCAGAAAACTTTGATAAATTTTCCCTGAGTGACCTTGAATAACTATTAATATAAATATTTTTTTAAATCAATCCATATCTTTTACATAAAATTTAAATTAAGAATTAAAATAAAATATATAAATTTATTTCTAAACATTTAACATAATTTTTATCAATTTATTTATAGTATCTTTATAATTAATAAGCTAAGGTTTTTTTGTGACTTCAACTCCTCCCAGACCAATGGCAGATTTTATTGATTCAGAAGTCACTAAGTCAGGTTTAGGCTGTAGATGTGCAAACTACTTTTAGAATTGCTATTTTGCTTCAGGAGGTTCCTAACCTTTCAAAACAGAAATAAAATTTTTGTGCAAAAATCCGCTATTTAATCGATTTGAAATTCAGTTTTAGAAGAGCTTATGAATTGATCGAATTTTAATTTTTTTCAAAACTAAAAATTTTTAACCAAAATTATCTGTTATGCATTCCTCAAATATCAATTGTCCAAAAAACGCAGTATCAAAATCAAAAACTCCACTTTCCGAGCAAACAACTCACAAGGAAAGGTCCTGAGGTGATGATAGTCTCCGATTTGAATGATTTTCGGATATGTGATAGAAGACAAAAATCTAAGGTCGACGTATTTTTTTATACGTGCTCAATCGATGGCTTAGAGTTTCAAACTCGCGTTCAAAAATCAGCGAAAATTTCGTTTTTCTGTTTTAATTTCGCTATTTTCCATGGAAACATTTTTACAAATTTGGTACCAAACAAAAACTCTTACAAAACCACACACGATGGCATTAATTTTTCATAAAAAAAAAAAATGTTGTTGTAATTTTGTTGTTGTAATTTTTAGTAATATTTAGTCGATATCAACGAAGTATGTTGACACAATTATTTCTTATTAAATAATTAATAAAAACATTGCATTGAGTGGTTACCTTTTTTAAAGATCTATCAAAAATTTTATGTTTTTTTTTAAAAAAAAAATCATATTAAAACGAATTTAACCCGAAATGCACTTTGAAGGACATGAACTTATTTTAAAATTAATGTTTTTTATTATAAAATTTAAATACAAAAATTATTATCATATCTGATGAGTTATTCACTCCCGCTAGTTTTGCCCCTGGTGATACCAAATTGATATCAGAAATTTGTTTCATACTCATTATCCACATAACTCTCAGAGCAATTCCCAGTTTGAACACTTCTTAACCTGAATATAAGATTAAAAAAAGTGCTTTTTTATAGAATTTAATGATATATAAAAAAAAGGTTTTTACATTTTTACTTTTGTACTCCATCTTAATATCATGAAAATTTTAATATAATTTGTTTGGAAATTGCACCCCTAACCAATGAAAAATTACATATGGAATTGACTTGGGTTTTGGTGTGAGCATTAATATTGAACAAAATTTAATATAAAGTTAAAGTTTGTTTCAATAAAAACGAAGTCCTAGTGATGGTAAAAAATATTTTCATTCACTTTTGCACCCTCTTGATATTCAAATATAAAACCGAAGTCATTGAGGTGTGCTCTTTTTATAAAAAAAATCAAAAATTATGTGGTAAAAAGTTCTTTTGCCAAATTTTGCACCCCATTTTAGCGTGCATCTGGGGCGGACTGACTCCCCGCACCACCCTTGCTACGCTACTGTTATTATTCCTTGCTTTTAATTTTTTTTGGGGTACTGGCACCTAGTATCACTCAAACTGTTATTATTCCTTGCTTTTAATCTTTTTTAAATACTTTTAGCCTAAAAGTATGCACAGAAATTTTATTTGATTTTTATATATATCAGATAAGAGTGCTGCTATGGATTTTATGTTGCTTAGGGGAAAAAAAAACAAATAGGTGACATTTCGTCTTGTCCATAACTAGCATATCTCTATAACAATTACTAAACATTGTAGTTTTTTTAAAAGAAAATGAAATTTCTTTCAAGTTATCAATACAAAGTTTTTCTATTAAGTCACAACTCAAAATATAATGAGCACTTAAAGCCAAAAAATATGTTTTTTAAATGAAAATTCATATTTAAAACTTAATGTCAGACAGCATATAATAGAAGTTACAGCTTCTATAATGAACATATAGTGAAGTGGTAGCTTATAATCAGTACATACAAGAGGCATAAGCTTCAGTGGGCGATAACAGAATATCCACATTATACATAGTACAAAAATTTCTGCTCAAATCAGGAAGAATATTGTAGGCAAAAAACAATTTGCTCGCGTTTGCTGTATAAAACTTTTCTTAATCAAATTTTGGAGCACTTTAAGAGCTTTAAAGATAGGAAAAAAATGTTACCCAACTTCGATGAGGCAACCAACAAAAATTTATTGAAATCCTTGCAGACTTAGAAGCAGCAGTTTTGTTTGGTTTTTTTTCTTACCGAAGGTTTTTCGAAGTAATAGCTTCTCATTTAAGTTTTGAAATTAATTTCTACAAACTTATTGAAAACTAAGAGCTAAGCCTGTATAAAATTTGAAATTTAATGTAATAATTGGCAAATCAATTAGCTGTTTTTTGTATGACTAATTCGTTAACTTTTTAATCCAAACTTCAGCTTCGTTGACTTTAAACATAAGCTAAGTTTATGTGATTTTAGAATTTCAGAAAGTTGTACAGAACTTCAATGATGCGTTCAATGAAACAAAAATTTATTAAATCCTTACTTAGAAGCAGCAGTTTAGTTTGGTTTTTCTTACCGTAGTTCTTTCGAAATTATAGCTTCTCATAATTTTTTTGAAATTGATTTCAACAAATTTATTGAAAGCTCATTGCTAATAACTATAAGAATACGAGCTAAGCCTGTATAAAATTTGAAATTTAATTTAATAATTGGCAAAGCAATTAGCTCTTTTTACATGAGTAATTTTTGTTAATTTTTTTAATCCAAACTTAAGCTTCGCACACTTAAAATATAAACTTAGTTTATGCGACTTTGGAATTTTAGAAAATTTTAGAGAACTTCAATGATGCGTTCAATGAAATTGATTAAAATCTTTGCAGACTTAGAAGCTGCAGTTAAGTTTGGTTTTTTCTTACCGAAGCTTTTTCGAAGTTATAGCTTCTTATACATTTTTTTAAATGAATTTCTACAAACTTATTGAAAACTTAGAGCTAAGCCTGTATAAAATTTGAAATTTAATGTGATAATTTCCAAATCAACTTACTCTTTTTTATAGAAGTGAGTTTTGTTAACTTTTTAATCAAAATTTCAGTTACGCACACTTAAAACATAAGCTTAGTTTATGTTCTCTTAAAATTTTTGAAAATTTTACAGAACTTCAATGATGCTTTCAATGAAACAAAAATTTATTAAATCCTTGATGACTTAGAAGCAGCAGTTTAGTTTGGTTTTTTCTTACCGAAGCTTTTTCGAAGTAAAAGCTTCTCATTTAAATTTTGAAATTAATTTCTCCAAACTTATTGAAAACTACGAGCTAAGCCTGTATTAAATTTGAAATTTAATGTAATAATTGGCAAATCAATTAGCTCTTTTTATATGAGTAACTTTGGTTAACTTTTTAATCCAAACTTCAGCTTCGCTCACTTAAAATATAAGCTTAGTTTATGCGACTTTGGAATTTTAGAAAATATTACAGTACTTCAATGATGCGTTAAATGAAACAAAATTGATTGAAATCCTTGCAAACTTAGAAGCATGAGTTTCGTTTGGTTTTTTCTTAACGAAGTTTTTTAGAAGTTATAGCTTTTCATATTATTTTTATCGAAGCTATAGCTTCTTTTAATTTTTGTAACTAATTTCTTTAAAATTATTGAAAATTGAGGGCGCAGCCTGCATAAAATTCGGAATTTAATGTAAAAACTAGCATTATAACTGCGTCTAGCAAGCGAGTTAGCTTCGTTAACTTTTTAAACGAAGCTTCAGCTTCGCATATTAAAATTTCTTACTTGGGTTTTGTTATTTCAGAAATTGACGAATCAATTTGTTGATTAATTTTCTCTTTTTTAGCCACGCTAATTTATGCCGTTTAACAGTAAAATAAATGTTTATCTTTAAGACCGAAATAAAATGGCCGTAAATGCTGATAAAACTTCTCGCAACTGCTTTTTATAAAGTGTTCATATCCTGTTGTTCTGCTACGCAAATTCTATGCAGCTATCTAACCCACTCACTGACTTTCATTGTTGTTGAAATTCATTCATCCATTCGTTCATTCATTCATTCATTCATTCCGAAATGGTGACGCACAAAAGGCAGGAATTTATAATTATTCTGCTGTTTGATGAGTTTGAATGTCAAACAACAGGCAGCCACCAAAAGGCCTGCATAATCTAGAGCACAAATATTTGGGTGATGCTGGTTTTGTGGAGAAGGGGTGGTGTTGAAGGCAACCTTGTTGCGACAGAGACACGCTGATTTGGCAACATTAAACCGCTGTAAGCAAACCGCTGTGCGGTTGACAGCCTGGCTTTATAAGCAAATTAAATGGTGTGCGCCTTTTTTGTTGTTGTGATTGTTATTGTTATTGTTGTTGTTTTTTATGCTGTTACTGCTACTGCTGCTGCTGCTTGGTAGCGCTTTTTTAAGCTACAATAACTTAGCATTTTATTAGATTAAAATTGGATACGTTGTGTTTCGCAATTTTAAGGCACTTTTTAAGGTTATGCTTATGGATTGCAGCTTTTAACAAAATGGCGTCTTAATTTGCATTAGTGGTGACTTATTTTATGGTAACCGCTATAAAGTTTCATCATCATTTTGGGTCTGATGTTATATTAAATCAATAAAGGCAGAGCGTATAAAAACACTGCGCGCCATACATGTTGGGCTTGAATAAATTTGTGTGTGTGTTTGTTTTTTTTTTTATACTTCTTTTACTTACTAACTTGAATGACTTAAAAATTTTGCATATTTGATGAGTTGATATAATGCTATGTTACAATATTTTTAGTGCTTATTTTGTTGGTTAACAAAATAACTAGCTTACATTTAATTATTTTTTAAAAGCATAGAATTTTTGCAAGCAAAAAAATTGTGGCTATAAAAAATATGCTAAATTTTTTATTCAACACACACGCTGGCCCTACAGCTAGCAGCAGCAGCTGAACCGAAAGTGAATGCAAACAAATCTGCCCGAACTGCAATATATTGTTGCTGCAGCTCATATTTTGCTAAAAAAAAAAAAAATATTCTAAATTTTTATGCAACTCTACAAATCTAACGTGTAAAAATACAACAACTTTAAGCAACACAAAACAAAACCACTTTCAAGCCAAACTAAACACAGTACTTGCGACCCTTCTCTAAGCAACAAACATATTGAAACAACGTGGCGTATACGTGATATTTATATAAATAGTTTAGCAACGGCCCAACTCGCATTCTCCTGTTGCTATTTGTGTGCTTTTATTTAGCAACAGTTTCAAGCAAAACACTATAAAACAGAAACATGTCACATGCTAAATATAACAACAACAACAACAACTACAAAAACAACAAGAACAACCATCACACGAGCTACAAGACAACTTCCGTTTGCCGTCAAACATTGCTACAACTTCACACCGGAAGTTCCGGCAGTTCGCTCTTTCATTCCGTTCAAAAAATAAGAGCTTCCAGGCGATGACTTAAATATTGATGATGGCAACATAAACAGCCATGCATAACAACAGCAACAACAAATAAAAATGTCTGCCATTCTATGAACACCACATTGTCTGCAGATTGTGAAATAGTTAAATATTCTCAGCAATTTTTGCCATCATTCTTTAGTGCAGATATTTCTTTTTTTTTTTTCTTTATATTCAGATTTATTTGTGACAATTTTAAATAGTTTTTTTTTCTCGTTCTATATGAATATAAAAAAAATTCCAGTTTGAAATGAGTTTATTTCAAAGTACTGCAGCTCAACAAATTATTTATTTAATGGCTTCCGCTGATGTTCAAGCATAAAACAAATAAAAAAACAAAAATGGTTTAAAGAAATACTTCATACATAAGAATTTTATAGCCAACTAGTTAATATGCCTGGTTTTGCACGAGAAGTTTATTTTTCAAACATATCACCCTTCATATCTTCATACGGAGCACAACTCAACATTTTTGAACTTTTACTTTTTAATATCAGCCAATTGTTATGCACATTCAATTCCATCAATTGTCAAAATTTTGTTTTAATCTTAAATTTGAAAAAATTTGTTATTCTTCTTTTATATGAAGTTACTTCAAAAATAAATTAGTTTTTTAGGCTCTTATTAAATATTAAAAATTTTTTAACTGTGTCCCTTTTGAAGATAGAGTGCGATATAATGTATAAAAACTACGCACTACAACACAAAGAACAATATCAAGACAATTAATTAAAAATTCTTTTGCACAGATCTTCACAGTGAATGTTGTTTCATCTGAATAGTGAAATGATTGAATTTGGAACTGACATTTTTTTAACAACTGAAATTTGAAGAAGACATTAAACATAATTTAAGTTTAAAAGTATAAGTTTCAAGGAAAATTAAAATTCGACCAATTCATAAACTAACTCATTTATTGCTTATTTAGCAATTTTTTCCAACAAGAAATTATTTATTTAACACTTTTGGCTAGGTACGACAACATCTTGTTTAACGCCGAAAATTTTAATATATAAATTTTAAATTTTAAAGTTTTTTAAATTTTAAATTTTAATATTAATGTGTCAGCATTAAAAAAAATTGAAAAAATTTAAAAATTTTAAATTTTAAATTTTAAATTTTAAATTTTAAATTTTAAATTTTAAATTTTAAATTTTAAATTTTAAATTTTAAATTTTAAATTTTAAATTTTAAATTTTAAATTTTAAATTTTAAATTTTAAATTTTAAATTTTAAATTTTAAATTTTAAATTTTAAATTTTAAATTTTAAATTTTAAATTTTAAATTTTAAATTTTAAATTTTAAATTTTAAATTTTAAATTTTAAATTTTAAATTTTAAATTTAAAATTTTAAATTTTAAATTTTAAATTTTAAATTTTAAATTTTAAATTTTAAATTTTAAATTTTAAATTTTAAATTTTAAATTTTAAATTTTAAATTTTAAATTTTAAATTTTAAATTTTAAATTTTAAATTTTAAATTTTAAATTTTAAATTTTAAATTTTAAATTTTAAATTTTAAATTTTAAATTTTAAATTTTAAATTTTAAATTTTAAATTTTAAATTTTAAATTTTAAATTTTAAATTTTAAATTTTAAATTTTAAATTTTAAATTTTAAATTTTGAATTTCTTCCAAAGTCCTTTCATCAGAACTGCTCAATATCTAGGTTAATGATGCGCATAGAAAAACGGGCATGAAAATTGACTTATACAGCGTCAGTTTTGTTCGTCGAAAGAGAGAGAGAGAGCTCTGCTTCTCAATTGTGATATCGTTGGAGCAGTCAATTTAAATTTTAAAAGAAGTCCTTCACAACCTCAAAGAAAGTGTTGTGAGCTGTGACGTTGTTTCCAAAACTGTTTCTTTTTTGTCCCAAATTACTCCGTTTTATCTGCGTTCACTGCAAGAGCCATTCAACTCGACGCTTTTTCTAGACTGGAGAATGCTGCACAGACTTCGCGCGTATTATGGCCAATAATGTCAATATCATCAGCATAAGCCAGCAGCATAAGACTCTTATAGAATATGGTGCCACTGTGTCTCAGATCAGAGGCTCGGATGATCTTATCCAGTACTAGATTAGTACGATAAGGAATCGCACGATAAGAAATCACCTTGTCTGAAACCTCGCTTGGTATCGAACGGAAGGGAAAAGTCCTTCCCGATTTTCACTTTGGCTTTGAAATCGACAAAAAGATGGTGTGTGTCGATTTGTTTTTCGAGGGTCTTTTCCAAGAGTTGTCGGAGCGTGAAGATCTGGTTGATGATGGACTTTCCAGGTCTGAAGTCACACTGATAAGGTCCAATCAGTTGGTTAACGATGGGCTTCAGTCTTTCACACAATACACTCGACAGGACCTTATATGCGATATTAAGAAGGCTAACCCCACGGTAGTTGGCGCAAATGGTGGGATCGCCTTTCTTGTGGATTGGGTAGAGCACACTGAGGTTCCAATCATCTGGAATGCATTTTTCAGGCTATATTCTGCTTATAAGTCTGTGAATGCATTCAAACAGAGCTTCGCCATCGGCTCCTGCGGCTTTGTTGTTTTTAAGCCGAGCTATAGCTGTTAAGACCTCGTTATAGTCGGGCAGCGAAACTTCAACGCTGTAATCCAAATTAGTGTTTCCGGGCTATCATCTCTATTGCGTGGATTGTTGTCATCGTCACCATTTAGAAGACTAGAGAAATGTTCCCTCCATAACATCAGTGTACTCTGGATATCTGTCACTTGATTCCCATTCTCATCCTTGCAGGAAGAGGCTCCGGTCTTAAAATCATTGGCCGGGTGTCTTATTTTTTTCGAAAAATATTCGAGTTTCAGTCCTGTCACCATGCATCTCAATGTTCTCGCACTCATGCATTTCCGCCTCTAATTTTTTTCGCCTGAAAATGAGTCTCTTTTCTCTCGGTATCACTCTATAACATTACGCGTTACAACCGACTGCAGTGTGGTTTTGTAGGCGGCGTCCTTCTCTGCGATACTCCTGGTCGTGTCACTGGTTTCGGCGAGGGCAGTGGTAGCCTATCTTTGGCAGCCGTACGCATAGAGTGAGGTATGTGCGTCCATTGTGCGCATATATCGTCAATCGGAGGAGTGTTTTCTTGAAGCAGGAGTGAGAGTCGAGTAGCGAAGACTTCGGCCGTCCGTTTTGACTGCAGCTTGTCGACGTCTAGCTTTCTTAGTGTAGGATTGCAAGCATTCTTAGCCGTGCACAGACGTTTGCGGATCTTGGCTGCGACAAAATAATGATCCGAGTCTTTGTTTGCACCACGGATCGTGCGTAAGTCTAGTACACTAGAAGAGTACCTTCCAAAACGTGATGTTTGACTCTAGTGCTTAAAACGACCATGTTTCGTGCTGCGGCGAGGTCAATCAACCTCATTCCGTTATATGTTGTCGTGGAGTCTGAACTTTCCAACTGTTGGACCAAATATGTTTTCCTTACCCAACTTGGCGTTGAAGTCACCAAGCACGATTTTTATGTCATGACGGTGGCAGCGCTCGTATGCGTCTTGAAGGCCCTCTCAAAAACTTTCTTTGGTCTCGTCATCTTTTTCTTCTGTTGGAGCGTGCGCACATATAAGGCTTATGTTAACAAATTTTGCCTTGAAGCGGATTATGGCAAGTCGTTCGTTCACAGAAGTGAATCGCAGGACATGATGCCGTATTCTCTTGCCAATTAAAAATCCGCGTCCAAACTTGTGCTTTTCCGCATTGCCGCTGTAGTAGATATCACAGGATGCTTGCCGTAAGCAGCCCTGTCCCTTTCATCACATTTCTTGGCTTGCAGTGATATCAGAATTATATTTTCCAAGATATCAATCAGTTGGATTGAGGCACCATCACAATTTAGAGTCCGGACATTCCAGGTGCATATCCGTAAATCATTATCAGTTTTTCGTTTGCGGTAGTCGTCATCAGATTGGGGGTCCATTTTTCTCATTATTCTTATTGGTTTCATTGAATTTTTTTTTTTTAAGTGGTGGCTTCAAACTAGAGATGGGCGCGTGTCACGAATTTTGACGTGACACGACGAATCACGTCGTGATCGTGATCGAACCAATAGAAAAATCACGAAAAATTCGTGATCGTGCGTGAATGCATTTTTCTCGTGCGTGAGCGTGCGTGACTTCAATTTATTCATGGTTCACAACTTGTGAACCAAACATTTTCGAATCTTTGCCAAATTTTGTAATAATGTTTTCTTAGTTATGTGTATTCTTCTTCCTATAAAACTTATTCGTGAGTAAAATACATCATCGTGATCGTGCGTGATCGTGAAAAATAAATTATTTTTAATCGTGAGCTTGCGTGATTAGAAGAAATCACATCGTGATCGTGCGTGATCGTGATTCAAAAAAATTATTTTTAATCGTAATCGTGCATCATTAAAAGAAATCACATCGTGAGCATGCGTGATCGTGAGTCCAAATCACTCACGCGCCCATCTCTACTTCAAACCCAACGCACAACCGTTGCTTGAAGGCTAAAAGTGTCCGCCGCTCAAAATTAGCCGTCAACTAACGGGTGTTAGTTTGCCGTTTCCAGGAGACCCCACGTGGAGATTTTGAGTCGACTTGAGATAATTTCGACATGGATAATGCTGGCCTCGTCAAGTTGAAGCATTTAGACACGTTGCCATGTGGAGATCGCCCCCTTGTCTCCCAAGATTACACATATTTAGCACAAATTGATTGATCGTATTTAGCATTTACAAATACTAGGCGGGAAATTTAAAAATTAACTAACAACTCAAATAACCCTCGTATATGTATTTTTCCTTTTATACCTACAGACGGGTTAAAAAAAGACTGCTCCGCTAAGGCCCGAAAAATCTCAAAATTTGTAATCCTTCACTGCGGGTTATAAACTAGTCTCTGTACTCAGTCTCATGAACAAGTCTTTGAATCAGTGGTTATAAATTAGTCTCTGAGGCAGTCCTTATGAACTAGTGCATGGACTTATTTTTATGAATATGCTTCTGGACTAGTACTTATGAACTAGTATGGACTAGTATTGATGAAATAAATTGAACTCTGTCAAAGCTGTGTAGCTCAACGTAAATCATACCTCTCTTTCTATATAACCTGAACTCGTTTGTATGAACTAGTCCTTGAGCTAGTGTTTATGAACTTGTCTCTAAACTAGTTCTTATGAAATAATCTCTGAACTAGTCCTCATGAATGTTTCTTTTCGTTTCTTATCAAATCGACCATTTCCCTGGGGCCCACTCTAGTTTACATAAATTTGTTTCAAAATAAATTTTTTATATGTTATATTCTATCATAGAAAGAAATATTACGAAAATTTTCAAAACAATATCAAATACTTGGGCATTTAAGTTTATTTTTTGAGCTTGCCCTTTGCTTGTTACGTCTATAAATAATACTCATTTAATACTACCATGACTGTACTGTCATTTACAGAAAAATCATTTAAACGAGCAACGAAAGTTTAACGCATATTTAAATAAATTTAAATTTTAATGGAGCAGCAACTATAATCAGTAAAAACAAAAGTTATCCATTTGCCTACAGGTCTAAATTTATGTTTTGTAATTTAGTAAAATTTCACTACAATTGCAGTAAATTATAGTTTGAAGCAAAAAACTTGAAAGTTTACGAGAAAAACAAAACAAAACAAACAAAAAAAAAAAATAAAGCAAAAAGCATATCAAGAGGTTTTAAATAAAACTACAACCACAACAGATAATCGCTGTAATAACAGTAACACATAAATGCAAAAATATGTAAGACATTTAAGCACACGCACAGATACTCACTCACTCACTCACACGCACAAACGCATTATAAAATCTGCCCTGGAGACGGTTTTAAAAAACTGACAGCTAGGCGCGTAAACCGAACAGCTGCCTTAACGAGTTACAACATAGAACAGCTACAACAACAAAAACAACAACAACAACAATAAGAATAGTAACAACAAAAAAACCACAACAACCATTTGAGCAACACCAATACCAACACAACAATGGAAATCTTAAATTCATATCATTTTTATGACCAAAAATTATGTCGGTTAAATGTTTATTGTTGTTAATGTGGCAGGCTTACATTGTGTAAGTGTTGCCAGATTATCAAAAACAGCATGTACAAAATAAAATAAAAAAACTCAACAAAAATAAAAAAAAAACCAAGCTGGTAGAACAAAACACTAGCGCCGGATGCGGAAGTTTATATGGTTGTATATGTTAAGCGTTAAGCATTGAGCGTAGAGGCAAATGTTCTACTAAGAAGTCAAGCTAAAATTTTATTGTTGTTGTTCTTGATGTTTGTTTCTGCTTTGGTTGTTTTTGTTGTTGTTGTTAAACTTGCCATTGTTCTCGTATTTACTGTAATAAACTCCTTAAATTGTTGTTGGTTTTTGCTGATGTTGTTGATTTACTAACCGGAACAAATATTGTTTCTCCCCTGATGACGTTGATGTTAGACAAAAGCTAAAAACACTACCACCACGACAGAAGACAATGTTTGATGAAGTCGGGTTTGATGCTTGGCTTATGGTTGATGCTTGCTCATGGCTGATGATGATGATGATGGTGATGATGATGTTGATGTCGATCTCGTTGTTCTTATTGTTGTTGCTTATTACGTAGATTTGCATGATGTGTTTGTTGCTGGGCATGACTTTTATTTTATAACGCAAATAAACAACAATAGCCAAAACAACAACAAAACATTACATGTTGTTTTCTTCTGCTTTTCTTCATTGTTAATGTTGTATCTATACGACTTGCAATGTGAAGTTTCTTATTTTGATTAGTTTAGTTTTTAATACGTATACTTTATATTTTATGTGATGTCCCCAAAAGATGATAAAGTTATTATTATGCATTACTTAGACTTTTTCACACAGAAAAGCAACAGAGGCAGTTTTTATGGCAAAAGGGTTAAGAATATAAAATGTATTCTAACTCTAAGCATGTTTTTGCATCTTATTTTACATCAAATGAAGACTATATTTGGTTATTTCCAGTTTTATGTTTTTTCTTCATAGCCTTAATTATGCATATTTTAATTAAAATTATAACAAAAACAAAAACACACTAAATATTTTCATATTTTACAAATCAGCCAAAGACTTATGATGACTGTTTTTACTGTTAAGTACTTCACACTTTATGCTTTTTACTTTTTTTTATTTTTTTTTTTTACTTTATACTTTATACTTTATACTTTATACTTTATACTTTATACTTTATACTTTATACTTTATACTTTATACTTTATACTTTATACTTTATACTTTATACTTTATACTTTATACTTTATACTTTATACTTTATACTTTATACTTTATACTTTATACTTTATACTTTATACTTTATACTTTATACTTTATACTTTATACTTTATACTTTATACTTTATACTTTATACTTTATACTTTATACTTTATACTTTATACTTTATACTTTATACTTTATACTTTATACTTTATACTTTATACTTTATACTTTATACTTTATACTTTATACTTTATACTTTATACTTTATACTTTATACTTTATACTTTATACTTTATACTTTATACTTTATACTTTATACTTTATACTTTATACTTTATACTTTATACTTTATACTTTATACTTTATACTTTATACTTTATACTTTATACTTTATACTTTATACTTTATACTTTATACTTTATACTTTATACTTTATACTTTATACTTTATACTTTATACTTTATACTTTATACTTTATACTTTATACTTTATACTTTATACTTTATACTTTATACTTTATACTTTATACTTTATACTTTATACTTTATACTTTATACTTTATACTTTATACTTTATACTTTATACTTTATACTTTATACTTTATACTTTATACTTTATACTTTATACTTTATACTTTATACTTTATACTTTATACTTTATACTTTATACTTTATACTTTATACTTTATACTTTATACTTTATACTTTATACTTTATACTTTATACTTTATACTTTATACTTTATACTTTATACTTTATACTTTATACTTTATACTTTATACTTTATACTTTATACTTTATACTTTATACTTTATACTTTATACTTTATACTTTATACTTTATACTTTATACTTTATACTTTATACTTTATACTTTATACTTTATACTTTATACTTTATACTTTATACTTTATACTTTATACTTTATACTTTATACTTTATACTTTATACTTTATACTTTATACTTTATACTTTATACTTTATACTTTATACTTTATACTTTATACTTTATACTTTATACTTTATACTTTATACTTTATACCTTATACTTTATACTTTATACTTTGTGAGGGTGGTTTTCTCAAAGGCTGAGGTAAGCTCAGCCAATCCAGGATCAGACAAGGGATCCACTAACCTTTGTTAAATAAAAGACGCAGTTTTGATATACAATACAGCTTGTTTTATTTAAGTATTAATTCCTTATTATACTTATTTAGGTATTAATTCCTTATTATACTTATTTTAATCTCTGCAGCACAAGATGGTAAAGCAGTCTCAGACAGTTGTGGGTGGGTATTGAGTTAGGCGAGTGTGAAGTCGGTAGTCGTCGGTAATTGGCGTAGTAACCAGATGGTAATCGGTTCGGTAATTGACTGGTAACCAGATGGTAGTCGGTTCGATAATCGACTGGTAATCAGGTGGCAGTCGGCTGGTGAATTGGCGTAGTAACCAGATGGTAATCGGTTCGGTAATTGACTGGTAACCAGATGGTAATCGGTTCGGTAATTGACTGGTAACCAGATGGTAATCGGTTCGGTAATCGACTGGTAATCAGGTGGCAGTCGGCTGGTAAGCAGATGGATGTCAGTTTGATAAACGGTGGATAACTAGATGGTAATCGGTTCGGTAATCAGGTAGTAAGCGGTAATGTAATCTGTTGGTAACTGGACCTAGAAGTAGATTGTTCGTTAGCATAAGAATTCAATGTTTAGTATGTTCACTTGATAGACAGTAGTTATAAACAACGATGACTTTGCCATGCAGAGCAGAGGGCGGCAGAATGTCAGAGTGTCGAGCACAATCCGGCTAGGCTACTCTATATCGATTATATATAAAGCCATGCAGAGCAGAGGGCGGCAGAATGTATAACTAGAGTAATCAGCACAAACTGGCTGGTTACTCTAGTGGAGCGCAACCAAGATTTAGCGTAATCAGCACAATCTGGCTGTATTACGCTATTAGCAACGTAATCAGCGCAATCGGGCTGTATTACATGCAGAGCAGAGGGCGGCAGAATGCCAGAGTACCTAGCACAATCCGGCTAGGCTACTCTATATCGACTATATATAAAGCCATGCAGAGCAGAGGGCGGCAGAATGTATAACTAGAGTAGTCAGCGCAAACAGGCTGGTTACTCTAGTGGAGTGCAACCAAAATTTAGCGTAATCGGCGCAATCGGGCTGTATTACATGCAGAGCAGAGGGCGGCAGAATGCCAGAGTACCTAGCACAATCCGGCTAGGCTACTCTATATCGACTATATATAAAGCCATGCAGAGCAGAGGGCGGCAGAATGTATAACTAGAGTAATCAGCGCAAACTGGCTGGTTACCCTAGTGGAGTGCAACCAAAATTTAGCGTAATCGGCGCAATCGGGCCGTATTACGCTATTAGCAACGTAATCAGCGCAATCGGGCTGTCTTACGTGCAGAGCAGAAGGTGAACAAATCTCACTTACCTAGAAGTAGATTGTTGTTCTATCGAGCCTGTCGCGCACTCTTATATTACTTACAATTGAAACCAATTGTGAATTCTATAGTCTGAGGCTTCTTGAGTGTAATTCTGGCTACCGTGGTCATACTCTGTTGTTGTTGTTGTTATTGTTGTTGGCTGGTGTCCATAATTTAATATTTCGTTCGTTGTTGTTGTCTTAGCTTTGGCTATTGTGTGTGAGGGTGTTGTTGTTATTTGTTGGCTGGTGTCTGCAAGTAAGTATTTTGTCGTTGTTGTAGCTTTTACTATTATGTATGGTTTTGTTGGTGCTGTTATTGTTGGCTGGTGTCTAAAAATAGCTACTTTGCCGTAGTTGTTGTTATCGTTGTCTTGTGCTTGCATGTAAGTCTAACTAAGTAATATGCCTGCAGCTTAGATTATTTAATATTGAATAATTTATATTAAGGACTTACGTGTATATAAAATATATATATTATTTTGTATTAATATTAATATACTTATAAATATGCCTGCAGCTTAGACTATTTAATATTGAATAATTTATATTAAGGGTTTAAGTGTCTATGAAATATATATATTATTTTGTAACGTTACGTTACAGTCCCCCCTTACTTTACAAAAAAAAAACAAAACAAAAAAAAAAAAAAAAAGTTTGTTTGGGGCGAGTTAAGGTCGAGACGACCCGCACTACCACTGTTATGAGTGGTAAATTTACCATACCATACGTGGTTTGGCTCTTGCTTCAAAAATTATATTTTTTTTTTTTTTTTTTTTTTTTTTTTTTATTGTTTTTTTTTTTTTTTTTTTTTTCAAGTTTCAAATTCAAATTTAAAAAAAAACAGTTTTTCCCAAATTTCATAAAAAAAAATAAGTACAGTATATAAAAATAAGATACTTATATAAAAATATAAATATAATAGTTCAAAGTCAATAATTCATGAAAATAAAAATAAAAATAATAATATTTATGGAATAATAGGATAATACAATAATAGTTCGTTTAGCCTTATTCTCGCTGGAGTATCTTCCGCCTCCCTCTACATTTAAGGAGCGCTTGTTCTTCGTCCAAGATGCGCACCTGGATTGTCGGTCGGCCAACGACCTTGATGCACCACCCCTTCATGGTGGGCCCTTTCTTTATTTTAATTCCTTCGAAAGGGTCCTTGTCCGGCGCCAAGAAGATAGGTGGTCGGGGGCGCGATATCGGTTGGGCGTATGCTTGACGTGGTGACTGAGGCTGTGGTTGTGATAATAACGGCGGGGATTGTGGAGGTGGTGGTGGCGGCGGTGGTGGTGCTGCTGATGGCGTATGGCGTGGTGACGGTGGCTGCGGTCGCCTTGCTGATGGCGGATATCGTGGTGGCGGCGTTTGCGGTTTAGCTATGCATTGTGGGTTATACCCGAATTTGCCGTGAGTAACCCTTGGTGGGCCAACAGTGGAAGGTGGAGGTGTGGCCGGGGCTGGTGCTGTTGCCGCGGTTATTGCGTTTAGCGGCGTGTCGTCGGTGCTGGCGTTTGTCGCTAGTTTAGCTAGTGCTGCCTTTACCGCCTTTTCTGCTTTCGGGTTGGCTAGTGGCCTTCTCTGCCCGTTGTTTGCGGCCGATATTATTTTCACCACCCTTGCTCTTGATGGTTATGGTCGAGGTGAAGCTTCGAAGGGCGGATTGTATGGTTTCACCTCCCTTGGTGTCATGGTGCCTCTCAAGAAGGCGGCTACCTTGCCTGGTGGAATGGGCTGCGTACGTTTTCGTTCCATGGTTGTTCGGTTGTCCGGTGTGTCTAGGGCAGTAAGAGGAGTAACAGGAGGAAGGAATGAAAAGGAGAAAAGAGAAGAGAAAGAAAAAAAAAAAATATAATTAATGCGGGAAATGACATGGTAAAAGAAAAATAATCGGTTTTATGAAAAAGAAAAGAGAAAAAGGAAAAAAAAAAAAAAAATGAGATGAAACAATGAAACAGGGTGAAATGATGTAGAGGTAACAAAACAAAGAAAATATGGACTTCCCCGGTTAATGTTGATTTTCCCCTGCCGCTGGTCTGGGTATGAACTCCTTTAGATGTTGTATGTGTGCGCGTAGAGATAGTCTGTTCTGTCCTGTGGTGTCTTCTAATCTTGCGATGTTGGGGGAAATCCATTCCGTGATTATGTAAGGCCCGGAAAATTTTGGCGCCAATTTTTGTGCGAAGTGGTCGATGGCGGATGAGAGTGGATGGTCTCGTTTCAGCACTAAGGATCCGACTGCGGGTTTCCAGGGTCGGCGACGTAGATTGTAATACTTCTTTTGCTGCCTGGAAGCGGTGTTTAGGTTATGGTGGACCTCTTCCCATAGCTCTTCCATTTTTGGTGTCCCGTTGTCTGGTTCGTTGGGGGTGGCTCCATTCTGTCGTTCTTGCTTTGGTGCGATGGGGTTTCTCCCGAAATTCACTTCTGCCGCTGAATATTTCGTTGACTCGTGTGTGGCCGTGTTAATTGCGAAAGCGATTTCTGGCAATTGGTGATCCCAGTGGCGATGGTCCTGACTAGCCCGTTGTGCGATCATTGTCTTGACAACCCGGTTGGTTCTTTCGGTTGGGTTTTCGTGCGGTGAGTAGGGGGCTGTGACTCGGTATTCAATCCCGTGAGCGGTTAGACACTCTTTAACAGCACGACTGGTGAATTGTGTTTTGTTGTCGCAATTACCTTGTATGGTATTGAAAGCGGTCTGGTTAGCGGCGAGAAGGTTTTCCAGTTGTTGATTTTGTTCGGTGTATGAAAACTCTCGGCTGGTCAAAGCATGCAGGGGGAGTGCCGTTGGTGCAGGAGTAATCATTGGGCTCCTGAGGTTGATTCCATCTAGTGTTATGTTTATTTTTCTTTGGGCTAAGAAATCCATCCCTAGAATTATTGGTTCAACGAGTGACGGTAGACATGATGCCAGTATTCGGGTTGTGCGGTTATTCAGTTCTATTTCAATCGGCAGAACCTCGTTGCAGGTGACCTTGTTTTTATCTGCCAGTTGGATGCTGTGCGTATGCTGGCGAGGCTGTATTCCTTGGTGTAGAAGATGTTCTTTCATTGCTTTGTTTATGTATGTCAGCGTAGTTCCGGTGTCAATGAGAGCAGCAATTTTTAGGCCGTGAATGTTTATGTCAACACAGTACCTATTGAGAGTGTTCTCTGTTGCTGCGGTGGCGGTTGCTGTTTGACAGTCGCAGGTCCTCGAAAATACTCCATCTTTACCGCAGTAGGAGCAGAACAACTTTCTTTGTCCACGACATCTTTGTCTTTGATGACCATGCCGCTTGCATCGCCAGCAGTGAGTGCTTCGGTCGTATGGGGGACTATCCTCTCCAAGGTAGTAGTTCGGTTGGCGAGTAACCTTGGCTTCGTTCCTTTTCAACAGCTCGTACTCGTCGGTCATTTCCATGAGCTCGTCCAGTGAAAAAAAATCGCTCCGCCTCACATAAAGCTTGTACTCCACCCGTAGTCCGTCATAGATACGATCAGTGTGATCCAGGTGTTTAAGTTGCGGGTGTTGGCGAATCAGTGTTTGGATCGCGAGTATGTAGTCCCTCGCCTTTTCTCGTTGCCACTGCTTCCGGTGGTAGATGTTTTCTTCGAGCTGCGCGAGATACCGTTTTGGCATGAAAAATCGCTTGACTTCGGTTTTGAAGACTTCCCAAGATAAAATATACGCCTTCTTCACGCGATACCATTGTAGGGCCTTACCCCGTAGTACGGTTGGAAGTGAAGGCAGTAGCATATCTTGAGGCAGGTTGTGACATTCCGCGAGCTCCTCTATACGCTCGAGAAAATCTGGGAGGTTGTCTCCTCCGTCGAAGTGGAGGTCCCAACGTTGAATTATATTCATTGCTTCTGGTCTAGATATGGATGGAATGTTTAGCAAAACTTCTTCTCTTCTCGGTACGGAGATTTTCTCATCCTTAGTGACTTCTTCTTCTAGATCCTTCAATAGATTTTCGGTCGACTTCCGATTACGTTGTTCTGCGTCGGACCTACTCCGCTGTCGTTGGTGGTTGTTGTATTTTTTCCACAGTCGCTGTTGGAGTTAGGTCCCTGCTCGGGCGCCATTGTGAGGGTGGTTTTCTCAAAGGCTGAGGTAAGCTCAGCCAATCCAGGATCAGACAAGGGATCCACTAACCTTTGTTAAATAAAAGACGCAGTTTTGATATACAATACAGCTTGTTTTATTTAAGTATTAATTCCTTATTATACTTATTTAGGTATTAATTCCTTATTATACTTATTTTAATCTCTGCAGCACAAGATGGTAAAGCAGTCTCAGACAATTGTGGGTGGGTATTGAGTTAGGCGAGTGTGAAGTCGGTAGTCGTCGGTAATTGGCGTAGTAACCAGATGGTAATCGGTTCGGTAATTGACTGGTAACCAGATGGTAATCGGTTCGATAATCGACTGGTAATCAGGTGGCAGTCGGCTGGTGAATTGGCGTAGTAACCAGATGGTAATCGGTTCGGTAATTGACTGGTAACCAGATGGTAATCGGTTCGGTAATTGACTGGTAACCAGATGGTAATCGGTTCGGTAATCGACTGGTAATCAGGTGGCAGTCGGCTGGTAAGCAGATGGATGTCAGTTTGATAAACGGTGGATAACTAGATGGTAATCGGTTCGGTAATCAGGTAGTAAGCGGTAATGTAATCTGTTGGTAACTGGACCTAGAAGTAGATTGTTCGTTAGCATAAGAATTCAATGTTTAGTATGTTCACTTGATAGACAGTAGTTATAAACAACGATGACTTTGCCATGCAGAGCAGAGGGCGGCAGAATGTCAGAGTGTCGAGCACAATCCGGCTAGGCTACTCTATATCGATTATATATAAAGCCATGCAGAGCAGAGGGCGGCAGAATGTATAACTAGAGTAATCAGCACAAACTGGCTGGTTACTCTAGTGGAGCGCAACCAAGATTTAGCGTAATCAGCACAATCTGGCTGTATTACGCTATTAGCAACGTAATCAGCGCAATCGGGCTGTATTACATGCAGAGCAGAGGGCGGCAGAATGCCAGAGTACCTAGCACAATCCGGCTAGGCTACTCTATATCGACTATATATAAAGCCATGCAGAGCAGAGGGCGGCAGAATGTATAACTAGAGTAATCAGCGCAAACTGGCTGGTTACCCTAGTGGAGTGCAACCAAAATTTAGCGTAATCGGCGCAATCGGGCCGTATTACGCTATTAGCAACGTAATCAGCGCAATCGGGCTGTCTTACGTGCAGAGCAGAAGGTGAACAAATCTCACTTACCTAGAAGTAGATTGTTGTTCTATCGAGCCTGTTGCGCACTCTTATATTACTTACAATTTAAACCAATTGTGAATTCTATAGTCTGAGGCTTCTTGAGTGTAATTCTGGCTACCGTGGTCATACTCTGTTGTTGTTGTTGTTATTGTTGTTGGCTGGTGTCCATAATTTAATATTTCGTTCGTTGTTGTTGTCTTAGCTTTGGCTATTGTGTGTGAGGGTGTTGTTGTTATTTGTTGGCTGGTGTCTGCAAGTAAGTATTTTGTCGTTGTTGTAGCTTTTACTATTATGTATGGTTTTGTTGGTGCTGTTATTGTTGGCTGGTGTCTAAAAATAGCTACTTTGCCGTAGTTGTTGTTATCGTTGTCTTGTGCTTGCATGTAAGTCTAACTTAGTAATATGCCTGCAGCTTAGATTATTTAATATTGAATAATTTATATTAAGGACTTACGTGTATATAAAATATATATATTATTTTGTATTAATATTAATATACTTATAAATATGCCTGCAGCTTAGACTATTTAATATTGAATAATTTATATTAAGGGTTTAAGTGTCTATGAAATATATATATTATTTTGTAACGTTACGTTACAACTTTATACTTTATACTTTATACTTTATACTTTATACTTTATACTTTATACTTTATACTTTATACTTTATACTTTATACTTTATACTTTATACTTTATACTTTATACTTTATACTTTATACTTTATACTTTATACTTTATACTTTATACTTTATACTTTATACTTTATACTTTATACTTTATACTTTATACTTTATACTTTATACTTTATACTTTATACTTTATACTTTATACTTTATACTTTATACTTTATACTTTATACTTTATACTTTATACTTTATACTTTATACTTTATACTTTATACTTTATACTTTATACTTTATACTTTATACTTTATACTTTATACTTTATACTTTATACTTTATACTTTATACTTTATACTTTATACTTTATACTTTATACTTTATACTTTATACTTTATACTTTATACTTTATACTTTATACTTTATACTTTATACTTTATACTTTATACTTTATACTTTATACTTTATACTTTATACTTTATACTTTATACTTTATACTTTATACTTTATACTTTATACTTTATACTTTATACTTTATACTTTATACTTTATACTTTATACTTTATACTTTATACTTTATACTTTATACTTTATACTTTATACTTTATACTTTATACTTTATACTTTATACTTTATACTTTATACTTTATACTTTATACTTTATACTTTATACTTTATACTTTATACTTTATACTTTATACTTTATACTTTATACTTTATACTTTATACTTTATACTTTATACTTTATACTTTATACTTTATACTTTATACTTTATACTTTATACTTTATACTTTATACTTTATACTTTATACTTTATACTTTATACTTTATACTTTATACTTTATACTTTATACTTTATACTTTATACTTTATACTTTATACTTTATACTTTATACTTTATACTTTATACTTTATACTTTATACTTTATACTTTATACTTTATACTTTATACTTTATACTTTATACTTTATACTTTATACTTTATACTTTATACTTTATACTTTATACTTTATACTTTATACTTTATACTTTATACTTTATACTTTATACTTTATACTTTATACTTTATACTTTATACTTTATACTTTATACTTTATACTTTATACTTTATACTTTATACTTTATACTTTATACTTTATACTTTATACTTTATACTTTATACTTTATACTTTATACTTTATACTTTATACTTTATACTTTATACTTTATACTTTATACTTTATACTTTATACTTTATACTTTATACTTTATACTTTATACTTTATACTTTATACTTTATACTTTATACTTTATACTTTATACTTTATACTTTATACTTTATACTTTATACTTTATACTTTATACTTTATACTTTATACTTTATACTTTATACTTTATACTTTTTACTTTATACTTTATACTTTATACTTTATACTTTATACTTTATACTTTATACTTTATACTTTATACTTTATACTTAATACTTTATACTTTATACTTTATACTTTATACTTTATACTTTATACTTTATACTTTATACTTTATACTTTATACTTTATACTTTATACTTTATACTTTATACTTTATACTTTATACTTTATACTTTATACTTTATACTTTATACTTTATACTTTATACTTTATACTTTATACTTTATACTTTATACTTTATACTTTATACTTTATACTTTATACTTTATACTTTATACTTTATACTTTATACTTTATACTTTATACTTTATACTTTATACTTTATACTTTATACTTTATACTTTATACTTTATACTTTATACTTTATACTTTATACTTAATACTTTTTTACGTATTCCGAGCCGTCTTTTCACCGCATCTAATTAGTTGAAGGAATTTATTGTTATATTTTAAATTGAATTATTAACGTCTGTGTTCAAACAGCCTTTGGCTTTTGCTACTCGCCAACCCTGCAACCCATCTAACTGACGCATCTTATTTATCATTCTCATATTTCTATAACCAACTAGCTCCATTTTTCATTAACTCACTTCATGCGTTCACTTCATCCGCCCATATTTTATTTTATTGTTTTTTGTTTTTTTTTTTTTTTTTTTTTTTTGGCACCCAACATAAAATGTCAACCATTCAAATTAAGTTTGAAACTCATTTCATCATCTTTACTTGTCTCAGTTTTTCTGCTCAATCAACTCTACTCTGCTTTTATACATACATATTTCAGCAAATAAGCTCCCAAAACAGTAAGAAACGCTCTTATATTTTTCCCACGGCATCGTCTGTCAGCATGCAAATTCATCACCGATGCTGGCGTCATTTTTTAAACTGCTTCTTCTTTGTTTTGATGTTGAAGTTTCTGACGGAAAACGTCAACTTGAAATGGTAGCAATAGCTGCAAAAAAGCCAAACCATGCTGAAAGGTTCAAACAGTGGCGCTTTCTACCATCGAAAAGCAAGCAGCAAGAAGCTTTGTTTGCTGCTCTGAACATGCAGCAAGCAAAAAGCAGCAAAAGGCCATGAAAAAAAAGGAAACCTATTTAAATAAATGAGGCATGGTTCTTTTTTGCTTCTTGGTATTTTTTGTTTCCTTGAAGAGCGTCAAGGAAGTTGAAAAAAAAACCAAACGGAAGTTAAGACTTTTTCAGCTTTTGTTGAATTGAAGGTGCTTTATTATGATCCCTTTCATGCCTCTGGGTCTTTAAGAGATCAACGGATTAGTATCTTTGTATTAAATTTTGCAATTTTCAATTTAGTTTTTGTTAGTTTTAGTACTGGCTTAAGGAAATATGCTTTTAAACAAATAAACTGCTTGGCTTTAAGATGATGTGAAGGTCTTGATAACTTTAATAGTTTTCCATTAAATTTGGGAACGTTTTAAAAGTATACCAAAATTGCTTTCAAAATACAGAAGTGTTGTTTTGATTTGTTATTTGTTAAAAATTAAAAATAAATGCATTTATTTTAAAGGTTGTACAACAATTGTCACACTCAACGAGTGATATCAAAATTTTTTTGTCTTTAATGTTAAACGTGCTAAAGCAAACCATTCCAAATGAAAACTGGAATTATGACAATGACAATTATGACAAACGGACAAAGAGGCAAGGAGACGATTTTCACATGACAACCTATCTGACTGCCTCAACTTGGCAAGGCCAGCATTATCCATGTCGAAATCGTCTCAAGTCGACTCAAACTTCTACGTAGTGTCTCCTGGAAGCGGCAAATAAGCACGCGTTTCTCTGACGTCTAAATTGAGCGGCGGGCCTCTTTGGCCTTCAAGCAAGGGCTGTGCGTTGGGATTGAAGACCACCACCAAATGATCACCAAATCTAATGATGACTACCGCAAACGAAAAACTGATAATGATTTACGGACAAGGGTGAGGCCGAGACTATGTTGGTTGGGAGGGTATTATGGCATTTTGGCGGACTGAATACCCTTAAGTCCCGACTTTTTTAATGTAACATAGATAATTTAACCAAAATTACTCATTCGTTCCATCTATTTTGTACAATAGTATATGTGAACATTGTATTTTGTCGTACGCTTTTTTAGTATTAATAAAAACGCAACCTTCTACTCCCAACCTTCTAAGAGAGAAATTAACTTTTTAAGCAAAAACTCACTCTGTGATCAAAATGGAATTTGGTTAGGATAGAGCTTTTAAATTGGTTGAATTTGAGTTTTTTTCAATAGTAAACATTTTTTTAAAAAAAATTTAGTTATATGCATTCATCAATTGTCAAATTTGTAAAAATTCTACACTCCATGTTGGTGGAATTTAACGGTTTTCCAATTTTTCTAATTATTTCTAAAAGTTTGTTAAATTTTCCTTCAAATGTGATAAAAATCACTGTAAAGCTTTAACCAAAAGTATTTTTTAATGAATTTTCCTTATATTGTCGTAAATTATTTAGAGTGTATTTCAAACAAATGCTAAGAAAGAGAAAAAAACTCTCTCAAATTGAATGTTCTATATTGGGCAGCAAATATCTCTGCCATCTTTGAATAGATTTTATTTATTTCTTTTTTTTTGGTATCAGGCTGATCAGTAGTTAACTTACCTTTTTGAAAGAGACCACAAAATTTAATTTTTTCTCAAAATATGAGATAAAATGATTTTTGTTGTAAAAGGAGAAAAACTCAAATAGCGCATTAAAGGTGAATGTAATGAACTGTCTGTTCCATGAAAAAATTAAGGCATGATTTGAAACTATTTTTTAAGATTTATAAAATTTTTTTTTTTTCAAAATTAATAAAATTCTAAAATAATTTATTTGAAGGAAATAGTGTTATATCTCAAATAAATGAAAAGTTATAGCCACGAACTTATTTTAACCATCGCACTAATTCTGCATTTGTGCGAAAAATACAAAGAGCTTTACTAATTCTGTAACTCTTTTATTCTTAAATATCTTCTTAATATATAAAAGACAAGCGTCCTGCTCCGTGCCCTATATCGTAAAACATGTTCAGACTGGACCAGAATCTGTTGTAAAATTATCTATTTGAAATCTTTGTACGTACTATACTTTTTAGAACCTGTTCAGCCTGGACCAGAACCTGTTGTAAAATTATCCATTTGAAATGTTTGTACTTACTAAACCTTTTGCTCTTTATCGTTAAGCATGTTCAGCCTGGACCAGAACCTGCTCTAAAATTATACATTTGAAATCTTTGTACTTACTATACTTTTTAGAACCTGTTCAGTCTGGACCAGAACCTATGCTTAAATTATGTATTGGAAATCTTTGTACTTGAAGACTATCGTCATTTTCCTCAACTACTATACATCAAACATCATGTCTTGCTATTACAGTGCTTCTTAATTAACAGAACCAGAATTTATTCGGTCTGCATTAACTGAACAGCAATTATTACATTCAGTGACGTTGGTGTCAATTGGAATTGCTAGAATTAAATCACAATGTACGGTCTTCTGATCCAAGTTTAAGCGATTGCGTACTCAAGTGATAAAGAAATGGAGATGAAGATATTATAGAAATTCCCGATCATTTTGTTTGTAAATGTTCGTTTATTAACCCTTTCAATAGCTTGCCTAGAATAATCGTGGACAATTTTTTTGAGCTTATATTCCCATCATTTAAGCAATAAAAAGATTAAGAAACATCCTTCTGATTTTTACATGAGCTGATTTGCTTTTGGCAGGCTGTCTAATATAATGGACAAAACCATGATAAAGTTGTATTATAATATTTTAGTTCAACTAAAACAACCGGAGACAAATGCAAATGCGTTATTTATGCATTTGCCAATCACACCAATCACAATAATCACTTCTTTTTTGCAAAATTTATTAACACGCGATATAAAAAAATTGAAGGCTTCTGTTGGGCATAAAATCGAAAATCTAACTAAATTAAACGTTATATATCTCACTAAAATTATATTTGTCATGTTGGCACAACTTCATTTCATAGTACCAATCTATTTTATTTTAGAAAAGACGTTGGAAAATAAAAAAAATTTTTTTTCTGAAGTGTCCAATATAATGGACAAATCCATTGTAAGAGTTAAATAGATTTCTGGCGATACTTTGAGTCCGAATAACATCAACCGTTATTCCAAAATTACTATCCTGTGCCCAAAAAATTCCGATGTGAACGAAGTCACGAGCAAGTTCTAAATATTTTAGTTGGTGACACAGTGAGAGATTTGAGCACGGATTAAATTGAAGACAGTGATGATAACGATAAACAAAATAACCCTGCCGAGTTTTTGAATGAATTTTATCCTTCAGGAATGCCACTGCATAAGTTAAACCTCACAATTGGAAGTATTATAATACTTCTTCGAAATTTCAATACCAAAAGAGATATCTGTAATGGAAGGTGGTTAGTTTTGAAAAACCTAAAAACTTAATTAATCATCGCACAAGTATTGACAGGCGCACTGGCGAACATGAAATAGTTTTCAGACCTACAATTGATTTGGCCCCGACAAACACAGATTTGCCTTTCACTCTCCGGAGGCGACAATTTCCAGTTAAACTGACATTTTCAATGACCATAAATAAATTGCTAGGTTAAATATTGCAAAAAGTAGGGGTTTTTTAAAAGAACTGGTATTTAGTCATGGTCAGTTTTAGCGGGCTGATGATGTAAAACTAAGCATTATAGATGGCAAGGTACAAGGTTAATTGGTTAAAATTCTAAAGCCTGGTTTTCACTATGTCAATTTCAATGGTCAGTTGCTGTCAGTCACATGAAAAATGCCAACACGTTGTCATTTTTTTCTGTTTGACAATGGCGAAAAAATAGGAAAACTGATCTCTTCACATGCTTATAGCAAAAATTGCAAAAAAAATGTTATTTATATGATTTTTTAAACTTTTAAATTTCATGTCAAACAAAAAATGACTTAGTGAAAACCAAGCATAAGAATTTTTTTACTAGAAATGTTGTATATACGGAAGTTTTATAAAAATAATTGAATAAACATGTTTTCAAATAAAAACCTTTGTATACAAATCCAATAAATTTTTTGTCGCATTTAGTACTCTAAATGGTTCCTTCCCGTCGTAGGACGGGCTTTTACACTAGTGGGTAAATAAAACGCCATCTTCCACAATGTATTGTAGACCCCTTAAATTTGTATTAACAAAAGAGAATCCAGTTTTAGTTAAGCAAATGCACAACGATTTTATTGAAAAATTTTAAAATTTGGAATGCTACGTAATTGATACAAATGGTTCAACTGTTGAGGTGTCTGACGATATGCACTGCACAATGATAGATGGTTCAGTTGCAAATGTTTTGAGTGACACAAACTCAGCAATTAAGTGCTTTAAATGTAATGCAAGTCCTGCAGATATGAACAATATAAACATTATTAAGGACCTTTGTATTAATAATTATAAATATAGACTTTCTACACTCCACTGCTGGATATGCTTTTTTGAATGCATATTGCACATTGCTTACCGTCTTCCTTTGAAAGTTTGGAGAGTCAATATTGGAAAATACCTCAGTTTTTTCACAAGACAAAAAAAAAAAATTCAAAATTAATTCAAAACACGGACGCAAAAACGAGATTTGGAACTACTAACGACGGAAACACGGCTCGATGAATTTTTGAAAATAGTGAAATTTCTGCAGAAATTACGGGGATTGATAGAAGTCTGATTGATAATTTTGGCATAATATTAAGAGTTTTATCTTGCGGAATCCCGGTTAATGTGACAACGTTTAAGGACCTGCTAAATATAACTAGAAACTCATATTTAATACAGTATGGCTGGTATTACATGCCAAGTACTGTTCATAAGGTTTTAGTGCATGGGTGCGATGTTCTGGAATACTTCAACTTGCCAATAGGTAATAAAATATTAAAAAAACGTTCTACACATTTTTTTAAACTTTGTTTATTCTAGGGTGTTTGTCCGAAGAAGCCTTAGAAGCCAGTCATAAAAATATAAGGAATGTGCGATTATTCCATACAAGAAAAACGACGAGAGAAAATACAAATAGAGATTTAATGGCTCATTTGTTATTAATGTCAGATCCGGAACTATCGTCACTTAGGTCTACAAAACACATAAAAAAAATGATGAATTCAAAGAAATTGAGAAATACATTTTGAAAGAAAACATCATAAATTACAATTAAAATTAATTATCTTATGTGTTGAACAAATTTAGAAACAAATATATTTATGACCCTTTTTAAAGAGAATATTAAATTATTTGCATTCTGATCACAAATGTAGCTAAAAATTTAGTTTTTGGTAAAAAGGATATATGGGAGATGGTCATGTGCTTGTATCGAATGAAGCGAAATTTCCCAGAGAGCCCAAAAATATAGTTTTATAAGTTGTTATAAGTTTTCAGTGCATTCTGATCACAAATGTAGCTAAAATTTAGTTTTTTGGTAAAAAGGATATATGGGAGATGGTCATGTGCTTGTATCGAATGAAGCGAAATTTCCCAGAGAGCCCAAAAATATAGTTTTATAAGTTGTTATAAGTTTTCAGTGTATTCTGATTACAAATGTAGCTAAAATTTAGTTTTTGGTAAAAATGATATATGGGAGATGGTCATGTTCTTGTATCGAATGAAGCAAAATTTCCCAGAGAGCCCAAAAATATAGTTTTATAAGTTATTATAAGTTTTCAGTGCATTCTGATTACAAATGTAGCTAAAATTTAGTTTTTGGTAAAAATGATATAAGGGAGATGGTCATGTTCTTGTATCAAATGAAGCAAAATTTCCCAGAGAGCCCAAAAATATTGTTTTATAAGTTGTCATAAGTTTTCAGTGCATTCTGATCACTAATGTAGTTACAATTTAGTTTTTGAGAAAAATTATATATGGGAGGTAGTCATGTCCTTGCACCGAATGAAACAAAATTAACCACTAAGCTAAAAGACATATTTTAACAGACAGTTACCAACTTTCGATTTATTCTATATACAATTATAGCTAAAATTAAACTTTTAAATTTAAAGGTGTATGGAAGGTAGTCATGTCCTTGCACCGATTTTTCTGAAAATTTTGGAATCAGCACACCAAATTTCATTTTTCTGCGATAACTTCTCTAATTTTACCGATTCACTATATGGGGACAAAGCACTGTGCGACGGCTGCCTCAACAGTTTTATTGAACGCTATCAAAAATAAATTTTTCTCAAGTCTTGCTGAGTATACTTTGTATTTTGTTTTTTATTTATGAGCGCTCTATTCTTTGTCATATCCCAGCAGTTATTTTGGAGACAATTGGAAAAACCAACTAGTTTATTTCTAGTGAAATTGGAGTTAGTTGCGAACTAGTACAAAAGACGCTCAGCATAGATCAGTTTCAATTTATTTTTATATTCTTTGTTTTTCTTGTCAGCAGGCACAAACAAAATTAAAAAACATACACGTTCAAAACGTGTTGTGGCTCGTTTTTTCATTTAGATTCCACACATATTTTAACTTTTGCAAACATTTTCCATGAAAATTATCAAGAGGTAAATATCAGGTAAAACTACATAAAATAATTTAATAAGTTCTATTGTACGAACCCGTATGTGAAATAAGGCTATTAATAGGGCTTACAACTGACCACTTCTGGACTGTATCAAAACAGACCAGTTTAGAACTATCCATTATGGAACTAACACAGATATAGGGAAAAAGGGATGCTTATGGGGACAATTGTCTTTTCCTATGACATCAACCCATAAAAAGCGTCAGTTTGTTCAATGTAAAAGGGTATTGAAGTGGGACCAGTACTGGCCCCTTTTGGAACTAGTTTAGAACTATTCTAAATCTGGTCCATTTATCTGCAGGGATTTTTTGAAAATTTGAATTTTTTTATTTTTCTCTCTCGTGCAAGTTTTAAAAGTACTTAACTTTTGAACAGACATGATGAGAACTATTTTTCTCGCACCAAAAAAATTCTCCTTTATAGAGAAAAATTTATTGAAAAAGAAAAATTTTTCCTATATTTTAATAAAAAATTCCATAGCGAATTATTTTGTTCAATAAAAACAAATCTTTTCTCAAAACTAAAAAAGTCCTCTGCTCTAAAAACGATATATTTTCATGTATACCTCTTTTTCATGAAAGCTTTTCATCATTATACCCTAAACCTGAAAGGTCAGGGTATATTAACTTTGTGCAAACGTATGTAACGCATAGAACGAAGCGAGTCCGGTATAGAAAAGTATATATATTCTTGATCAGATTTACCACGTGAGTCGAGCTATCTGTTCGTCCGTCCGTCCGTCCGTCTGTGTGTTGTCCGTATACACAGGATAAGAAGAAGGAGTTGAGATAATTGGATGAAACTTGGTACACATGGTCACATAGACTCAAGGATCTGCAGTATTGAATATTTTTGGAATGCGCCCACGGACACGCCTACCTTCCATACAACGCAAAAACTGAGAACTGCATAAATATGCTCATAATAAACCTACAACAATAAAATTTAGTGTGTATGTGTTTTGTATCAATACAAAGATGTCTTCGAAAAATATGTGTCGTCCGCCCACGAACACGCCCACCTCTCATACAACCCAAAAATTGACAACGCAATAAATAAGCCTGTGTTTAACCTAAAGAGCTAAAATTTGGCACATATGTTTTTTATAACAAAAACAAAATGTTTTTGAGAAATGGACATCATCCGCCCACGGACACGCTTACCTCCCATACAACGCGAAAATTGAAAACTGCATAACTCAGTTCATAGTTAACTTACAACAATAAAATTTGATATGTATATGTTTTATACCAACACAAAGATGTTTTCGAAAAATGGACGTCATACGCTCACGGCCACGCCCACCTCCCAAACAACCAAAAAATTGAAAACGCAATAAATAAGCCTGTGTTTTACGTAAAGAGCTAAAATTTGGCACATGTGTTTTTTATGACAAGACAAAGATGGTTGTGAAAAATGGACGTCATCCGCTCACGGATACGCCTATCTCCCAATAGGGAGATAGGCGTATTAAACTCAATAAATAAGGTTATGTTTGTCATAGAGAAATTCAATTTGGTATGTATGTATTTTATACCAAAACTAAAGTGTGTTAAAAAATTGGGAGTATTCCGTCAATAAACTCGCCCAGCTCCCATAGCGAAAGCACAATAAAGGCATTAACTGTGAGCTACAGGAAAAAAACTTGGTAGGTATGGGTAAATTTTTCATCAACATTTAAATGCATATAAAATATAGGCTTCATGCACCCACGGACACGCCCATTTACAATTAAGTTTTTTTTGTGTTTGAAAAGTGGGCTTAAGGTATTTCATAGTCGGCCTAGACCGACTTTAGACTTTCTTTACTTGTGTTTAAGATCACATTTAGAGAAAATTCTATACAATTTTTCTCTAAATATGATGACTTTTTTATCATATTCCGAGAAAAATTTTTCTGGGTGTTGTAAGTTTTGAATATGAAGTTTAGTTACGATTTTTGGAATTGTTACGAGTTTTATTTTTTTATTAACAGTAGTGTTAATAATTTCACTAGCCTTAAAAAAGATTTTATCTGTTTAAAATGAAATAGGATTTGTTACTTGTGCTACTTCTAGAAGTGAGACCTTACATTTTTTTAAACAATAATTCTTTTGCGGTATAACAAAAAATTAAAAAAAATTTGTCTTCTTTTTCGTGTAAAAGTTTCCACAATTCCAGTTCATTTAATTTTTTTTTGTATATAAGAGTTTCACTTTTGTCGTAGACAATATTAAAAAATATTTTTGTGGAATGTTTTTCATTCCACTTGACAAAATTCACTTGAACCAACATAAAAGCTCATTACTTAATGTCACAGCTTTATAATGTAAGTTTTTTCAAAGCAATATAAAAGAAAATATTTTGAAATATTTGTTCCTTAAAGCTTACTTACTCCTTAAAGACGAATTTCTGAGTTTTGTGTTTGTTTTCTGTCAGTATCACTGCCATTAAGATTCCTCATGAAAGTATCATAAAAGCAGAGCAAAAAGTTTGTGAAAATCTTGAAAATCTTTTGCACTGATTTGTCGAGTAATAAATTTCAAGTCATAAAAATCAAAGGATACCGGCAAAACATGTTGCCATATAAAGCATTGAATGTTAGTTAACAAGTCAAGTTTGCTAACTGAATATCGTTGCTCCGTTCCATCCATACAGTTGACCGGCCATGCTTATGTTCATTCATTCATTCATTTATTTTGGGCTGCACTGAAAATGGGCAGCAACACACAACAGCAAGCAACAAAAATTAATTGAATTTTTTTTTTTTTTTTTTCAGTTTTACGAAGAGTGCAACCTTAACGCAAAAGGCAACAAATTATGTTTAATGCATGAAGTTGTTTAGGGGGCGCAAGGTTAGTGTACAGTGTTGTTGTTATACACTGATAGTTGTTATTAAAGCTGAATATGCCATAATCCACTCTAACACAAACACAACAATACCAAGCAACACCAACAACAACACAAACACATATAGACTTGTGTAAAAGTGCTGGTGCGTGCAGTTGAACTGTTCTTTGGTTGGTCGTTGTGTTAAATTTGATGCTGTTGCTATTGTTATTGTTTTTGTTGCCAACTTTAATACGGAAATGATGCCATACTTTTCTGCTCTGTTGTTGCTTTTTTTTTTTTTCGGTTGTTGCTGTTGTTATTGTGGCTTATTTTATGGCTTTTATGCAGACGAGTGGAAAATGATAAAGTTACAGCAACAAATAAATATGTATTTATAATGTTATAAACAAAACCAAAAAAAAAAAAAAAACAGCAGAAGAAGAAGAAAAAACGATATAGCAACAACAAAACTAAGTATGGCAATAACATAAATAGCAGCAACAACTACAAAAACAAGACAACATTAAAAAAATTGTATAAATAAAGTTGTTTCTGCCAAATAATGAAATTAAGTCAAGCAAAAAGAAGGCTAGGCAGCTGTACCGTTAAGGCCAAACACTAGAAGCAGCAACAACAACAACAACAACAAGAGCAACAACAGCAACTAAGAAATTATAGTCTGATCCTGCAATTTGAGGCAACAACAAGCAACAAACATTAAAATGTTACTTAGACTTGGTCCCTTCTGCACACCAATACACACACCCACACACATAGAATGAATGTACATGAAAGCTAAGCGCAGCAGCGGCAAAAATACTCAAAAAAAAAACACAAAATAAAACGGAAGCAAAAATTATTCAATTTCAAATAACGGCTAAAATAATAGCCAATGGCAAACAACAACAGCAAAAACTCGAAATTCGCGGGCTTGGCAAATGGCAAAACGCTGTCTGCTTTCGCCTTCCGTAGAAACAGTAAAAAAAGGATTATCGCAATAAATTTTAAGCCGTGCTTTTGCCGTCTTCTATATCGTCCTTGTCGTCGTCTTTTTCTTTCAATTTGTCTGCCAGCAATTTTTTTCATTTCTTACTATTTACGCTCAAGAGTCAGCATTAATTTAATGGAAAAATATTCAAGATTCGCTGCAAAAAAAAAAATTTGCTTCAAAATTTGTCTATGAAAAAAAAAAAAAAAATTTGCAAATTAAGCAAATTGCAGAAGTGAGGGATTTAATAAGCAGCCAGCAAGTGGCAAGACGCTGCTGAAGTTGCTAGCTGCAAGCTTCATGTCAAATACGCAAATTCAATGAGTGTCCTTCAGCTCAACTGCCCCTTAAAAAATATTTAAGATATTCAGGGTTGCTTTTTTTTGTGGTTTATTTTTTTTAGCTGAAAAGCTTTTTGCTCGTTTATTAAATTGACATCATATTTTTGTCTTATATTTTTTTTCTTACTAAACGTTATAGCAATTAGCAAAATTTTTTCTTTTTTTTTTGTGTTGCTTATTTTGTGAAGAAAAATTGCTGCAATTAAAGGATATCAATCGAAACAATTGTGTAGAAAAACTCTTTAGAAATATAAGTTATTTGCAAACATTAAGGCAAAAACAAAATGTTAAGGCATTAGCAAGCTAATTTGTAGAAATGATGTTTATGACAAAATAATATGCAGTCATTTTTATAAAAAAAAATGACAAAATTTTCAGAGTCAAAATTTCAACTGAATATTTTCTGTTTGTACTACATGAGGAGTACAATTTTTTATGCAAATCAAATTAAAATTAACAGGACTGGTTTTTAAGATAGAGTGGGCAAAGTTCTGAAAGAGTAGTTTTGTTATAAAAATAAATTTTCAGCATTGAAATGCAAACTAAGAAGTGTGCCATGGCTTATTACTGGCAAAGCACGCCTTTAAGTATGCAATATGTTTTTCGTAAAATCTTTAATATCTTATTACATAAAAGTCAAGTGTTACGCTCTGTACCATGCATCGCTCAAACTGTTATTAAGCTATTGCAGTATGTTTCAAACTTTTTGACACATACATCTAATAAAATTTTCAGCCTGAAAGTATGTATACAAAATTTATTTGGCAGTTATCAGTGACAACTTTGTGGTTTTTATAATAAAACAATTTTATTAATGTTTCCAGTTTGTGCACAAATATTTAATAATTGCATTCAAGTTTTTATTATTTGTTCATAAACACGCATATGAGAGCCTCCTTGCAAACATCATATTTTGAAGATACTGAAGTAAAATGTTTTTTTTTGGATTTTGGAATCTTTCTATTAATTAATTCAAGTTATCAATAACTTCAATCAAATTTCGCTAAAAATAAACAGTGCAACATTTTTAAGGTCATTGAATCCAAATAACTTTAGAATTGATATTCTTTGAATTTCTTTTCAAAATTCAAAATTTATTAAAAATTCTTTGATTTGAGGGCTTTGAGGGCAGAAACCGTATCAAGAATTACTCGAATGTAATTGGCGGCTTCTAAAGAGTTATTCAGTTTATTCCTGCTTGCAATTTAGTTTCAAACAGTTTGGCAAAATTCCGAACGGTTGGAAAAAATATGAATAAAAATTGGTCAAGTCGACATATAAATTATTGTTAGTAGTTTAAATATTCGAAACTAATAATAATTGTGAACAGAAGAGTCGTATCTGAAGCCAAGTCTGATTGATTGCCTTATCAACATTTTCAAACGCTTGCATGATGCGAAAATTGCCGGCTATATATTTTGAAAGTCATCCGTCTTTTACCGAATGCAAGCAGTTGAGGCCATCAAAGCGATTTGCCAGGAAGATTGACTTCTCTTCCAATCGTCTTTCAAATGCTTGCAGAGAAGCGATTAAATGACAAGATTTTCAAACGAATGTCTTTAAGAGGTCTTTAATATTTTGTTGCGAAGCATCGTTATTTAACGCTATAAGTTTGAAACTGAAACTTCTTGGGCGGCGAGTAAAATTTCAAGGTCTCTTTTTCGTGACGCTTTGGTAACGTTTTAAATATATATGAAAATTTTGAAGGTTGCTTTATTCGTTGAGTTTAAAAATGTAAAAAGCAAATTTTTATATGAAAATTTCCACATAAAAATTATTGCCACAAGCAGGAATCGAACCCGGATAGTCGCAATTGAGCATCGAATAAAAGTAGGAAGCGCTATACCATTGTGTTTCATAGGCAAATAACATAAACAGAAAAACAAAATGCAATTAATATTGAACGCGTTTTGCACGTGTTTGTGGTGACCGTGGCATGCAGGTTAAGTGTGTGGCTTAGCATGCTCGGAGCCCGGGTTCGATCCCCAGCCGCGGCGAAAAGTTTTTTCAAGAAAAAATTTTTCTGATCGGTCACTACCTCTCTGCAGACAATGGCAAACCTCAGAGAGTAAATAATGCCGTGTAAAGCTTCTTGAGAACATGAACTTTAGCCGTTCGGAGTCGGCATAAAACATGTAGATCCAGTTCTGGGTCAATTGTGTGCAAACATTTAATAACACACACAACACAATTGATCATAAGAAGCTCGGTCAAAGTCCTTTCAAGGGCTGAAATGGCCAATTTGTTGTTGTTGTTTTGCACCGTATCTAGTGTATTACAAACACAAGCCATATCTTTCAAGCATTTCATTTTCATCCTAAGAGTATGCACGGGCATTTTTTCTTTAAGCTTTGAACGAAAATATTTAGACATATAATTCTACACATAATACTACATGCGAAATTTTTGTGTGGAAAAAACCACAGGGTGACAGATACATATTTTAATTGCTGCACTATAACAACTGTGTGAAGTTGTAAGTTTCCGCTAACTATCTTTCTTTACGAAAAATTTTGGTTTGTGCATAAATAATAACAACAAAATCCGAATTTCTCTCGATATCTCGAAAATATCGAAGCACGGACATACATTTCATATTTAAGATATCACAAACTATTAATATTAGTATTTAAAATTGAAGCACCAACCAATAACGTTGTACATAAATATTGAATGAACAGAATATTATTCCATTTTGTATTACATTTCTTTTCAGATAGTTTCTCTCTCTATTTCACACTAAACTCTCTCTTATTCCTTAGTTTTTAAGAAGTTTCACTTCTGCCAAATGTACTTTTGTACACGCGAGTTTTTTTATAGTTTAAACAAGTGGGCTCGACAGCCCGTGTTCTATACCAAATCACTGAATTTTTTAATGAAAGCGATCTTTCTTCCAACGATCGCCGAAAGCAGCGAACGAAGATTTTGAAAATTTTTCTTGTATTGGCACTTATTGCTTGGGCGATCGAGAAGCTATCTTTCTTCCAATGATCGCCGAAATGAGCGAAGGAAGTATTTGAAAATATTTCTTGAATTGTGCATTCATCGCTTAAGCATGAACATATGTTAGAATGGGAGCGTTAGCCTTACAGAATCTGCGTGACACACTGAGATTTGAGAGAAATAAGAATCCAGATTCAGGAGTCATGGAAACATTACTAATAACATAAATCTAACATATTTTAAAATCATAGCTGTTAAATTTCGATAACGATTAGTAATCAATTGGATTATTTTTCAAAAAAAATTGTAATCATTATATAATCTTTAAGTAACAAGTTTCTGATTAGTAATTGATTACGATTACAAATAATGAAATTATAATCACGATTACTTTAAATTACGAATATAATCAAAAATAATCAAAAGTAATCAACAAAAATAAACAGATTGCTTTAAAAGATTAATTTTGGTTCTTTTTGATTATATTAAGAATTTGAGCCTGATAATAAAAAACTCTTAAAATAATCCAATAGAATCAAAAGTAATCTTCAAATATAATCCACCTTTTTTTTGTGGATTACTTTTTGATTATTTCCATAATTTCAAGTAATCGTGATTATAATTTGATTATTTGTAATCGTAATAATTTGATTACTGAGCCAAACAGAAAAGAATCGTACTTAATCAATTATTTCAAATTTTTAAGAAAAATAATTCAATTCCGAATGAATACGATTACTAATCATTATTTAACAGCTATGCTTAAAATATAAAATATGTATGTTGTTGTTTATTTATAATACAATTGATTTGTTGTCAAAATTTTAAGTTGGCGTTTATTTTTGTGCGCCAGTGTATGAGAACATAATTTCAAACTGAAGGAATACAAAAGTTATATATTTGAAACAAATTTTTAATCTGATAATTGGTTGACAACTTTTGTTTGTTGGGGTCTTACCAACAAATTCTAGGCTTATATTTATGAAATATTAATAGTGCACGAATGCAAAGTTTACATAAAAATCGAATGAAAATATTAATTTTTTACTCTCAAGACTTTAAGCTTGCACAATCTCTGCAAAAAGCTTGCTAAAAACCGAGATAACCAACAAAGCAATTTTAGAGTGGAATACAATACATTTGTTTGGGAAAGTGTTTGAAAGCTATTTCCAGCACGTATTACACCGTACCAAAAATATCAATAAACAAAAATATCAACCAAATATAAGTTTGTTACATATGAAAATGAAAAATTCTGAATTTTTTACAGAATGAAAACTACTAGAGGTGAGTGAAAGGAATTTTAATAGGGGGAAATAATTTGGTTTCACGTCATCACTTAGCAGGAAGCTTTCGTGCCAGCATTTAGTGAGTAACGAGTACTTGGCTTATATAAAAGTAACGAGTATTTCACTACTTTAAGGTTTATTTTTTAAGTCAAGACACAAAATCATGACAAAGTACAAAGTTCAGGCACGAACCATTTGTTTCGTTTGAGAAGTGACAAAAAATGTCACCTTCGTTCTGTAAAACAAGACTTACGTGCTAATGTTTAAACCACAAATAATCTAAGTATTATTGAAACTAATGCTAATAATGATGCAAACAACAAAAATAATGTTCAAAATTAAGTTGATTGAAACTTTAATACAAATAATATTTACAAATAACATATTTAATATTTTATTAAAAAACAAAAAACAAAAACAAATTGGCCATTTCAGCCCTTGAAAGGACTTTGACCGAGCTTCTTATGATCAATTGTGTTGTGTGTGTTATTAAATGTTTGTACACACAATAGACCGATAACTGGACCTACATGTTTTATGCCGACTCCGAACGGCTTATGTTCTCAAGAAGCTTTACATGGCATTATTTACTCTCTGAGGTTTGCCATTGTCTGCAGAGAGGTGGTGACCGATCAGAAAAATTTTTATTGAAAAAACTTTTCGCCGCGGCTGGGGATCGAACCCGGGCTCCGAGCATGCTAAGCCCCACACTTAACCTGCATGCCACGGTCACCACAATTATTTATTGTGTAGTTAATAAATAATTTATTATGTATTTAAACAATATTTTATTATGTAGTTAAAAATTAATTAGATGTGACCGCCAATATTTTTCGGGAATATTTTTAGAAAAACTCAGGATTGTGGGACCTGTAGGAGCATAAAGAATGTGGTCAAAACTCTAGATCATGCCGGAGTGCCGAAAACATAACTTATCATGTCAGAGTTCCGAAATCATAATATTTTAAAAATTTTGACAATGCGATCTCTTATTAACCTACTACAGCTTAAGTTCAAAACTAGAAAAAAAAAACAAAAATACACTTTTTAAATGGAATGGATCGTTTATTCCGAAAATAATTATAAATTGTGAGCAGCAAAAATTTTTAAGCAAAATTTGTTGTGATATTTTTTTTCAATGTTTGCAGATATTTTGAAACTTATTGATTGGAATGGTAAATTTTTTGAAGAGAGGAAACAATAATAAAAAGATCAGCCAGAAAAACTTTAATGTTGTTCCTTAGTATCTGGTTTTCATGAGTTTCATGTATGAAAAAACTCCCGCCTTGCTCTTTCAGTGGGTCTTTGACTTCCAAATTCGTTCTGATGAAAGTGCAAAAAATGAAATTTCAGAGAAATACGTAGGTGAATTTAATTGTATGTATAATATACATTGTATATGCCCAAAATATCGCATGTTAGAACTGCAAAATTTTCTAGGAAATTTTTCCCAATTCATAGTCACGTTTCGCTTTCGAGTGTCTGGACCAGAGACCTGTAGCGAGTCGCATTTTCGCTATTCAGAGTACATTCATCAAAATAAAGTATTCATATTCATTCAACCCTCAACGCACGCTACTCTTCAATCCACTCACACCAAAGAGAGCTTGTGGGCAATCAATACTCATGACTCTAAGTGAAAGATAGTTAAGTTGGCTTCGGCTCGGAGTATTATTTATACTTTTCCTCAACTAACGCAATGACTTGTTGATACTGATAAAATATTCAAAAATTCTTGAGATAGTTAAATCACTTGAGTATAGCTTACCTTCAGTGTACTGGCAGGATACACTGAATAAGGTAGCCGAAACACGGAGAGCGCGACTGCCGCAGATGTCAAAGCGGACTGCTTCAGCTTTTGTTGTTGTTGTTTTTTTTTTCGACAGCCAATTGATTTTGACACTTTTGGATAAGCGAAAGAGAGCACAGTCAGTTTTGAAGCAACCTTGTTATTCAACCATGAGTACTGGTTGCGCGGCATAATTTTACGGAAGCGCATGAGCGTTTGGCATGTTCACTCATGTTGTTATTGTTTAGTGTGTACTGTTTGTGTGTATATGTCAGAACTGCATGGCAGGCAGGTGTTGCCATTTGATTACTCTTTACGAATAAGATAAAAACTTAACTTAATTTTATCATTTTCAAAATAAATTTACTGCCGCTTCAATAAACTTACTCTAAGTAAATCTGGTAACCAGTGCTGCCAGTAATAAAACATGATTCAAACTGAAAATACTAAAAATAAAGATGCTTGCATCAAGTTGCATAACAATATAATTTTGTAGAAACTAAGATATGTGCATTGTTTCATTAATCTATTTAAATAATGTTAAAATTCATCAAAATACAACTTTACCATTTGTGCTAAAAAAGTCAACATTTTTCAACGCCCATCTGGCAATCTTACTAACACAATAGTTTGCCAGCTGAAACAGAGAGAGATATTTAAAGTTACATTCGGTTATCACTTACACTCTCTTCACATGAATCTAACTCAGTGGCAGTGTTGCCAGGTCCCTTTAACAAAAATCCCCTCGATTTAGGAGAAAAAAAATCTTTTTTTCCCCGCAGCGAACAATGAAAATTCCCTCAAAAATTCCCACAAAGACTTTTTTAGAAAAAAACAAAGAAAAACATCAAGAAAACAATTTTTGTAAAGGTTTTGTGGTTGTTTAATATTAACTCTTATTTTGAGATCATTTTGTCAAAAAACAAATAAATATATATAAAAAAACATAAATAAATTATGATTGCAATTTTCATTGCAAAATATTTCACAGGTTAATTCAATTAACAAATTATGAATTTTTGGTTTTAAAAATTAAATAAAAATATTATGTTAATAGTTCTTATTTTTCATGTAATGAGTACATATTAATGTTATTAAAGTGCTTAAAATGCTCCGGTATCACAATAAAATCAGTAAATTTTATGTTTTTATTTTGCAAAGCTGTTCTAATTCTACAAATACTACAAAGCATATCACTACCCATTCGATTTCTCTTTTTAGTTTAAACGTCAGTCACTATAGAAAAAATTTTTTCGGACTCAGCGTTCGATTGCGGCAAAGTTAAAATAATTTTGACTAATTGCTTTAAATTGCTAAATAAATAGTCATCTTTCAAATCGCATATTTTTGACCACATTTCATCAATTGGTAAATTTTGATAATATTCTTTTTGATCTTTAGTTGATATTGTACAAACATTTCTAAAGTACAGTTCAACTTCCTGTGCTGGCAAGTTGAGTTTTTTGCAAATTAAATAAATTGAAAATTGATTATTTTTTTTTTACATAGAAAGCAACATTTGGGTCTAAAAATTCAGCTTGTTGGATTGTTTTATCGTAAAAAGGTAAACGTTGAATCATTTCGCGCACAGCAACTTTATAAAAATTAAGACAATATGTTCTTACAACAATTTTTTATCGTAGCTTAATTCTGAAAGAACTTTGTCACATTCCCAACCAACAAAAATATTATTAATATTTAATAAATATTCATTTGAATATTCCATTATTTGGAGTTGTGATGCTCATGGTAACAAAAAAAATCCATATTAAAAAAATTTCGAGCAATTTTCAGCACAACTGTCTTACTTTCGTGAACTAGACAATGAATTAAGATTTTTCTGCTTTGAAATAATGCATTGAATTCATTAAACGAGTGTAGAACGTATTTAAGAAAATAAAAAATGGCTTTGGTTGCAGGGTTCTGTAACTCTACATATATTATATCAGCTTTCTTTCGTTTATCTTCAAACGCAGCCAATCGAAAAAAACTCAATAATGCATCCCAATTTTCCAAAATACGTTCTACGCACGCGTGTTGTGATAGCCACTGACTGAGTAGATGCTGGTTTCAAAATCTTTTTTATCTTTAACCCAAAAAATTCTTGAAATTCTTCAAATTCTGCGGAGCTCTTAGAGCTTTCAGAAAGATATGTTGAATCTCCACGCATCAGCTACTCGCATTCTTTTGGCAACTGTTTGCATGCGTGAGAAGCAGTCAAAGCTGAAGAATGAAATACATTTCGTCAAAAATATATTCGGACAGACTTGCTTTAACTTACTGTAGAATGAATTTTTTTTTCTCCTACCATGACCGCTGCATTGTCACAAACTAGGCCTGTTATATTTTCCAAAGGAATTTTCTTAAGCGCCATCAATTTAGTGAACTCTCCGAATAAGACATCTGCGCTTGCATCACGTGCGTCTATTGTTAGGATTTCCAATAAATTTGAGACTACACATCCTTTATCTGGGTGGACGTATCTCGCCAAGCAACACAAGTTTTTCTTATTACTGACGTCGGTATTATTCATCAATTCATATTGAAAACTTTGTATTTTTCAATGTCGCCACGATCTTGCTTTCCTCAACAGGCGCAATGACATTTTTAATTAGCAGGGAGCACTTCGTTCGCCACATGGTCAAATTTGCCAAAATTTTTGAATCCGGAAAATATTTTTCAGCAGTGGGACCAGATTATCCACAATTTGTACAGCATGTTGTTCTAAGCAAAATAAGCCGCCAGCTTGATTTCGGCTGATTTTGTTTCGTTCATGAAGTTTCCGGCCTTGGCAAAATCTTTGCTGATAGCAGGCGTTTTCTGAACTGCATTTATATTTTTCTTGTGCTTCTGTCCGGCGCTGTGTTTGAGGAGCTCCGTTTTTCCACATATCATGGTGGTTCCACAAGCCTTACAAAACGCCTGCATGTCGTTATCTGCTGGTGCCAGCCATCCACAGAACTCCTTTTCCTGAAGCCAGCTTTCTTGGAATCGTTTTTTTTCGCTGATGTTTCCATTTTAACTTATAAAAATACAATAATCTTACTATGTATCAATTACTAAGTACAATAATTACTAAATACCTGCTTATTGTGGATTTTATTTGTGTGTTTTTTACTGCTTGCACTGTTTCCTTTCACTTTTTGACAATTTTACTAATTTACGCTCGTTAAATTAAATAATGACGTAATAGTACTTAAAAATTAATACGTTTTTGGTAGTGATGAAACTTTGCGAATTATAAGAAGAAATTATCGGATATCAAAAATTCCCACTTTTTTCTTGTACAGAGTAAAAAAATCCCTTTTCCCCTTTTGCCAAATATTACGATTAAAATTCCCTCGAAAAGGGAAATTCCCCTCGACCTGGCATCACTGCTCAGTGGTCGACGCACAGTGCTTTGTTCCATAGGCAAAATTAATATAAAATAAAGTGTTTAGAATATTTAAGTAATATACATTTTTGTAAAGCTAACAAAGTACCTTAAATAAATTCGTATAATAGAATTTATCATCTCGTCTTTTAGTTAACAGTAGAGGGCGCTAAAGTCAGAAAACGTTTGAGGTAAAACTGTTGAACGAAAAAACTGTTTTTACTGTGTTACAAATTTTTTTTTAAAATTTCATTTTTTATTGTATTGCTTTGAAACTTAACAGTTTTGTTTATAACTGTAGGTACAAAAAACCAAAAATAATTGTTTGTAAATATTTTATATAGAAAAGTTGTTTGTGCCATCGAAAACTTTTGCGATTTTTTGTTTGGAATTCGCAAAATGCAAAACTTTGATAGAGTGAAAATTTTTTTTTTAGAAGAATAGGTAATTCTTTATTTTTGATTTTAGTACACTTGAAAGGTCTTTTTCTAATTTTTTTTTTTTTTTTTTATTAAAAATGAATCAAAGTTTTATGTAGTGTATCATTTTTATTAAATAGTGACAAAAACTTACCAAAAATTGAAAGAATATATTTTTTTTTTTTTAGCGGAAACCCTAAAGTTTTGCAAACTTTGAAAAAATTAAAAAATTATATAAATAAAAAGTGGGAGATTTTTTATTATTCATTTATATACTTTGTTAACAAATCTTACCACTAGTAAAAAAAAACTTAAAGATTTTTAACCGGAAATTTGAAATTTTTTTATTTTTTGAAAACATCTATATTTTTGAGTTTTACAAAGACCAAAAATATGATAATATAATTTTTTCCAAGGAAAGGGCTCAAGCGACGTTCAATGTTCAATTCAATTTTTGCAAGCTGTGCAATTTTATTAACTGTAGGTCTGTTTGAGAACTTTTCGAGTTAAAAATACAAAGTAACTTTTACTGGGAGAGTAAGAATGATGTTACTCTCTCATTTAAAAATATCACAAAAAGTAAACGAACGACATCCAGTAAAAAGTATCAAGGAATCAACATTTGGTTGTAAACAGCTGATTCTTGTTGTCCTTTTTGCTTTTCGTTTCATTGGTTTACCTATGTTTCAACTCATTTACTCCGTGAAAACTTGTTATTTACATTTTGCTATTTTCCGTTATTTTTTATATTTGAGCAAGAGATGAGAGCATGTTTATTTCAGTTTAACGTGATTATTTTCTAATAGTTTGCGATTGTTTTGAAGTTTTTACCATTTTTGTATCAATAATATTTTAATTAATTGTGGAATTACCACTAAAACATTTAATGAATACCTCTAGTCAATATTGAAATAACCTCGTGCTGCAGTAGTCATCATAATCTAATAGTGAGCCCTCGTGAGTTAAATAATCTCACTGGTTCATCTCTATATATGTATGCATATGCATAATAAAACTATTCTGTCAAATTTATTTACTAGTTGTTAAGCAATATTTTTCGATAATGACAAATTGTATTATTAATTCCGATATAATTGATTTTTGGTTATCAGTGTCTTCAAAAAATAAAAGCCCAGAAGTATATAAATTTATAAAAGACAAAATTGGGGATTCAAGTCTTGAAAAAGAAGTGTTGTTAAGAAAAATTAAATTGTTTGACAATAAAATAAAAAAATATTGGAGCGAGAGTAGATCCAATAGACAATTCTTCGATAAAAAGTGGTTGAATTGGAAATTTTTCGACGCAGACAATTTAAGTTGTATATTGATATTCTTTTTAATCTAAGTAAAAAAGTTAAACTTTAAAACTAAAATATTTAGTTGAGCAAATTTAGAAACAAATATATTTATGACCCTTTTTAAAGAGAATATTAAATTATTTGCATTCTGATCACAAATGTAGCTAAAATTTAGTTTTTGGTAAAAAGGATATATGGGAGATGGTCATGTCCTTGTATCGAATGAAGCAAAATTTCCCAGAGAGCCCAAAAATATAGTTTTATAAGTTGTTATAAGTTTTCAGTGCATTCTGATCACTAATGTAGTTACAATTTAGTTTTTGAGAAAAATTATATATGGGAGGTAGTCATGTCCTTGCAGCGAATGAAACAAAATTAACCACTTAGCTAAAAGACATATTTTAACAGATAGTTACCAACTTTCAATTTATTCAATATACAATTATAGCTAAAATTCAACTTTTAAATTTAAAGGTGTATGGGAGGTAGTCATGTCCTTGCACCGATTTTTCCGAAACTTCGAATTTTTCTTAATTAACATATTTTGAACCAGCACACCAAATTTCATTTTTCTGCGATAACTTCTCTAATTTTGCCGATTCACTATATGGGGACAAAGCACTGTGCGGCGCCTCCATGAGGCACATGCTTTGAGAGATTCACAAGTATTCTTATGCTCTTTCGCTCATTAAACAAACAACCAATGGCGAAACGACATCGTTTCGTATGATACTCTCTTATTTTGTCCGTACACAAGCAGGGCTGCCGTTTTGGTAAAATTTTACCAAATTTGGTAAAAATTTTTTGATTTGGTAAAATGGTAAATTGTTTTTTGGTTTGGTAAATTTAAAATAAATGGAAATTTAAAATTATTTACAAATCAAAAAATGATTGTATAAAAATTATATCAATTATGCTCATTGTAGAGCAACACCCTTATGATTGAAAATAATCTTTCAAATAAAGACGAACGCATCGAGTGAAAATTACACGAATGAACGTAAAGCAAAATGTTAAAAATTTGAATTTGTCAGTTGTTTAGATCGTCGATTTATTGAGAAATTGATGGATAAGTAAGTTTTTATTTTAAATTAATTGATTTTCTTAAAATTTAGATACTAAGCGATTACGTTATTTCTGTTTAGATTTTTTATTATAAAGAAGGTGACCAATGTATGTAGAAAGCGATGAAACATCTTCAAGCGTATAATAAATGATAATTTAATTAAAAACTATGTATAAATAAATTGTTTCTTTAACTTAGAAATAAAATTGTTACTTTATTAATCGACCTTCGACTTTTAAAAATATCAACTTTTATTATAAACTGATTTTATGTTATATTTCAACCAATATTTCGACTTCCATCGGAAGTCATCTTCAGGGTTAATTTAAAACAATTTTTTTCATTTTACATTTAGAATATTTTTTATACATTTTTAGAATATAAACAATGTTTTAAATAAACCTCACTGAATGTTATCAAGCATGCCGAAAATGCATCGGAGTTAAAATAATTCTATCACGTTAGGTTCTTCCTAATCTTTTTATTACATATTATGATTCTGAGACTATTTCTGAGGTTAAGAAAAAAAAAAAAAAAAACTTGAAGAGATAAGATCATTTTGACTCCCGATTTAATTTAGGTAGTACCCGCAAACAAAATTTCGACCTTTTTTTCTGAAGCTCTCTAATCAATAGCTTCAAAAAATTTAAAAGTTGTCCTTTTTTAGTTTCTGAGTTATATGGGAGGTAACACGTTCTGTCTTCTGATAACTACAAATTTCTAGACAATGTAAGATAACTGCATTCAAAAGATTAACTTACAAGAAAAGATCCCCTGGTATCACTCCCCGATTTGAAATTGTGCTTTGGTTATGTGATAGAGGACAAAATTCTAAGGTTGACGTATTTTTTTATATCTGCTGAGTTCAAGTTTAAGGCTTTCGAAAAGGAATCAAATCGGAGAGTAACACCTCGGAACATTTCCTTCTTAGATGATAGACATGACAAATCCAAACTCTTTAACACTGTAAGCACTTAAGAATAATTTTTTTTTTGTGTTTGGTAAATTCTTTTTCATTTTGGTAAATTTGTGGATGAAATTTGGTAGAATAAAATGTTTGAGAGTGGCAGCCCTGTACACAAGTAGAGTTCTTCGAGCAAGTAATGCAACAAGCAAGACATATTTTATGATACAAAAGCGTTTTGATGGCATGCAATGCTTATTGTGCTCATGGTGAAATAATTGAAAGGTGTTCTCATCCCATGACATTTTTCAATATTTTTTTTGACATGCTGCCTTATTTTGACAATTATAAGGGTTTCAGATACATGTTTTTTAAGGGTGTTGTTTTGAGTCCGTTAAGTACTCAAAAAAAGTACTTTTTTTATTTTTGGTATGTAAAACACACAAGTCGTGTTTTTATATGAAAAAACTTGATTCTAGCAAAAGTTATCACAAAAAAACAGTAACCTAACATAGAATTTTTATAAATATGAAAACTTTTAGCAAGATTTCTCGAAACATGATTATGACTTGGATTATTATTTTAGATTATTATTATTCTGTCTAATCGTGAAACATTTTTCCCGGGAGTTGTAAATGGGAGTATCCTGTTTTAAGATAACAGATAACATATCTCATTTTTTATTTTACACTCATGAATATAGGCGGTTGATGAACAAAATTGCATTAAAAATTTCCGAAAAGTATTTTAACTTTATATTTAAAACGGGAACTCCCATTTACAACTCCCGCGAGAAAATGTTTCATGATTGGGCTGATTATATTAGATTGTAATTGCATTTGACTACATATATAATGAATATTCATGTATATTAGTATCGCCTGGGTCCATGGTATAATAATTTACAAGGTAGCATTGACAAGTGTTGATTTTCTCATCTACAAGTAATTGAGTTCCTTTCAAAAACAGCTGTTCGTTGTTATATGCGTTGGCCACATTCGGCTGTGTCAACCGTTGTGATAGCGACACATCGGGGAGCGAAGCTATCGCTACGGAAGTGTCAGAAAAGTTGACAAGTGGAAACTTTACCGAAAATGGAAACTTACCCACAAATAAAAAATTTTCTATTTTAAATTTATTTTTATGCGCAACTTCTTGAGAAGACGTCAAATATTGGGATAACCTTTTAATTTATTGAATCATGATTGTTTCCTACTGAAACGTTAATACTACCTTGGAAATTATTATACCATTTTAATTATTAAAAATAGTCGGTGCTCTCCTTCTCCGCACTCCGAAAAAAACAATAATCAAAATCAGTTGAGAAACACAGGAGAAAATGGTTCTTAACTGTTTTCCCCACGCCTATTTATATAAAGATTAGACAATTAATTTTGAGTTTTACAAGAAGATGCTCTAGAGTACTTGTATGTTATGTAATAAGTAAACTCAATTTAGAAGATTGTCAAGAAAGCTCTGATTTGTGGGCTTATGTTGTCAAGTGTCAAGCGGTTCTCTTCTAAAACCGAATGCAATCTTCATAGAAAAGATCAAACTTCTAGAAAATATCTAAAAGTTGATAGTATATAAAAGCTAAAATTTACTTATTTCAAAAATAAGTATCTTAAATCTCATTGTTACATGTATAATAGTAACATATTCAAGTAGCATCACAAAAAAGTACTAGTATCAGGAAAGTACAAAAATATGCAACCCTACTCCGATTTCAAAAGAAATTGTCAAAATAAGGCAGCCTATTTTTTTCTGATATTGGGGATGAGAACACCTTATATTCATTTCACCATGATTGTGCTAATGTCGATAAAGATTAAAACGAAACAAAGTTTGAAAAGGTATTACCAATGTTTTTATAAAGAATTAGAGAAAATTGTAGGATTAAAAAGGGAAAAAAGCTTTTTGAAGAGAAAAAAACAATTGTTTTTGACAGATTGTAGTAACGAGTGGATGAATCTTTATTTAACTTAAAGAACTTTACCAAAACTCATTACAAAGCAGCTACTGATCTAATACATAATTTTTTTCACACGAAAATGTGAATTTTTCTTCTTTAATTTTGATATATTTTGTGACATTATTACACAAGTAAAAGTATGCAAAATATTAATACGTACAAAATACATTCCTGTTTTTATGTATCTATCACATTATTTAATATTTTTATTTATATTATGTGTAATACTTATTATGAAATCCTATTTTTAATGTTCTGTTAGTTTTTCCCCGCAATCAATTTGAACTATACAATTTCTTTCAGTGCAAATTTTCTTCTCTCACTGATCTAACTCAGTTGAGTAGGGGTAAACAAATGAGTATGAGTGTGACCCATGTCTAATTTATATAAAAAGAGTTGAATGCGTATGAATATGGTGGGTATTTTGATCAGTATTAGTGGCGAGTATACACGAAATTGTGGTGACCGTGGCATGCAGGTTAAGTGTGTGGCCTGGCATGCTCGGAGCCCGGGTTCGATCCCCAGCCGCGGCGAAAAGTTTTTTTCAATAAAAAATTTTTCTGATCGGTCACCACCTCTCTGCAGACAATGGCAAACCTCAGAGAGTAAACAATGCCATGTAAAGCTTCTTGAAAACATAAACTTTAGCCGTTCGGAGTCGGCATAAAACATGTAGGTCCAGTTCTCGGTCAATTGTGTGCAAACATTTAATAACACACACAACACAATTGATCATAAGAAGCTCGGTCAAAGTCCTTTCAAGGGCTGAAATGGCCAATTTGTTTTTGTTTTGTTTTTTTTTTGTTATACTCGAATCTGAATCACTCATTGCAGGTCTCTGGTCTGGACTAACTAGCATGCTTTGACAAGAAAACCATTAACGAAAATCTGTATTAAATACTGGAAAAACTTAATAGATTACAAACAAAAAATTGCAACTTTTTTTACGTTGTGAAAAGTGATGGTTACTATATAAAAAATAAATTTTGTTATATTCATGATTTAAGCCAAAAATTTGTTTGTAACAATGACATATTTTTCTAATAATGGCCACCAAAATATTATATAAAACTATTTTTTCGCAAGAATTATAATTTCTTCGGAATAAGTGATGAATTTTAATTTAAGAAAGTGTATTTTTTGAATTTTTTTAGGTGAAAAAATAGTTGAATAGGTCATCGCAATATTCAAATTTAAAAAATCTGAATCTCAGGACATTGACGTTATTCTGCACCTCCTACAGGTGGCCAAAATTATGTTATGTTTAAATTATTTTATAATTTTTTTTATTATTTTTTTATTAATATGTATATTATTGCGAATTTTTAATTGTACTGAGTATTTTTTTAAGACAATTTAAGCTTAAAAGTTGGATAGTCAAAAATATAAATTTCATTCTAGAACATATTTTAACTATATTAATAATGTTTGGGTAGGAGTTGTTCCAAATTTGTAAATTTTTTTTGCTTATAAAAGCTTTAAATTAAATTTGCGCCAAACATTACTGAAGTATTTTTCAAGTGTCTTCATTTATATAAGAGCGACCTTATGTCTCAAGTTTCGCAACTTATTTAAGATTGAAAAATTAAGTTGCCACAATTTCCCAGAATCTCTGTGCTCGTAACTTTTTGGTGTTATTTTCTTTAAGAGCATTTTGGTTCAATATTATTTTCCAAGCTTTTGAACAGTTTATTAAATTATTTTAGTTGAAGTATTTCCGAGAAAAATCTTAAAGACCCAACAAGCACATTTCACATTTCAATTTTTTACACATTTTTCTGCAATTCTTTCAATTTTATATGAGTACCAGGAATTCAGACAAAATACATAAAAATAAAAAGAAAAAGGAAATAACAAAAAAATAAAACTTGAAAACAGTCTTACAACAAATAACAGAGAGAATGTCGGCAAGTCAACCACAACTAGCATTAATCAACAATTACGATTCATCATTTGCAATGAAAGCAAAGCAGTATTTGAAGAAGCTTTTGAAATGCTTGCCTTCTTTAACCCACCCCCCTCCCCACCATAGCACAATTCACAGAAAATCCATCATCTTATTGGTATTTGTGAAAAAGGTTGTCATTGTTGATGAGCAGCAAGCACAACAACAACAACAACAACAAGAACATAAAACCAGAATTGGCAGCATCACTTACAATTCCCTCTAGGCTAGTCACAAAACAGTCAGTACGGGTCAAAGTTAAAGATTTAACAATTTCTAAAAAGTAGTTTAAGACTCAACCCAACAACGAACGAGTCAACGAGTTTGACATTGAATGATGTGCGTTAACAGCACTTTTATACAACTACCCACAGCCACATTTAACACAACACAACAACAGCATGTTGTACACGCTACAGCAATACAGCCGGTAGATATTTATTTATAATTTCAGAGAAACCAAATTTTTGCACCGGCAGCAACGATTGGGTTGTCCAGCAGCAGCAGCAGCTGCTGAAATCTTGGTGTCTGAGCAGCCTTTCGGCTGAATGGACAAATAATAAATTATTTTGAAATAAGAAGCTATTCTATTGGTTTGAAAATTAATTTTTAGCAGCACCATGGGCTGTTATGCCAAGAAGTCAAGAAAAATTATATAATTTTTTTTATGCTCAGAAAATAGTTCAAAAGCTTTTAATTACCGCAGGGCAGCTTTTGCGCATTAGTTGTTTGCAAAATTTCAATATATATGCCTTTTGAAGAATAAATGCTTTTAGCAGATATTTTTAATTTAAATAATCTTTGCCTACGTATAAATTGAGACCACTGTATTTTTGAATATTTTGCATTGAAATGGAATTTTAATGTTTTGATTTTAATATGAAACACCGGAAGATGAAAGCCATAAATGGCAGGCCAAATCCAGTGAAAGGTGTTGGAAGCAGCAGATGCAGATGTCAAGATAGTAGCTCGAAATTAAATTAGGGCTTCAACAGAATTAATGCGTAGCATACTTTTAGGATCATCAATCATGAATTCATAATTTATGTGAAATTTACTCATATTTAAAAGATATTAAAATTTAAATTCAATACAAGAGGGGCAGGAAGTTAAAGAAAATGTAGCTATTTGATGCGGAATTCGAATATATTTCTTAAGCATTAATAAATCAGGCAATTTTAATAACTTTGATATATATTTGCAAAGTTTTCCAAAAGTTATGCCAGCTTTTAAATGTCAGCCTTCAAATGTTTACCAGCAAATTAATTAAATTCATGAAAATAGCTGCGAAAAACCTCTTTATTACTCTTTACAAATATTTTATATTAAATTTCTTTATGACAAACATATCAAATAAAATAAAATACAATTTTCTTATACAGCAATTTTTGTATTTATTCCGCAAAATCTAATCACATTTATTTTTTTTTTATTTATTTTGCACAATAATCGATTCTTTTGTTAATTTCGCGTTTCATTTAAACGCTAACGGTTTGACAAATTGTGTGCGCTACTAAATGTGTGAGCATGTTGGAGTCTGCATGTGTATGTTTGCGACAGGGTTAGTGTATGTATGTTTCTTTATAGTTTGCCATGAAGATAAGGATAACACAGCGTTTGCTTGTGCATCATTGAAGTCGTGTAATGAAGCAGAACCTGCCAGCCAGTTTGACAAACGTTGAACAATAAATTTAAGTCAGCTTTTGGCCAAGTTAAAAAGAATGCAGAACACTTTGACTTGGGCGGGTTGAAAGAAGATGGTTGCTAAGTTAAGCTGTGGAGTGTTGATATTTAATCGAGCTGAATTAAGAACAATCGAGAATTTATTGAGTGGAGGAGAAAATAACAAAAGCCATTCACCACCATTGCTATAAGTGTGAAAGCAGTTAAGAAATGAAAAGTGTTTCTTAATGAACAAAAACCATAAAAATTGGGTAACCTAGAATTCAATTTAAGTAGATCATTTAAAAAACTAAAAGATTCAAGTTTCCATTTGTTGGGCTTTAAATAAAAATTTATAAAAAATAACATTTCATATATTAAGAAATAACTGCAAAGCCAATGGTAATAATAATTATATGAAGATATGACTTAAAAGAAAAATTGTATTAAATTTGTTGTCCATTAACCGTAAAGTAATTTTATAAAATTCTTTCATTTAATTTAAATAAAAAAAAAATAAAAAAAAACAAATAAATACATCCAAAGTTCATCTAGTCATGCTATAAAAAACGCTAATCCACTATTTCAATCTACATAAATACATATAGATTAAAGCAACACACTGTGGGTCTGATGGTCAAGAACTCCAAAACTACTAGGTCGATTGAGTTTAAATTTCTGCATATGATTTTTATCGAGTACCACAAAAAATGTAGCCACACCCTAATTTAGTGCCCAAAAATCAATACAAAATGCTTTCTTTGGGTTGCTGTCGGTAACTGTACTTAAAATGGGTGTGCTCGCACTATATTCAACTAGCAAAAGGAGTCTAAAACTACTTATGTGTTCTCTTCAAAACTGTTTAAAGAGGCAAAATAAGTTCCATGGCACTTCGAAGCTGCTTTATAGTGGCCGCGTTAATAGTGGAATCTGAAATTGTTAAGCTTTTTCAAGAGATATCATGACGCTTTTTATACCCTTAACCTGAAAGGTCAGGGTATATTAACTTTGTGAAAACGTTTTTAACGCATAGAACGAAGCGAGTCCGGTATAGAAAAGTATATATATTCTTGATCGGGTTGACCTCGTCAGTCAAGCTATTTATGTCCGTCCGTCCGTCCGTCCTTCCGTGTGGTGTCCGTAAGCATATGGTCACATGGACCCAAGGATCTGCACTATTGAATATTTTTGGAATCCGCCCACGGACACGCCTAACTCCCATACAACGCAAAAATTGAAAACTGCATAGCTCAGCTCATAATTAGCCTACAACAATAAAATTTGGTGTGTATGTGTTTTATATCAACACATCTTCACGTCTTAGAAAAATGGTTATCATCCGCTCACTAACACGGCCACCTCCCATACAACCCAAACATTGAAAACACAATAAATAAGCCTCTGTTTAAATTACAGAGATAAGATTTGACACATATGTATATTGTTTTTTTCATATTTCATATTTCATATTTCATTTTATTTATAATTTATTTATAATAATTAAGAGTAATGTTTGCATGTAAGGCACAGTCTTTTAAATGCACAATATAAAATATAAACATATTATCAACAAGCAAGTACAAATTATACAACTGACTAGGAAAATATAAGTTAAAGTATAGAAATAAATTAAGTTAACAGTAATCAAAAAATAAAAACAAACAATTTAACGAACTATGGATATGAATAGTAAACATCAGTAACATAACAATCAGACTTCAATATAAATCGTGACTTTATTATAGTTAGACTTATAAGAAATTGAAAAATTAAGAAAAGAAAGAAAAAAAGTTATTAAGGACAAAGCAAAGAAAGTATTAGAAAAAGTATTCAAAAATTTCATGCTTGAAGGTTTGTTTATTAGAAATATTTTTAATTCCTGTAGGCAACGAATTCCACAATCTGATGGCGTCTACGAAGAATAATCTGATAGAGTTCAAATAATTATAAATAGGGAATTTGAGATTGAAATTTCTATTTGATCTGAAAAATTGAAGCTTTTCAAAAAGATATGCAGGTGATTTAGAATATAACAGGTTATGTAAGAAAATACAATTTCTAGCATCAATATAGTTCATAATATTGCAACCCAGTATTTGATTACTCAGATGACTAATCCGATCAAACTTTCTAAGACCATAAACATACCTAACAGCATTATTAAGAGCACATTGCAACTTAATTTTCGATCTAGAATCAAGTTCACCATTACAACATCTGCGTAAGATATGATTGGCATTATGAGTTGCTGGACTAACTTTTTTCTAGTATCCAAGGTACAAATGATGCAGTCCAACTTAAGTTACGAAGGACATGGTAGACTTTACACACAACTAAATTAATATGATTTACGCAGGAAAGAGAGGAGTTAATATGATACCCACGATTTTTAACTATACCAATCTGTTATTATTATTAAGTAATCATAAACCCAATCATCTTACTCACATATATATATTGTTATAAACAGCGTACGGACGTTTTTTTGATATGTCCCGAATTTTATGTGTTTAAAAGTGAATTATAATTGTTTATAGCTTTGCCTTGATACACTGGCGTTAAGCTAATATCGTGCTGGTCGTTTCCCACCAAAAAAAATTTTTAATCTAAATAATAGTTGCAGTGTGCAAAACTAACTTTAGTTAAATTGTAAATCTTTGTGGCATAAAATCTAAAATCAACAAAGAAGAACTAAGATTATCGTCTTCGCAGTTCGTTTGCAGTTCGGTCTTTTGTGTTCGTTCTGTCAACTCTATCTTGACTCTATCAACTCTATCTAACTCTGTATTCACGCTGAATTTATACCATCTCGTTGACTTCATGTCGCCGTCTCCGATGCAAACCCGCCTACGTAACAACTGTGGCGGCAACAACAACAACAAAAGTGCGCTTAGTGCAGCGAGTAGCAGTGCAAACAATTTTGGTGCTCAACTCCTTGCTGTTGAGGAACGACTGAAAGCACATTCAAAGCAAGAGTTTAAAGAACTTCAAGAGCGACTTCGTACTTACACCAGGAATGGGAAATGACTTTTCCGAAATTGTACCAAATCGAAATAAAAATTGTACTTTTTGGCATCAAATTGTACAATTTTTTTTTTCCATGAATAATAAACTTTTTTGATGTAAAGTAAAATGGGGAGTTTTGAATCAATCACACATTGATTTTGTGCCATAACTTTCTCAAAAATCAATATTTTTGTATCAGAAACCGTCTATTTGTAGATAATGGTAATACATAACTACCTCTAGACTAGGGTTGCCAACTCTGAAAAGTACAAAACCGGGACGGAGCCATCAAAAATGCGGGACTTGGCTGAAAAATGCGGGACAACATTATAATTTTTTATTTTATTAAATATTTTCTTTTATTCTTTGAGAAATAAAGGGTATCAACGATGCCTTTACACCATCGCTTGGTTTATTGATATTGTTAAGATCTCTTTCCAACTCTTGCCCCATTCATAAAAAAACCAAAAAATAAATCCAAATCGTTTTGATAAATAAAATATATGAAAAATAAATGATATAGCCTGTTTCAAAAGAGAAGAACATTTTCGCGGATGTTTGAGAATAAGATAATAATTTGGAGAGTGTTCTTCATTCTGATTGGTCGACATTAAAAATAAAAATCAATATTCTCTGAGCAGAAAAATAAATGAAAAAAAATTAATGTATATTCCTGAATTTTGTTGAACATCGCAACTGCACCGCGGAAGTACTGAATTTTATTTTTCAAAATCAACCAATGAAAATTAAAAAAAAAAATTTGCGTTAAAAAATATTTTGTCATCAATAATTTCACTTCACAATTTTTTCTTGAGAAAATAATTTATTTTTTATGTAATTTTTATTTTATTTCTCTCTCAAGATGCAGGTTGCTGCAGGCCGTCGGTGCAACACCGTACTTGTGCGATCATTTGTTCTAAATGTTTGCGCATTTAAATATTAAGAAAAACAGTAAAAAACATTCAAAAACAGCATAAAGTTCAGCGAACAGAACAAAAAGAGCAAGAAACTACACTCAGAAAAAAGTGTCTCGGAATATGATAAAAAAGGCATCATATTTAGAGAAAAATGGTATAAACTTTGCTCCAGAGAATGCTATTCTCTAATTGCGATACTTAAAATTCTCTAAAAATGATAAAAAGTTTCCATGAAATAGAAAAATATATCGTTTTCAGAGAAAAATACTTTTTTTTTTGAGAAAATATTTGTTTTTTTTTTAAGAAAATACTTCTCATAGTGAATTTTTTAAATATAAGAAAAGTTTTTCATTTTCAATAAAATTTCTCTATAAATGAGAAATTTTTTGTGCGAGAAAAATACTTATCATTATTAGAGACATTGAAATATTTCCATTTCCTAGAAGTAAAGAAATATTTCTTCGATAATGTGAAAATTTATTCTAATTGAAGAAAATTTTATTTGAAAAAGAGAAAATTGCTATTATCAAAAATAGAGAAATTTTTTACCGGAGCAAGGTATATGTTTTTTTCTCAGTGTACGGTCTAAAAAATTTTCTAGCTTTAGAAATAATTTCTCACTGCGCATCGAAAAATGAAACAAAAAAATGTTCTTCTGTTTTGAAACGAGCTATAAATTTATTTTGATAATAAAATTAAACGGTTAAGGAAACTGTATTTCATGTCGAATTGGAAATTTAGATACAAACAATCTTAAGTTCTCAAATGCGGGACAAAAGGTGTCCCGCAAGGGGTCGTCGCGGGACGCTAAAAAATTAGCTGAAATACGGGACGTCCCGCGAAATCCGGGACAGTTGGGAACCCTACTCTAGACGCATTTATTAAAAATTTTTAGTTTTTAAAAAAAAATTCGAAGCTTGAAAAAATTAAATTTTTGGATTTTCAAAAAAAGTGGGGAGTTGTGAATCACATTTAACCTTATTTAATTAAATATTTAAAATAAAACAAAATTAATAGAAATGGACATACAGTTCAATCTACATACATAGATAAATAAATATAGTACTCTACATTCAATTTTAAAATTTTAATCAAGTTGCGGCTACCCGAGCCGGTCCAAAAATTTAGTTTTCAAGCAATTACATTTTTTTGACATTAATGCCTTAGCGCTAGAAAGAGCCGACCATGTAATCAGCGTTGCCAGAATGTGAAAAATTTACCAAAACTGGTAAATTTTTTTTTCGATGTGAAAATGTGAAATTAAGTTTCATTTTGGTAAAATTTCTGGTGAAAACGAAAAACATTTTTTTGAAAATTTCCCAAAAGCTTAAGGGCGAAGTAAGGGTTTCAGCGTAAAAAACACTTTTTTTGTGAATTTTTTTAAGAGTATGGATTGAGCAAATTTATTAAAATCTTTTGTACATTATTGAGTGTACTTTTAACAATACTCTTTTTCTTCCGGAAATATTGAAAAACAAGCTGGTGACAGAGCTTTTCCCAGAGCGTCTTGGAAAAATAGCAATTTGCGGTGTTCACTATGTCTCGGTCGGAAATTATTTGAAATCAAAAACCATTAAAATTTAGTCAACGTTGGAGGAAAGTATTTTGTATGTAGAAAATGTGTACCAAGTTCGAAATGAATCGGTCAAGTAGTTTCTAAAAGCCTGGCAGTGAACACGGACTTTGAAAACACAACTTGTGGGAAAACTGCTTTAAAGTTTTGTACACGTACGTTTCTACGTTCGAGGTACACTTACTTAAAAATTTGTACCTCCGTTAGTTTTACTCGGATTGACTTCAAATTTGGACACAATATTCTAGAGATGTTGAGCATTCACATAAAAATGGGTAAAAAACTTACCGCCCTTAAATGATCGTCTCTTTTTTTGATCTATATATAAAAAATAGGCGTAGGCAAAATAGTAAAAAACCATTTTCTCACGTGTTTCTAACCGATTTTGATTAATTTCTTTTAAATGAATCAAAGTCCGGAGAACGAGTGCACCGACTATTTTTTGAAAAAATTTTTTTGCCAAATTTTATGAAGAAAATTTGTTTTTCACATTAATTTTGTATCGAGAGAATGAAAGTGAAAAGGTCGAATTTCGGGCACTATCGAACTCAAATTAGTTTTCAAACGTATTCAAATTATTGGCCTTCATCATATTGAAAAGAACGTTTTTAAATTTGTAACATCGTAATACTTAATAATTTAATTATGTACAGTTTAGGGTTAAAGGATTAGAGTCGCGGTTACGTGTCATGCGCAAAAACAAGATTCAAATTCTTCAGACAGTGACACTGAAAACAGGTATTTAAAATATACAAATGGGGGAGTACCAAAGACCGTAAAACTCAAACTCAATATATCTCGTTTTCTTCAATATCATCGCAACAAAAATAAAGCGCTTTTCAGAAGTTGGTTTTAAGTTCCAAACACTGTTAAGAAAAGTAATTGGAAATTTCTCGGCTTACCATAATATCTGCTACATGTTTTAAAATATTTGAAACCCGAATACATGAATACTGGTATACAACAATATTAGTTGTGTTCGATGACAAATACTCAGTGCCAAAAGCAAACAAATTAGGAAATAAGCCAGAAAAACTACTAGTTTTCATTAAACTGTTGAAAAAGGTAAGGAAAGAAACTATTCCATGCTCTTTAAATTTTTCGAATTTTTCAACAAAAACCAAAATACTTGATTTATTTAAATGTTACTCTTACTTACACCACAAAAAATATAAGCGTACAAAAGAGCTGAAAACGTAACTTAGAGCAGCTTCAAAAAACAAAGAGCAATATCAAGTAAGAGGAGATAAAAAAAGAGAAAAATAATCTCAATAAACAGTTTTTACTGATCTGTAGTAAGGAATCTAAATCTAGAGGAGTAATCAAACATAGCTTTTGTTATTACAATTTTATTGGATGCCAAAAAAGTAAAAATATTACGTTTTTTTGATTGATCACACATATTTGATATTTTTTTTGTGGATGTGAAATTTTTTTCTTAAATGTGAAATATTTTTGGGAATTTTGGTAAAAGAAAATTTTAGGCTGTGGCAACCCTGCATGTAATAGAAAAATAAAATAGTAGAGCTGATCAGGGTGGCAGTTCGTTTGAATATGTTGTAAATATGGTTGCAAAAATTCACAACAAAGGCATTGAAAACTTTATTAAATGCAAAAAAGCAAAGAAAGTCGATATGACGATATGACCAAGTGTATGAAAATGTACTAAAAATGTCTTCGTGGTACTTACGTACTTTTTATTATAAAATTGTACTGAAAAACCCAACACTGACTTACATCGACAGCCTCTTCATTCAACTTGTCAGCAGATTGGAAAGCGAGGTGGGCTCCATAAATAATCAACTCATTGAGAGTAACTCAAAAATTCACTCTCTTGAGTTTCAACTGAACGCACTCACTACCAGGGCTGCCACTCTCAAACAATTTTTTCTACCAAATTTAATCCAAAAATTTACCAAAATGAAAAAGAATTTACCAAACACAAAAAACTTTTATTTTTGAGTTAAAGAATCAATACTTTTATACATATTTTTTAAATAAAAAACATAAATTAAAATTTATTATACGCTTGAAGATGTTTCATCGCTTTTCACATTGATCGCCTTCTTTCTAATAAAACATCTAAACAGATATAACATAATCGCTTAGAATATCAATTTTAAGAAAATCAATTTATAAAAAATAGAAACTTACTTATCCATCTTTGCCATGATACAAAAATACAGATATTTTCTCTTCAGAAGGAAACTGGCTGCTGTCAAAAACAGCAGTCAAAGCAAAACAGTTACTGGCCACATTAACAGCGTAGTCAACTATTGTGACAGTGTACCTAGGTGAGCCATGTTTTAGCTTTATGGGTTGCTATATGAAGCGTCTTAAAGTATGCAAGTTGACGAAATGTTAGTCTATGCACTATTTATTTAAAGCCTATTATACTATTATAATAATTCATACTATTTATTTATAGTTTTTCTATTTTAAGTGCATATGTAATTCATGTAGAATTCAAAAGAAAGTTGGTTCCATTCAAATTTGCTTTATTGAGTTTTTTACTTTTCACAAATTTTCAGTTATTTAGATTTGTTCTTTTCTTTTCGACAATATTTTCAAAACTAAACTTATTTTACATATTTTTTATTTTCACATTTTGTATTTTTCAATAATGTCTCAGTTTTCTATTTTTTAGTTGAGTAGTTTTTTTATTGAGTAGTATGTTAATAGCGACGTCCACTTCTTGTAATCCGTCCATGTCCGTCCGACTCCCTTCCCACATTTATGTGCATATTTTTGATTTTTAAATACTTAAAAAATATCTAATATTTAACTGCACTCTAAAGGAAATCATATAAAACTTATAAGTATTTTACTATATGTTGAAAATTATTTCTCACCATCTCAGATTGATGTATATGTAATTAATTAACACAGATTCAAAGTTGAAGTTTTAATTTCTGAACAGTTGAGACAGTAACGCACATTTTAGCGTCTCCCACCTCATCAGTTTTATTGAGCGATATCAAAATTTTATTTTACTCGAGTGTTGGCAATATTGAGTATGCTGAATGTGCCCTTTGTATTATGTTATTTGCTTATAAGCGCTCTCTTCTTCGATATATTTTTTGACAATTTGAAGTAGTCGACGGAAACGTCAATACTACATGTATTTTTGTATCATGAGCTTAGCGATCCATCAATTTCTTTTATAAGCCAACAATAAATTTCTTTTCTAAGCCAACTATCTAAGCAACTGCCAAATTCAAATTTTTGACATTTTGCTTTGCGTTCATTCGTGTAATTTCACTTGATGCGTTCAATTATATATTTTCAACTATTTTCAATCCTAAGGATGGTATAATAATTTTTATACAATCATTTTTTGAATTTGAACTTATTTTAAATTTTCATTGATTTTGAATTTATCAAACCAAAAAACACTTATTATTTTAAAAAGTGGAAATCTTTTTGCCAAATTTGGTTATATTTTACCAAAACGGCAGCCCTGCTCACTACGCCCTGCGACCAACTAGCGCTGCAACTGAATGAAAGCAGTGCCAACAACAACATCAATAATAATTGCAGCAACAACAGCGTCGATCACTCCACTGACGCTGTTCTCTTTGGCTTACCTTTTCTTGAAGAAGAAAATCTGAAGAGCAGCTTTAATTTGATTTGGCTATCTTTGGTCTTTCAATCGCCACCAGTAAGAGATATTATCAGAGTGATCCAAAAACATAACAAAAGCTCTGTGGTGATCGTAAAGTTCTATACACCATTTGATAGGAAAAGAGTTCTCAAAGCTTTTGGTGAATATCGTCGCCAATCAAAAAAAGCTGTCAACCTAAGAGACGCTGGTTTTGATTCAGACAACAATGTGTACCAGCATGAGAGTGTATCAGCTGACACTCGAAGATTACTTCAAGCTGCAATTGTCTGCAAGCATAACAAAAGCATATTTAATGTGCTTACGCCCATATACGCCCATATGTGTTTACGTTCATCCGCCCACGGACACGTCTTTGTGGCCTTGGCTTTGGGTGCATCAAGAGAAAACTCGAAATTATTCAAGAGGTTTTCGAAATAAAAAATTTTTGCAATTAAAAAAATTTCTCGGTTTTCCCTTTTGGTTGCGTTCACTTTTGTATAAGCTGGCGCGTCACTTCTTTTATTTCATACAATTTTTTTTTTAAATATTTTTAAACCTGGTTTCTTGACCATCTATATTATAGATAGTTTTTAGATAGATTATTACTTATGGTTGTTTAAGTTAATTCTGATTTTATTTTTCGAACTTATACCCGTGCCATAAACTTAAAAAAATCTCTTCGTCAGGCAGTTAGATTGCTATACAGCTCATGTATTTTGTTAAGTACAAAATATATTTTGTGGTTTATTGATTGAGTATGACTACCTTTTATGACTTTTTTTTTTTGCTTCAGCAAAAATGTTGTGACTTTTTCGACTAACCCTCAGACCGCAAATCATGTAGTACTCGTTCTTTACCTTGATAAGCTGTAGAAAGCACTGCAAAAATGTTTGCCCAAAAATATGTTTCACTGACTTTGATAAATGACATCAGTACATTTCATACTAATTTTGGTTCTTTTTGTTTCACTTTTGTTTTTTTTTTTTGTATTTAGTTTTATGTTTTTTTTTTTGCTTGTTGGTTTAAGTAACCAATTTTTGTGGCTGCCATGATTGCTTTCGTGTTGCTACATAAGAGAACCTGTTAAAAAAACAACAAAACTAAAAAAAAGAAAACTGCCAAAAGGTAAAGTTCTGTATAACTAATTATGGAAAATGAAATCGACATGAATGGCTAGAATTTCTTCATGACAGAAGGCTTTGCTGAAGTTACATAAAAGTTTGTTTTTTGCAGAAACAAGCGAAAATAATAGTACTAATAGTATATGAGGAGTATTTTTTTTTTGTGGAAATGAGCGAGCAATATTTGCGCACATTTTGAAATAAAAGTATGTAAGTAAAAACTAAATAAAGCAAAGTTTTCTGCTTTTTTGAATAGCTAAATTTTTAAAAAGCTAAAAAATTTAAACCAAATAATCAAAATTAAGCAAATTTCTGTTACAAATGTTACATTTTCTTGCAACTTCTTTAACTGCTTTCTTGCCCTGGCAGCGTCATAAATCCAATAAACTCACGCAGCTGCAGTTTATTTCAGAATTCACAGAACGTTTAAATCTTCCGCTTCTATAAATTTTTATGATAATTTGAATGAACTCCACAGCAGTAAATAAATAAATAAAATTGAAGAAGAAACATAACAGTAAAACATATTTAAAAACTTTGTCACAAGTTTTATTTTTGCTATAAAAATAAAGTTTTACTTATGCCACTGCCAAGCAACTCGTCAACACTGCTTGCTATACAAGGACCTTTGTCAAGGACAGAGTTGTTGGCGAAAAATATTACAATTTTCCATTTTCATGCAATGTTGACGAATTTTACGCAATGCCTTTGTTTGCAGCCCGTTCGTTAGCAGTAAGGTTGCAGCACACGCACACACTCAAACCAAAATATATGTTTATAACAACTCACGCACACTCTTCTGCGCCACACCAACCTGCTGAAGTTTCTGAACTTTGACATATGTTGTTGTTGTTGTTGCTGCTTGATCTTTTGCTTCACCTAAAGACAAGCGTTGTAGCACTCAAAGACAGCAGCTTGTGAGTTTCAAGTTAATTACTCATGTCGTTGTTTGCGATAACAATGCAAGGAGGACAGTCAGCCAACCATCCAGCCAGCCAGCAAGGACACGCCCTGACAAGACAAGACAAAGTGCACAACTTTTATATACATTTATAAAGTTCTTAATGCATTTAGCCCCGAAGGACAGCTCGCCCGAAAAGATGCTTTCGTTGTGGCTGCATAAAAATTAAAATTTACTTCGTTCTTAATTTGTCGAAATTCTTATTCAGGGGTGTGTGTGCGAATGGTAGAAAAAGCTGTAGAAAGGAAGCTTTTGAATTTTGAGTGCCACCATTTTACGAAATTCTCTTATTCATTAAATATTTTTAAGAACTTTTAAGCATATTTTTAAAAACTTCAAATAATTTAACAAATTTTTGCAGCAATGTTTATAAACAATGTTGCTCAAATGTTATATAAATAATTATTTTTCATGCAGTTCTGGTTTTAATTTTTACAAAAAAACTTCATAAAGTCTAGTACTCTGTTCGTTTGCGTGAAATTTCACTCGCAACATTTATATTTTTGTTGTGTGAAAATTCTGAAAAATATTTTGTTGCGAAGAAATTGAAAAATTTGAAAAATTCATGCTTTGCTTTTCAAAATAGAGGAAAATAAATAAATAAAACCAAAAAATTCACGACAACTGTCAAGAGAAATATTGCGAGTATTTTTCAAAGCGGAACAGAGTGCGACTTTGATGAACATGTTGTAAAAAATTTCCACATGTCTTTCAAAGCTTTCGTTTTTTGTAAGTATATTTGAATGAAATTTTACATAAAACTGAACAGGGTACTAGGCTTTACTGAAAACTTATAAGAGTAAATTATTGATTAAAAATATTGTGAAAATATTAAGGGTATTCACTTCACTGCTGAAATATTCCAAACCGGAAAGTTCCGAAGAGTTGAAGTGAGCGACCGTTGTTAAAATTAGTTTTCTGTCAAACCGAAAACTGACATTCATTGAAAATAAAGAAAAGCAAGAAATTATTATTGCCGGTAGTTAAACTGTATTATGAACGGTAGTTGGCCTCCCGCTTAAGTTTCTAAACGTGAAATATTTATTTAATTGATTTAGAATTCAACAAGAAAATTACCTTTAAAGATGTTTTGAATTTTGAAAAAAATTTTGAATTTTGAATTTGTACACATTCACAATGACTCACATATATATCAAACAGGTCTACTTACGACAACTGAACATATCTTTTCTTCGCAAATTTCCGATGATTATTTTTCATCAACTCAAATGATGATTAAATTTAAGCAAACTTCGGCAAACCAAAACAACAACAATTTCACTGAAATTTTCGGAAATTTCCGATTTCGATTTTTTACATTCATCTCAAATGCTGTTTTTTACCAGTCATCGCCAATGTGTCCTTACTAATAAATATTAAATACATTTGCTTGCATACTTTTAGGGTGACAATTTTTTTATATAACAAGCACTGTAAAAGTAATATTGTAGGAGTGAAACAGGTTCTGGCCCAGGCTGAACAGGTTTTAAGAAGCATAATAATAACATCTATGAATAGTTTGAGCGATATAGAGCACGGAGCAGGACGCTTGTAATTTATATATTAAGATTATATTTTATTGTGTTCATAGCCCTACCCTTATATATATATATATATATATATATATATATAGATATAAATTCGAATATTGTTTCAAGTGACAAAAAAAGAGATCACTACAAACACATCCTTCTTAAAAATGTTTTCAAATAAATATACACTTTTTCATGATTGGCTCTAAAGCTCTTTCAACTGCTCTCAATCAATTAAAAATAAAACAGATGTGAATGTCCATTAAAAAATATTTTAAATTATTGAAGTGCAAAAATATTGTAAAGAGTTCGTTTAAGTTGCATTAAAAGCTCAAAAATGCCAACGTTGTAAAAATATTTGATGATATTTTTTAATATCTACCTCAAAGTTAATTATGTTTGAAGACTCGTGTATTAAAAAAACCAACATTCCTTTCATAATTCATAATGGAAGAAAGCATTTTGTTGGGTAGGAAGTTACTACACTGAGGCAAAATTACATTTAAATTAAAAGAAAAAAAACTTTCAAACTAAAAGTAAATGTGCACAGTTTCCAGCTGGCGAAAATTTCTTTTGAATTAAAAGAAAGCTGCATTGATTCTAATGACTTGTCTTTTATTTTTTACATGAAAATACATTTTTTGAATATTCAGTTGTCATCAACTTAAAAATATTCTTGCTTGAAACGAAAAAACATCGAACTGAATGAAATTTTATCATTGGTTTTTTCATTGCGCTCGAGTCTAGGAACTCGATTGACCTGGGTTCAATCTCCAACAAGAACATCAAATATTTTATTTTTTTAATTAATGTTTTTTTAGTAAAACTAAACCTGATGAAGCAGTTAATGAAACAGAATTAGAATTTTAATAATTAAATTACACTTTTTTGGTACTAACACAGCCAAGATTCGAACCCAAGTCTTCCGCGTGACAGTCTAGCACGCTTCCATTGACCTATTGTGACCCTACGGACAAAAGAACCGGTTCAAAACCTATCACGTGATAGGTTCCAAAGTGACAGTAACCGGTCCCAATTCTGTCACCAACATATGAAATCAACCGGTCCCTTTTACATGGCGTTGTCATTGACAGGGGTAAATTGACACCGACTAGATACCTTTGGACCAATCCTAGAACCGGTTCAAAAATATATCAGCAGGTGTCAATTGACATCTCATAGATACCTTTGGACCTAATCAATAGCCTGTCTATTTATAGAACACGGTTCACTTATACGCACGTTGATAATGAAATTGAATCAATGTTTTGCAAATTCATGTGTAGCCGAGCTTGCTAGCGTTCACGTTTAGTACTCGACTGACCTGGGTTCAATACCCGGCAGAACGAGAAAAATATTTTTTTTAATTAAAAATAAATTTTTTTTTAATTAAAAAATTAAATTTACAGTTTTTTTTTTAAGGTGTTAAGCAAACTTATTTTGATGGTTTTTTGATCAAACAGAAACGGAATTAGAATTTAAATTATTAAATTAAAATTGTTGATATATGTAGTGTACTTACACAGCCAGGGTTCGAACCCACGTCCACCGCGTGATAGTCTAGCGCACTTCTACTGAGCTATTGGTAGCGATAAGATGAATGTAGCAAATCACATTTAAAAACTATCGGTCCCGTTCTGAGTTATATTGAACCTGTCCTGTGATAGGTTAAATAAGAAATGTCACAGGACCGGTCACTTTTGGGCAATTGACCCTGCTTTCGCCGTAGGGTATCTTATAGTATAAAGGCTGTTTTTTTAAGACCTTGCTGATTTGAAATTTTAAATAAAACACATGCCAATTTATGAAATGGCCAAAAAATATTTTTGAAGTGAAACTTCTTTGACGGCGAGTGAAATTTCAAGATCCTTTTTCGTGACGCTAGGCTAACGTTTTCAATTCATATGAAAATTAAAAAAAAAATTACTGCCGCTGCCGAGAATTGAACCCCGAACATCGTTGCTTAAGAGTCCGAATCTACACCATTATGCCTTGTGGGCACATGAAAATAATCAAAGAAAATGTAATTAAAACTAAACGCGTAACATACTGAAAATAACATAATTAATATTAACATTGCATTAACATTAACATTACATTATCAACATAACCGTAACATTAATTTTCATCTTACAAGTATGCACGGAAAAAAAATAGAAAAATAGCTAAAACAGGAGCAGAACGCGTTCGTGAATATAGAGAGCGAATTAGAGCTCTTAAGAATACAGCCGCAGCTGAGTCTGCAACTAATAATGAAGGTAAGGTGATTGCAACAACGGCTGAGTTTCAAAATGCATTTTTACGAAACATCAGTGTATTTTGGTGAATCTACAAAGAACCAATCCCCAAAAAACACACTGATGCATCTCAACAAAATTTTAAAGCCAACCAAGTTGATGCACTCAACAATCAACGTTCGCTGCTTTATGAGGCCCTCTATCAACATAGCAATTATTATGATCAGGAAGCAGGAGGTAATAATGAACAAGATTTGCCTCTGCTTTCGGAGGCTCCTTCAAAGAGTACTATGCAAATGCAATCCAGCATTCAAAAAGTAACAATGTTGAGAAGACATTCGAAAGCAACTCAAACACCAAATGATCTAAAACAAGTACCGAAAATAACTGTTATTTTACAATTTTCAAATGAAAAAAATTGTCGAAAGACTTTTTCGAATATACCATTATGTTACAAATATCCTCAGCCTCACGAATATTAAGTCGCTTTTGAATTTGAAACTGATTCTTTAAAAGTTAATTTCTTGCCTAGTATATTTCGAGGAAAAATAAAGGTTACTTTTGACTTTTATTTTATCGGCCAAAAATAGCAGTTATTTTGTGACTTTAATTTTTGTCGGTCAAATATATCAAGCAATTTGTGTTTTTTTAAAGGCCGCTTGACAGATTGAACTGTTGACACCATGTGTAAAATGTCTCACCGATGAGATGAAAATAATAATATCAAAATTTTTTATCGGTAAAATGGCTTGAACAAATATAAATTACCTAATATTTTTGACCGAAAAATAAACGGCAGAAAATAACTGCTATTTTTGCCCAAAAAAACTATAAGGCATAAAAAACTGTTATTTTTGTTGGGAAAAATAAAAATTAAGAGATAAAAGTTAATATGTGACACTTTCGACAAAAACCATATTCGGTACGGTCCCTGGATGCAAATATTGAATCAACAAATTATTATTCCATTTCGTATTGATTGAATTTCTTTTCAGATACTTTCTCTCTCTATTTCACACTAAAATCTCTCTTATTTCTTACTGTTAAAGAAGTTTAACTTCTGCCACGTGTACGTTGCTACACGCGAGTTTTTATTTATTTGGTAGATAATTTCTTGGCATTTAACATTTAAATATAATTTCGGGCATATGGCCACCACGACTATTTTGCACGAAGGTCATTCTAGAGGTCCAGTTTTGGGCCAACTTTTCAAGCATTTGAAGGCGTATTTCAGCAATGACACGTTGAATATTGGTTTCCAAAGCGTCAATCGTTGCTGGTTTATCCACATAAACCAATGACTTCACGTATCCCCACAAAAAATTATCAAGTGGCGTCAAATCATACGAACGCAGAGGCCAATTCACCAGTCCATTTCTCGAAATAATATTGTCGTTGAAATGTTCTTTCAATAGGTCTGTTCCCGTACTAAAAATGGTAAAACTGTCAAAAGTCTGAGAGTACGAAAAAATCTATCGAAAATAGAGAAAAACATAAAAAAGTACGGGAACGCTTTTCGGACTAAAATTGTAGAATCTGTCAAATAAGAATGTTTGTCCAGCGTTGGCTTGATGTGGAACATCGGCAGTGCAAGCGAAATGCTTGAAATTTTGAAAAATATTGAAATTAATTCAGATGTTTAGCATTTATATTAGTTTTTACACATTTTACCATGTTTCTGGTTTCCATTTTAATAGTTTCAAAGAAGTTTTGATGCATCGCAATTTCTTTGCTAACTTCTAAACAGCTGATTTTAAGCTGTTTGACACTTTTACCATTTTTACCCGAAGAAATTTCTCGGACTAAAACTTGCAACTTTTGACAAGGAGGGGAAATGTTTTACTCTCTCGATTGCACTCTCTTTTACCATTTTTTCGAGTACGGGAACGCTTCTCGGTCTAAAACTGGTAAAAACTGGTAAATTGGACTAAAACTATAGAGTACGGGAACAGACCTAATAAGTCGATTGTTTTGCCCGCAGTATGACAAGTGGCAACATCCTGTTGAAACCACATTTCGTCCACATCCATATCTTGAAGATTTGGCAACAAAAATACATTGATCATGGTTCTGTATTGATTTCCATTCACGGTAAAGCGTCGTCCTTCCTCATTTTTAAAGAAATAAGAACCGATGATTCCACCAGCCCATAGACCGCACCAAAAGAGTGGCTTGGCATCCAAAAGAGTGAATGTAGACCGAAATATGGTAATAACGTTCTTTATGGTGGTCTCAGACGGACGATTATGTGCACCATAATATTCAAGAAGTGCTATATAAACATTTTTAATTGAGCACTCTTTTTGAAAATAAATTTCCAGGATTTAGAAGTGTTTTTCTAGAGTTAACCTATTCATGATAGTTTGCCAAACAATACTGAGTAGAGACGTTACTTTAAACTGTCAAAACAACTGTCAGACAATAAAGTAATCCATATTGAAAAAAAAACCTCATAAAAAAACACTCTATAAGTCTTATTGAATCATGCTCACAACCGAAAGCTCATTCATTGAAAATTAAAAGAACATTACTTTAAGTTTTCTTTTAAAGTAAAGCAGATTCCTTTCAAATAGCTTTGAAAAGTAAATTTTATTAAATTTAAAAGAAAATGCAGTACATTTTTTTCTCGGTGTAGTTATTACCTGAAAACGAAATAATTACATGAATTTTATCATTATATTCTATGGTCTATTTGACTTTTATGCCGACTGGCTGATGTAGTTGTTATTGTTGTATCATGTGTGTAATTACCATGTAATTACCTTGACCATCGCTATTCTTGTCTGATATTAAAACAAAAGTCATTTTCTATTTAAATATTGAAGGCTCAATTATATCAGTTAATTATATTTAAACTAGTATACTCGGTGCCGTCGCTTACCGGAAGTATCTTTAATCATAATGCTCTTACATACCTTATAAATTCATAAAATTTATCGTATTTGCCTGAAATACTTTTCTTTCCAAAATTTCAATATTTACTTCAGATTTTCATTGAAGATAAAATACTTATGTTTAATTTGGCCCATGTGCACCATCACTTTTTTTATTAATTCTCATGTAGAGCGCGGTGTGGTGAAGCATTTCGTTTTTTTTAAAGACTCACAGCAACTCCAAAAATTATAATATTTTAATGGTTTTTGGCTTAATTCGTAAGAATGTACATTTTTCTTAATTTCTATGCGCTCGGTTTTAACATTTTTGATTTTGGTAAAAAGTTATGGGAATACTTCAAGAACGCTGGTATTTTTATTTTTGAAAAATGGTGGGCTGAAGCATTTCACTAAAAGAAATTGGTGTTTTCATGCATAAATATCAACATAAATCGGTTTAATAGCCTTTTGGCGGGCTCCTATGACGGATCAAAAAAAAATAGCCGGTTGGCGGATCAAAAATTAATGAAAAAAATATATTGAAAAACAAGTAAAAAAAGTCTAAAGTTGGTCTAGACCGACTATAAAATCCCCTTAACCTTCTTATTCAAAATACAATAAAAGTTTTGAAAATAGGAGTGTCCGTGGGCGAATGAAGACCATATCTTAAATGCATTTCAATTTTGATGAAAAAATTTATACATACCAAGTTTTATTCCTGTAGTTCTATGTTCAGGAGCTCACATTACCTTTATAGTGTTATGGCTATTGTGCGTTGTATGGCAGGTACATAGGTGTATTCATGGCCGGATTACGCTTAATGTTTTTAACATATCGCAGTTTTGGTATAAAATACATACATACCAAATTTTATCTCTGTAGATTAAACATAAGCTTATTTATGGATTATTCATTTCTTAGTTTATATGGGAGGTTGACGTGTCCGTGAACAGATGACATCCACTTTTCAAAATCATCTTTGTTTTGTTATAAAATACATACGTACCAAATTTTATCTCTGTAGGTTAAACATAAGCTTATTTATGCGTTTTCAATTTTTGGCTTGTATGGGAGGTAGGCGTGTCCGTACGCGGATGACGTCCATTTTTCAAAATCATCTTTATGTTTTTATAAACTGCATACGTACCAATTTTTATCTATGCAGGTTAAACATAAGCTTATTTATTGAGTTTAAAATTTTTGGTTTGTATTGGAGGTGGGCGTGTCCGTGGGCGAATTACACCCATTAGTTGAAAACATCTTTGTTTTGATATAAAATATATACGTACCAAATTTTATCTCTGTGGGGTAAACATAAGCTTGTTTATTGCGTTTTCAATTTTTGGCTTGTATGGGAGGTGAGTGTGCCCGTTGGCAAATGACACCCATTTTCGAAGACATTTTTGTTGTGATATAAAATACATGCTTACCTTATTTTATTGTTCTAGGATAATTATGAGCTTATTTATGTAGTTTCAAATTTTTGTAATGTATGGCAGGTAGGAGTGTCTGTGAGCGGATTCCAAAAATATTGAATAGTACACTAAGAAAAAAACACATATTTTTCTCCGATAAAAGATTTCTCTATTTTCGACAATAGCAATTTTCTCTTTTTCAAATAAAATTTTCTTCAGTTACTTAAATATATTTTAATAAATACTTATATATTATTATATACATTTTCATACTTTCAAAGAAATATTTCTTAATTTGTGGGAAATGGAACTATTTCAATCAGCTTAATCATGAAACATTTTCTCCCAGGAGTTGTAAAAGGGAGTTTCTAGTTTTTCTGGGGATTGGTTCCTTGCAGATTCACCAAAATACACAGATGCTTCGTAAAATTGCAGTTTGTAAATTGCAACAGCCGATGTTGCAATCACCTTACCTTCATCATTAGTTGCAGACCCAGCTATGGCTACATTCTCAAGAGCTCTAATTCGCTCTTTATGTTCACAAACAAGTTCTGCTCCTGTTTTAGCTATTTTTCTTAGCTTTGAGACGTTTTTTGGCTGGCAAAAACTATTCTCGGCAGTCTTAAATATTTCACTTTTAAAACTTTTTGCTTTTATTATTATATTGAATTAACTGTTTTTTGCATGTTGTCAATCATCTGTCCAGTTTTTGATCACAACCAACTAACCAACTTAAGCTTTAAGCTCATTATGCGGCGAACAGGCAGTAAAATTTTTTCCTGCTGAATGTATCTCTATGCCTTAATATTTTCGTTTGAAGCTTAAAGAAATAAATTTTGCGTGCATACTTTTCGGATGAAAATTAATGTTACGGACAGAATGCTAAGCATTCAGTTTTAACTACATTTTGTTTGCCCGTTTATCATGTGCCTACGTGGTGTAAAGGTATAGATGCCGACTCTTGAGCAACGATGGTCAGGGTTCAATTCTCACTAGCGGCTATCATTTTTTGAAAATTTTCATATGAATTGAAAACGTTACGTTAGCCGTCACGAATAAGAGACCTTGAAATTTCACTCGCCGCAAAAGAAGTTTCACTTCAAATAGTCACAGTAAGCCAGTGGCGTAGATAGCTTTTGGTTCTGGGAGGGGTCTGCACAAAAAGTAATGATCTGTCATACGCTTAGCGTAGGTAAAACATTCTTTTGAGAGTACCCACCCCACTAACTTTTCTAGCGAATGGGTGCTACAAATAAGATCTGTTAATATATCGCACACTAAATACAAAACAGTCACAACTCAAAAAACATGACTTTTCAGGAGAAGCGAAAAATAAAACCCTTTGGTTGAAACTGCAGAAGAAAAGCAATTTTTATTTAAGCACACAAACTTCATTCTTCCAGTTAATGAAGAAAATAATGAAAAAAATAGTGAGATCTGTGTTTTGTGAATTGATTTATAACAAAAAAAAATCTATATAAAAAAATTTTGAGTTGTGACTGTTTTGTATTTAGTGTGCGATATGTAAACTTGATCTGCATCTCTTATGGCAAAAGCTAAGCGCTTTTGAGTTTTATCCTTAAGTTTTATCCTAAGGATAAACTTGGAGTTTTATCCTTCGAGTTTTCTCAAAAAACTTTTATAACATAATTGCCTTTTAACTTTTAAAATACCAGTAAAAAGAGAATGTTGACCAAAAAAAATTTTCTTGCAAAATTTGGTCATAAAGATTTTTTGGTATTCTTTTATTTTCTATTTATCATGTTGGTTATGGTTTTTTAAGAGTTTTTAACCTCTCTGAAGGTCAGAAAAGTACAAAAATATCTTTGTCGGATAATTTTTACATGGAAAGTTTTTAAACCAAAAAAGGCGCGTAAATCATGATATCAAATACTCGATTGTTAACGCGTGCCATCATTTCAAAATTTTTGACTCGTTGATAAACTTGGTTTTAAACCTATCAAATTTTTTTTTTCAAAGTATTTCGTTAATGCATTTAAGCTGAAGTATTGAATTATTTTCATTATTTTAAGCAATCTTCAAGCTCATAACAGCTGATTGTGGCAGCAGAAATGACATTGACGACAGAATTATAGACTTAGTTGACATTGACGACCCAATTACCGACATTTTCAACTTGATTGACGACATTGTGTCGACAGTTAAAAACGATGCGTTGCGTTAAAACACTGGCTTTCAAATTAAATCGCATTTGATTTTTTATTAAATCAATCTATCGGTTAGAATTGCTTATAATAGGCGGCAAAATTTTAAAGAAAAACAATTTTACTATAGTTCCTCCGTAAAACACTCTGTGTAATGACGTTTGTTATTTGTATAGCAAGTTTTTTCTTATCACAAAATTCTTTCGATACACTTAATATATATTTTAACTTAATAGAATCAATTGACAACACCTTTAATATTTCGTAATGTTTTAATTCTTCTAAGGGGGGGGAGGGGGTCTGGACCCGTGGACAATACCCACACCAACGCCACTGCAGTAAACATGTTATATATATTGCATCAAATTATCATGGTAGCTAGTGAATATAATATATTCGTCGTAACAAAGCAAATATATTTCTTGCTGTGTTGAAATGGTGTAATTTACACCACGTTGTTTCTATAAGAATAATATATATGCCAATAAGTGTGTCAATCAAAACTTATTTAATCAGCTGGATTTATTCATTGTTTTAATCTATTTTTCTTATTTTCAGCTGCGATAGATGCTCACTGGCGATTGAGATGCTCATTGAACAACCTTTTTCTTACAGTTCATTTCATAAAGTGCTACCTGATTATGTCGATTAGGTGAGTGTATAAAAAAAAATGATTTGAAAATTTGAATTGCTGTTTTCTGCATAAAGCTTGTTAAAGTATTTATTTTATTTTCTTAAATTACTTTCAACAATATGTGTACAATTTATTGCTCATGGCATTTTGTATAAAATATACGCATAAATTCCTAAATAAGTCAAATATTTGTGTATTAGTTGACATGATATGAGTTGAAGTTGTCAGCTAGTCTTTGCATTCAACATACAACTTTAATTTCCTTGTGTTGATTTATGAAGATTGCTGCTGCTGTGCAGCATACATCAAATGATTGTTGATGTGAATATTTAGGTTTAAGAGGAAGAGTGATATAAGAGTGAATTGAGCAAAAGCCTAGTTTGACAATTTTTAAGCAAAAATTGAAAAAAAAATTTTTTTAAATTTTTAAAAATAAAGATTCAAATAAAGAATGAAGGAGATAATGAACAATTTCAGTTTTAAAGACTTAAAATAATTTATTAGTTTAAAGGATATTTTTTTTGTAAATATTTTTAACTTTGTTGAAAAGTATTTAAAAATTTGAAAAAGGCCATTTGGCTCAGGATATTTCTAAAAAATCATAACATCTCAATTTAATGTCAATTGAATTATGCTCCACCTCACACTACCAACAGAGCTCTAAGGATTTAGAATATCCGTTAAAATATAAAAAAAAAAAAATACAATTTTTTTATTAAGCCACAAATTAAATTCGTATTAAAAACTTAATTTGTGGCGAAAAGAAAAACGTTTAATGATTTAAATAAAATTACGCGTAACACTTGGCATGAGGCTTGACAGACAGCAGAGAATAATTTTTAATTACCTTCAGCAGCACGCACCCACACCGCACCCACACTACCTACCGAGTATTAAACATTAATCCTGCACAAATTAAATCGCATTACCAACAAATCAGCACTTTATTAATAATGCATTAAAAGCGTTTAACAACACGCAGTTATAACATGAGCTGTGATAAATTTAACTGCATTGAAGTAAAGCGTGTTAAATACGATTAAATAAGCATGTTAATGCAAATGATATTTAATAAATAATGATTTTTCAGTTAAAAAACAAACACAACAAATGAAAAACGCATCAATAATAATGAGTTGACAACAAATAAAATCAAAAATAAAAACAATAATAAATAAAAACGACAATAAATAAACAAGAACAATGTACAAAAACAAAAACAATAAATTTGAATATTAAAAAAAAAAAAATATGTTTAATGAATAAGCGCCCCTGGAGCTGGCATGAAAGTAGGCCAGAATAAGCGCAAGATGAACAAGAGCAAAAAAAAAAAATATAAAAATAAAAAACCAGAGCTTGTGGTTAAGTAAACGACTGCACTAAAGAGTCACCGCAATCACTTATAGGATATGCAAAAATATTGTTGTTTTTATTATTAAAGAAATAAATGAAAAATATAAAAATAACAAAAAAATTGGGTACAAAATGTGACATCGATATAACAACAACAGGGACTAAATATCCAGGGGCAACCTAAGCAAAAAAAAAAAACGGAACAACAACCTTAGCAGAAGAATGCCATGAAACTGCCGTCGATGACACGGAAATGAAAATCAAATGAAATATAAGCAAAAAAAAAAAAAAAAAATAAACAAATAACTTGGTTGACAACAATGTCAGACTGTAACATAAACAGCAAAAATATTGACAACAAAAGAGTTTTTGAAATGGCAAAAGATATAGCAACCAGTATAAAATAATAAAAAAAAAAAAACCAACAAGAACAACAACCATATCACAATTGTTGTTCAAAGAACAACAGTTAGAGAGAGTTATAACATCACTCTTAGAACTATAAATAAAATAACAACTATGCAATGCATGACAAATAAGCAACAACGATAACAACAACATCAGCAACAACAATGATATAATAGAAAAGCAAAATATTAAAAAAGCAGAATAGGGCAAAATAATCATAAAAAAACAAAACCAGCAAAAAACTAGCAAAATATTTGCAGCTTTCAAAAAACCGACTCGAATGCCAAGTCAAATACAGTCCATTGCCACAAGTTGCATGACCAGATAGAGCATGAGAGCTGTGAGATTTCTAAAGTTGCCCCATTTGGTTGGTCACAAAGGAAATCAATCAATGTTATTGAAAATGCTTACTCTGGACAATAATAAGCTTTGTGACAGCCAACAAAGAAGCAACGATTGCAGAGCAGCACAAAGCGAGACCGATGTCCTTAAGTCAAGCACACATACAGAGGGAGACCGATGTCCTTGGCTGTTGTCATTGGAAATATTAAAAAAGCATAAACTTGAAGATTTTAGACAGCTAAGCAAGATTTTATGAATTCAGTATTGAGCATGATGGTGAACAATACTAAATTGTATGTCTTTAATGGCTATTTAAATCTTTTGTATCCAAATTAAGACATACCGGATAAAGCATAAAGATGGATGTACAAATTGACGAACAATAAAATGTTGCCAGTGAAATAAGTTATCAATTATGAATAGTAGAAAAACATGATAAGGATTTGGATATGAATGCTGAAGTCGTTATCTTTATCGTTGTCGTTGTCGTTGTCGTTGTCGTTGTCGTTGTCGTTGTCGTTGTCGTTGTCGTTGTCGTTGTCGTTGTCGTTGTCGTTGTCGTTGTCGTTGTCGTTGTCGTTGTCGTTGTCGTTGTCGTTGTCGTTGTCGTTGTCGTTGTCGTTGTCGTTGTCGTTGTCGTTGTCGTTGTCGTTGTCGTTGTCGTTGTCGTTGTCGTTGTCGTTGTCGTTGTCGTTGTCGTTGTCGTTGTCGTTGTCGTTGTCGTTGTCGTTGTCGTTGTCGTTGTCGTTGTCGTTGTCGTTGTCGTTGTCGTTGTCGTTGTCGATGTCTATGTGTATGTCGTTGTCGATGTCGTTGTCGAAGTCGAAGTCGAAGTCGAAGTCGAAGTCGAAGTCGAAGTCGAAGTCGAAGTCGAAGTCGAAGTCGAAGTCGAAGTCGAAGTCGAAGTCGAAGTCGAAGTCGAAGTCGAAGTCGAAGTCGAAGTCGAAGTCGAAGTCGAAGTCGAAGTCGAAGTTGAAGTCGAAGTCGAAGTTGAAGTCGAAGTCGAAGTCGAAGTCGAAGTCGAAGTCGAAGTCGAAGTCGAAGTCGAAGTCGAAGTCGAAGTCGAAGTCGAAGTCGAAGTCGAAGTCGAAGTCGAAGTCGAAGTCGAAGTCGAAGTCGAAGTCGATGTCGATGTCGATGTCGATGTCGATGTCGATGTCGATGTCGATGTCGATGTCGATGTCGATGTCGATGTCGATGTCGATGTCGATGTCGATGTCGATGTCGATGTCGATGTCGATGTCGATGTCGATGTCGATGTCGATGTCGATGTCGATGTCGATGTCGATGTCGATGTCGATGTCGATGTCGATGTCGATGTCGATGTCGATGTCGATGTCGATGTCGATGTCGATGTCGATGTCGATGTCGATGTCGATGTCGATGTCGATGTCGATGTCGAAGTCGAAGTGGAAGTCAAAGTCAAAGTCAAAGTCAAAGTCAAAGTCAAAGTCAAAGTCAAAGCCAATGTCAAAGTCAAAGTCAAAGTCAAAGTCAAACTCAAAGTCAAAGTCAAAGTCAAAGTCAAAGTCAAAGTCAAAGTCAAAGTCAAAGTCAAAGTCAAAGTCAAAGTCAAAGTCAAAGTCAAAGTCAAAGTCAAAGTCAAAGTCAAAGTCAAAGTCAAAGTCAAAGTCAAAGTCAAAGTCAAAGTCAAAGTCAAAGTCAAAGTCAAAGTCAAAGTCAAAGTCAAAGTCAAAG